>BCKW01000004.1:554677-840634 GCA_001600755.1 Ogataea methanolica
TGGGAAAATAATTTAAATAGATCTGCATATCGAAATTATATCTGAAGAAATTAAAACCACATCTTTTCTAGAAAAGGGGTCAAGCTTTAGGTAAACAAATTGATATAAACATTTTAATAGAATATTTTATTATATTGTGTTCCTCAAAACTAGCCATTAGACCTAATCCAAGTCCCAATTATTGAACTCAACTTAGTATGTTTTTAGCTGATACTATTTTATTTAGCCCGAGGCGGCATCCAGGCCGGAACTACTTGTACGGTAGCTAAAGCTATCTCATACCACTAAAGAGTAGGGATACTAGAAATGGCTATACATATGATTTCCTAATCCGCGATAATATAATTATATCAATATGAGTTTGCAGAATAGAGTGTCTATTCATCAGCAATGCCATTGGTGATGAATAATTAATGTAAATGATAATAATATATGGTGGGCAAGATTGATTATGTCATGATATTATATAATTGGTTATATAATAAGATAGTATTACGTAATTTGGGGTGTCCCTAGACAAGTCTGGGGTGTCCGTAGACCTTCCCCTTTTTATGTTCGTGATTATATAAACAGTTGGACAACCATGTGGTTTTGATCATGTGCAGACAGTTCTTGAACGCCGATCGACACTGAGAAGAAGTCGACTTGTTTCGACATTTATATACATCTCTGCACTGGCAAGGCATTCAAAATTGAGGAATGAGGTCCTCAATTACCAAGCGATAGTCGGGCCTCTGTATTAGACGTGCCCGCCCCCATCATCCTCTTCCAATATGAGAAAAAGTACTTCACCGATCAATTTTATTACCAAAGAGCAATATCGTTTCTGTTTCTTTTCATTATTTTTCCTTTTGATCTAATTAAATCAGCTTTTGTGCCTAATCTTTAATTGATAGTTTAGTTTATTTCGCCAATTAATGTGCAAAAATACAGAATGAAAGTCTGAGGTTTCATCAAACAACGGCTGCTTTTTCCCTTTCCCAAGCCTATAATCTGATAATTAGTAGGTACTAATTCGGTAAATACGTACAATATGTGACACACAATATAGACCAGCTCCCAGCAGTTTACGAAGACCCAGCATTATTACAACTTGTTATGATGGGCCCCTTGCCAGGCACATGGGGTCGGAATTTCCCTTTGAGCCGTTCAGCGCGGCAAAAAGAATTGAACTTGCAACTCCGTTCTCCAATTAATTACCTTTTCCCCTGGTTTCATTCCAGTTAGACGAAAAGGACAACCCCTTTACCAATCATTGGTTTTCTATTCCACTCCTCAATTAAGTTTATTCGAATCAATCAATATGGGCTGTTAAAAATAGCTCCATCCCTATCCTCATTCTGCCAATTGCCTTCTTAGGAGTTTAAGCTATCATCTATCTCTCTGTCTCTCTGTCAATAGAAAAACGTTGCCAATAAATACTGCTTGGGTGCATGCAAGCCGTCCGCCAATTTCCTCCCAATCCGTTAAATCCCATGCATGTAATCTTCCTAACAGGACGACTGATTATTTCAACAAAGAAGGGCACATGCGCTGATCAACCTTTAATAATTGCTAAACTATTGCAAATATAGACGCTCACAGGGGAACTCCTTTTTTACTAAGCTCTAAACTAAATAATTCAGGGCCAAACTATCTTTACCCTAAATTTCCAAATGCGGTATATAGAACTATCCATTTTCTTCAATTTCCCGTATTCTTTCTTATTGCCTATTGTTTATTGCAAATCCTTAATATCCCATTTTTCCTCACTTTTGCAAATTTAAAACAAAGCCGACCACGTTTTGTTTTATTTTCTGCCTCCTTTGTTTTTCTTTCAATTTAACAAAAGAATTGCGGACTCACAGAATACGGATTTGCAAATTTATACGCTTCTCAACCAACCCCTTCGATTAATCATAATATATCTATGAGGTTAATACAATGAACTAAAATTTTTCAGGGCTCGTATATAAAGGTAACCAAAAAACCCCCTTTTCATAATTTTCAACCATTCCTATTCCTCCCCTCTTCTTTTCTAACCATAAATATAGGCTACCAACAATTCCTTCCCTTTCAATTATGAAGTTTTCAATCGCTGTGCTAATAGCCAATATCCTTGCTGTTTCACCAACTTCAGCTAGCCCAGTTGCTTTCGATCTTGAAAACTACTTGGACAACCAGTGGCCAGGTCCTCAACCTACAGATGACCAAGTTATCGATGCTTATTTAGCTCAACTATACTCAATTGGTAACAACACTGCACTCTCTCACTGTGATCAATGTAAATACAGATTGACACTAGGTAAAGCCATTGCTAACACTGATTTCAAAACTTTGATTCCCGACATTTGGGAAAAATGGTGTCTTGGCTCATCTTTTGGTTCAAAAACTTTCTGTGCAACTAATTACCACAGAAACACCGTTGAAAATTCAGACACAGGCTCTAATTTTGCTGATATGCTACAAAAAATTGATCCCATGTCACTTGATGCCGATTACTACTGTTACTACAAGGAAAGTGTCAGTTGTAAGTTACCAGACGTTTACTCTGATAAGTACTCTAAAATCTTTGATATTTCTCATCTATGGACCAAAAAGGATCCAAAGTATAATGTTGCTCCGGAAGCAGGTTCTGAAACGTTCAACGTTTTGCACATTTCTGATTTCCATGTTGAATTGGATTACGTTGTTGGTGGTGAAGCCAACTGTTCACTAACTCAATGCTGTACTCCTCATAGTGTTAACGATTACAAAATTCCCTCTAAGTACAACTTTACTGATTCCTTGACCGACTCAGAAATTGAAGGTTTGTCATTGTTCGAGGCTGCTTATGTTGATGGTGCTTTTGTTAAAGGTGATTTCAACCATTCTGTTCTAGCCAAGTCTTTGGTTTGGGAACCAGCTAGCACCTTTGGTACATATTCCTGTGACTCGCCAGAAGTTTTGATTAACAACTCTCTTGCCTCAATTGCTGAATACCAAGCCAAAAACAACTTGACTTTCGAATTTTCTGTTTTCACTGGTGATCTGGTTGATCACGACGAAATTAAGTATACAGGTTACGAAATGACTAAAAAATCTGAAGAAGTTATCTTCAGAGATATTAAGTACAAATTGAAAGATATCCCAGTTTACTCCGTCATGGGTAACCATGATAATTTCCCGTACGGTGAACTAGGTATGGAAAAATATGGTTACAGTAACATGTTCGATTGGAACACTGAATTAATGGCTGATATGTGGTTAGATTACAATTGGATTGACTGGGAAACTGCTCAAGAAGTGAAGTCTCACTATACTGGTTTCAGTGTCACCACTAAGAGAGGCCTAAAAATCATTGCTTTGAACTCTAACGCTTTCTACATTAAGAACCATTACTCGTACATTAACATGACTGCTGACCCTGATGCATTTGGTCAATATTCTTTCTTGGTTGATGAATTACTTGAATCTGAAGCCAATGACCAAAGAGTCTGGATCATGTTCCACATCCCTGCTTCAAGCGATTTCTTACCAAACCACTCGAAGATGTTATCTGACGTTATCGCAAGATTCTCACCATACACAATTGCTGCTGTCTTGAACGGTCACACTCACAGAGACCAGTTCCAAATCTTATATTCTGGAACAACTGGTAATAACTCTGATGCAAAGACAATCAACAATGCTTTACAAGTTGCATGGATCGCCCCATCCGTTTCTCCAAATTGGTACTTGAACCCATCTTGGAGATACTTGGAAGTTGACACTAAAACTTTCTCAATCATGAACTCCTACACTTACTACTCCCAGTTAAACGAAACTTTCTACAACTTCAGTCAAGAGCCTGAATACCAGTTTGAGTATTCTGCAAGAGACGCTTATGGTGTCGACTGGCCAAAATCTAGTCCTTTGAATGCAACTTACTGGCATAAAGTTGCTGAAGGTATGAGAACATCAAATGCAACTTTGCAGAAATATGAAGATTTTAGCACTAGATTTGCACCGGAAACCCTTGATTGTTCCGAAGACGGCTCTTGTGACTCTTTGTGGTGTTATGTTACTTCTTTCACAACTACCCAGTACGCCAATTGTTTAGCATCTGAAGGCATTAAGGCTAGTTAGACCAAATCGTCATCTGTCTTTAGATATCCGTTTTTTTTCCGTTAGCTTATTTATTTTTTGTATACATTTTTAGATTCTTTCCTGACCGTTTTATACTTCTTATGCTACAAGAAGCTTTCAGTTTTCTTCTAACGGTACTCAAGAGTATCTTTTCTTTAGATTTTTTATTTCCGTCTTGATTTCTGTCGAAAAGCAAAAGTCCTATGTGTTTTTCCCCGCTTTTTCTTTGCTTTTTCAGTCAATTCTATTTAAAATACACTTCTAAACTGTTATTACCATATCAAGTCACTTTACTGCTTACAAGAAAGCAAAGTTCTATTTTTGAATGATCTATATAGAGATAGTTTTGCGGGGAACTATATCCTAACATTAGTAATAATAGTACAATATTTCAGAACTTAACAGCGAGCAAAACAAGTTTTTAACTTGGGCATTGTTATTTATGTAGCTTCTTCTTCATTGACTCAATCTTACTTAACAGCTCACCTTCAGAATCAGATTCAACGTCTTTACCCAACTTGCGGCCATTAGATTCAACTTCAACATCACTGTATTGTTCATCATCCTCATTATCATAATTATCATGATCAATATCCATGCCATTTTCGTCTTCATCATCGTCGTCGTCATCTTCTTGTTCATTGTCCTCACTATCACCTTCAATATCAGACAGCAGCTCTTCGTCACTGTCTAATAATCCAGCATCATCAAGTTCTTCGATGTACTCAACGTTCTGTTCATCTTCTTCGTCGTCGGCTTCATTGGAGGGTTCAGACTTGAGTATTTCCCTCTTTAATTCTATTTTATCAGTAACCATACCAATCTTACCTCTTAATTCCAACAATCTGTTTAAAGTTGAAGCCTTTCTTTTTAAAGTACTTGATAAAACACTTAGATTGGCACTCAAGTTTGGATAGTTGATTAAATAACCACCGTGGAAGATTAAAATGTATTTAATCCAGTAGTTTAAATTCAGTTGTCTGTTACCGTTTCTTGAGATTCTTTCCGCAAGTCTTTCAAGTAACGAGATAACGTAGGTGGTTTCCAGCTTAGAAACGGTATTTCTGATTATGGTTTCATCCTTATTATTTAACACATTTTCTAACAAGGAATGATCATTAGCTTTTAAAGCTTGTGATAAAACAACTGTTAAAGTGCCTATAGTAGCCTTCTTCCTTTGCCTAACTGTACCTTCACTGGATGATTGGATAGATTGTAATCTTTTAGCCAAAGAGATTTCTTGTTCGTCTTCAGATTGATCAGCATCCTGCTCATCGTCAGAATCTTTATTTTGCAAATCCTTTATATTGTCACCGGATGAAATAATAGCGTTGCTTTCATTGTAATGCTTTGCTGATGCAACATCGTGGCCAAATTTGGAATGTTGAGAAATCTTTAAGTTTGGCTTTGGCTTGATTAGTTTTAAGTCTTGGGTTAATTTATAAACTTTCTCCGACGATTCGTTTAGTCCCCACCATTCCAAGCTCTCAAAGAAAGGAATACTTGAGTCTTCTAACCATGTAAGCGTTAAATGTTTTGGTGTTAATGTAATGTTTTGGATCTTTAGATTTTCATCTATTTCATTTGATGGTCTTGCAGTTTGAATTTTGAAATTGGAAGTCTTAGATTTAACGATCTTTCTTTTCCTTCTGAAAGATGAATTGGAGTCTTTCTGTTCGTCTTCATCCTTTGAAAATGGGTTATTGAAGACTTCAGCAATACCGTCTTCAGTGACAGCAACTAGAATGTCCATACTGAAACCATTGTTGATATAACAAATGTTCAACACAGGACTTTCAGTTACAAACACGCTACTGGTAACATTTTTAGACAGAGAAATACCATTGATGAATCTATCACCTTGGGCAGAAGTTAAGATAATATCGTCGTTGGCAGATATGATAGAATGTATAGGAGAAATATGGCCTGGAAAAGACTTGATAATTTCAGCTGGATTTGAGGGATCGATAAGATTTATGGCATGTGAACCTAATAATAAATGTGGCTTATCTTGATACAATATACTTAAAAGTTGAGTTAGACTAGAATCTTCAGTGAATGGTTTGATGGTCTTCAAAACTTCCCAGTTTGATATATTATATTCGAATAAATAACCTTGTAAATCACAACCGTAACCAAAGTTGTTGAATGCATTGTAATGGAAGAATGAATTTGAAGTATGGTTTGGGGTAGTTAGCTTCTGAACTATTTCATTTTTGGAAGCCGAATATATGTAGAGGGATCCATTGTCTAATGAAAGAGATATCAGTTGGTCTTCTAAAGAAGCGTCTGTTTTTCTCTTTTTCTTTAAAATATGAGGATCTAAAGCACCATCAGTTATTGGTATCCAAGACAAAGAGTTGACCTTAACACCTTTCCCAAGTGGATAAACATTTGAAAATGTGGTTCCTGCAGAGGTTGATTGAACCCTTAAAGTGTGTTGATCTAGAGATACTATGACACTAGCGAAGAATTGTCCAGTGGAGTCAAAGCAAGAAGTAACGAGCAGCTGTTCCGACATTGTACTATTGATGGCGTAGTATGGTATATACCTGATGTTAGCTGGATCTCACTTGGATAGTGCTATAAACTTAACTCTATGAATTATCAAAGGTGAAGGGGGTTTATATCCTAAGATACTAGAACCCAAGCCCAAATATCTGAAAATTTTAACTCTTACAAAGAATAAATTTTTTGTGCTGATGTCAGCACTTACGTGAGCAGATTTGATGGCTGAGAATTACCCGTCCTTCTTCCTTTGATTGTTCCCCTGCGTGTATAAAAGGTGTAAAGTTTCCTTTTGTCTTGAAATCGCATCTCAGATCTCTGCAGGGAAAATATGCTGAAAGCGACCCTACGCATATACACCCATAGGAGCATAAAACATCAATACCATGTCTGATGGTCAAGTCCCCCAAGATGAACTATCACTTCCCAAAGCAACTGTCCAGAAGATAATATCTGAGATCCTGCCATCGGAATTCACGTTCACGAAAGACGCAAGGGAGGCCTTGATTGAATGCTGTATAGAATTCCTCATGATCCTATCAACAGAGTCAAATGAAATCGCAGACAAGGAATTGAAAAAGACAATATCCACAGATCATGTGCTAAAAGCCATAAACGACCTAGGATTTACCGATTATATACCATTACTTGAAAAATGCTTAAATGAATTCAAAGAAACATCTAAGGTTAAGGAAAGAAAGAGTAACAAATTCCAAAATAGTGGGTTGAGCGAAGAAGAACTACTCAAGCAGCAGGAAGAATTGTTTAGAGCAAGTAGAAATAGATTACAACAAACAGCCCCATCTATGAAAGAAGAGGATTCTAATTAGTTTGAGGTTGTAAATGTGAACTTTCTTGTAGATTGGTTGGCTGATTGATTAAATAAGCTTTGAACCGCTGTATGACTACCATTTTGTTCTCTCCCTGGTGTAGCATTATCTAATGTATAGTATCTATTTTGTGTATTATTTATGAATATAGTTTAATTATGAATTGTTTGGTTGTGTTTAGTTATTACTCTTTTGGGGTGAACTCAAAACAAAGGAATCTTAACGTAAAAAATGACGTACACTTAGATATGTAATTGTATAGAACCACTTATATGCATACATAAATGAAACAACAGCACAACGGGCTGAAGAAGAACGACAGCTATAGCTTGAAAGATAGCAATAAACAACCAGGTTTATTCCTTATACACCACAAACCAATCTAGCCCCACTTCAACAGAAGAAATATTCATTTATTGATCAAATCATGAATAAACTGTTGCTTTTCAGGGGGAATGTAATTTGCAAGTTTAGCTTGTTCTTTAGTGAAGAACATTTTAAATTCAGCAATTACGTTAACTTGATCAATAGGAGTATCTTTAACCAACTGATCCATCTCGTCGTCATCTTCCTCTAAATATTCGGTACCTTCTTCATCGTCATCATCATCGTAGAAACTGGCAGGTGGACCATTAATATCCCTTTTCATCAAATTAACCCTTTTCTCAATAGCAGCCGGTAATCTTTCAAAGCATTGAACTAGTTTCAATAAAATAACATTGTCAAATTCATTCAGGACTGGTAATTGTGAATCTAACAACGAAATCAATGCCAATATTTGTAATTTTAAATCAAAGACTGTTTTTAAGAAGTTATCAGAGTTATTAAACCACATTTCAATAAACTTCATGAAATTATCATCACCGACAATTTGATTCAACAACGCTGGTTGAACATAACAACCAGAGATGAAAATCTTCAAGAATGGTTTCAACGTGTCATTGAAAACCTCAACTAAATCGATATCAGATTGGCATTCTAACGTGATCTTCATTATTGGTTTCATTATTTGATGTAAAATAGGATGAATATTTTGGCCGACAGATAGCACCACTATATGTATCAACTTGTATACAAACTCAATTAGTTCAATATCTGCGTTCAAATCATCAGTTTTTAATAAGTTTAAAATAGCAGGCAAGAATTGTTGGAAGTTGTAATCCTCACTGATATTACAGTCTTTGAAACCATAAATGCAAACAGTTTCAAAATATGGTAAATAATTATCAAAATAATCAAATCCATACATTTGGAAAGATTCTAAAACTATTTGGAAAAGGGACCAGGATTCAGGAATCATTGCTTTCAATGTATAATTTGTCGTTTCTAACAAATCCATGATCTCAGTTAGGAAAATGGCAATACCATTTTCTAGCACAAATCTAACACTTGGTTCAAATGTCTTAAGTAGATTAAAAGTAATTTCCTTCTGTGATGTCATGGTGACAACCATTGTGTTCAAAGTACTTAATATAGAAGCTGCCTGGTATTCCTTATCAGTTTCTTCGTTTGAAACTTTGCCATCAACGTTACCATTTTGCAAAGCCAATAATTCTTCAGCGATTCTCAAAAATTGCGTGTTTAAGTTACTGGCTAATTGCATCGCATATGGTTCCAAGTCTTTAGAAAATTTAGTCACTAAGTCTTCCATTATTTCATTGATTAATTCAAATTCATAAGAATTGCTCAATTCCAATAACTCACCCGTAATCAAAGAAATATTTGGAGAAATGGCCTTTGAAATTGGGTCAAATGAAACTAAATAACGTAATGCATCTGCAGCTTCAATTCTTAGTGGTAGTGGATTCTCCTTGTCAAAACAGCTAGAGACGGTTTCGTATGTAGTCGATAACAATTGCATGTCTTGATAGTTATGGCTAGTCAAAGCAATTGTCTCGCAAGTTCTTGTTTGTAACCATTTGAACTTACCATCTGTTAATTGTGGTAGGATGTAGGACTTGGAAACGTCATCAAGTTGGTTTTTTAACGGACTTGAATCTTTTCCCAACTTCAACCAAATGTTTCCCAAGATCCGCAACCCGGCTTCAGCTTCATATGCATTCGATAAACTGTTTGAATCTTGTTGTCTCTTTGAGAAAATGTCGTTAAGAAGTTGGACGATAATGAATATGGACTCGTCAAACCTTTTATGACCTAAGGTATAAATGAACTCATTGGCTGCAACGTCTGCAGTTTTAGAATCACGATTCAAATCATAGAACTTTCTCAAATACTCTTGTGGATCATCTTCAAATAATTCAACAGTTTCCTCTGAAGCACTCAACATTGGAATCATAACGTGTTTCAAAACAGGCTCTAATCTTGATTGAATAGATGGCCATATAGATTCAACGTGCAAGCATTCACTGATGAATGCAATAAGATGATACCAGCAAACTTCACTCAACCAATTTTCATCCTTTGATTGCGACCATTTACCAATAACAGTCCAGTAATGTTGTAAAATGGATGGTATGAAGTGCTCGGTGATGCTTTGGGATAACTGTGGATTTTTCGAATTATTGCTGTGCTTTGATTTTATCCGATGTAGGTTTGCAAAAGACCATTTTTTACATTTAACCAACGGCTGATGTGTTTTCTCCATTGCATCCATATCGGCATTTGAAGTGTTTGGTAAATCAATGATTTGAAACTGGTATGCACACCATTTACTTAGAAGTTCAAGATTGTTAAGGAAGTATGGTGAAATATCTGTATATGTACAGTATTTGAAGATCTTTAACACCAAGTAAATCATAGAGCCAACCTGCGGATTTGATGGAACTTGCTGGATATATGACTGTAATAAGTTTTCTAAAATCGGAAAGAACTTCTCCGTAAGGCTGTCAATGAAAGATCTATTTTCTAAATCAAATCTATGATATCTAGAGATTTGATACAGGACCATTAAACTCGTATAAACGTGATCAAATTTATCCCCATGTTGAGAAAGTAAATTGTATGACAGCTCCATCAGCTCAGCATCCCAATTGTTTTCTGATCGTAAAATTAGCTCAATTGAATTGGTTAATTGTTGAGTAATATTTTTATTCTCGATAGATTGAAGTAAAGCAGGAACCAATTTAGCTTTAATGGAATTTTTCTCTGATCTTTGGATTAGTTCAGGAAGTAAAGCATGAGGAGAATTTTCGTTAACGAACCAAGATCTTTTGATTTTATTCTTAACAAATGTTATAGCAACCAGTCTTATATGTTGTGGAATAGTTTGATCAATGCCAATTTCGAGGGATTTGGACATGAAACCAGGGTTGCCAATTGATGTCAGCAAATATCTTTCAGATCCACTTCTTAAGTTATTGTCGGGGGACAACGTGTTCAGAAAATGTTGCAGCAACTGATCTCTCTCCATGATGATATGACGATGTGATAATGCTATTGGAAAGTTTCAGATAGCACTAGATAGCTGTATTATTAATATAGTTCATGGGTCAGAGAAAACTCAAAATATCCTTGAACCTATTACTGGCCTATCGATTGCATATTCCAAATCCTTGAGTAGCAACAAAAGGCCCATGTTGTTGTTAGTTGTAAGGAATTAGTCGATTGATTGATTTCCGTAATGAAATTTCCAGCTTATGAAAAAGTTTTAATATGGATTATATAAGTTTTAGTATGTGCTGACATAACCAGAATATTTATCTTGTTACTGTAAATGAATTGTGATGATATATACAACGGCTCTATTCGGGTATGTACAAATACTACATATTTAAGATATGGGAAGAAGCCATAAATAGGGATCACATACTAACCACCTTATTTAAATGAAAGGTTGGAAATGGTGAAGTTGATCAGCTCCGTAAGTATTACATTCTATTTTTCAACAAATCTAACAACAATTTAGCATCCTTTTCTTGCACTTCAATACCAGATTCTTTAATCAATCGTCCTAGCGTCTCTAATCCACGTCTGACATCCGAATCCATCAATATCTTGACCTGTTGCATTAACGATAATTTTTCAAGTTTGCCATTAGCCCCTGGTTGGGGTAATAAATTTTTGTTGATGATCAGTTCTTGCATTGATTTCAATTGCAGAACAATAGCTGGATGTTTTTTCAATTCCGCAAGCAATTGTGGCAACCTTTCTTCAGCAGATTGTGAGGCAGCAGATGATGATGATAGTCTGATAGATTGGAATTGTAATGATAGTCTTGTTAGTTGGGAAGCCATCGAGAATCTCGAGACTTGCTGAACCCTATTTATTTTGGTTATTTGTCTGAATATTTGTTTCGAAAACATGTTCAATGATCGGGTATGTATTTATATGTGGATGTGACGATGTGACGATGTGTTTATTAGGTGTATTAAGGGTACCTTGAATATCTCCAACAAGTAGCTGGCATATGACGATAGGTTTTATAAAGGGTAGCATTTTACAACTCTCTCGTTGGGACCAACTTTGACTTAACCCTCGAGATTAACGAGTACACGACTGTTACTCTTTGAGTACCTTTTACCCCCATTTCAATTAGAACCATATTTATTAGTGCGGTATGGCAAAACTGGTACTTAAGACTACCTAATAAATAAATATATATATAAAAGAAGCAACTTCCATTATTCACAGCTAACATTGCTTTATGACGTGAACCAATCACCAACCTTTCCAACCTGATCAAATTCGTCGTTACTCAACTCATAAATCATACACAGACCATCAACGTAAACCAAATACAAAAGGAACTTATCTTCAGAAACTTTCTTGCAAGATAATCCCATTAAAGTCCGTATCCCAAATTCACCGCTCAAGTACAGCATACTATAATTCGGTATAAGGTATTCTTGTCTCATTGCATGCAAACCTCTATAGTTTGTTAATCTGAAAATAGAAACAAGGCCAACTTGTGAACCAACGATATAGCAGTTGAGTTCAGGAATTAGCAAGCATAAGGACAGTCTGTTCAAAAGTAGTAAATCATCATTTAGTGGTTTGTACTGAAAAACGTTTGGTACAGCAACGTTGCAAATAAGCTTGTTTGCTCTAAATAAACCTAACTTTAACGCTGTTGAGACTAACAAGAATTTATCATTGAATTGTGGGGTCGAACTGATTGGTTCCCAATACTTTTTACCATTCACCGAAGTGTAATGTTTTTCTTTTGATCTTTGCTTTTTATAGTAATAATCGTCAAATATCTTTTTTATTCTTCTATAATTATCCGATAAGGTAGTGAATGACTTTGAAGCCATTTGAATCTTTGGTTGACTAAAGGAGATCGAAGGGACTAAAAAGTTATGGAAGTTGGTGGCTAATCCTAAATGGCTGGAATAGCATTCATCAGATTCTGCATCTAGTATTCGACTTTCATTCAAGATTTTGTGAACTATTACTTCATTTTGATCAACCCAAGGATCACCGGTCATCGCCTCCAAACTTGAAACTTTCTTGAAATATTTCGAATCAACAAAAGTTGTGGTCCAAACACTGTCCCCAAGGACAGTTCTACTGATAACAACAGGTTCCTTGAAAAGCACTCTTCTGAAAAGTGAATCTTCGTTGTCAATTTCAAAAGTTGGACCATGATTAACCAATATTGGGAATTTGAAGATTAGCAATTCACCGCTAATAGAAACAACAGATAAATGAACGTCTGTCTGCTCATCATCATCATCATCATCATCATTGGTTATGAAACTAATTGATGGAATGTTATGTAGAACTTCATGCGTATGAACTGAATATTCTCTTTTTGTGAACCTGTCAAAATAATGAAGTGTGACGCTTCGACTGTTATCCGAAATAGCAATCATGTTATCGTAAATATCAATACCCCAAACGGATGACGAGCCATGAAGTTCATAATCTGGTTTCACTGTGAATCCAAGGATGTGAAGAGCGGGCATTATGAATAGAGAACGATTTTTAGTATAAATTTTATGCATCAACACGTCCAAAGAGTAAATAAGGACCCTTCCATCATCGCATGCAACAACTAATGTTTCATGACCTAGAAATTCACCAATTTTCAAGTAGTTGATTGTATGTGGGTAATAAGGCCATGTTGAACTCTCTCTTTGTTCGTCAGTAGTTAAAGGTGGTCTTATATCGAATGAAAAAATTGTATATTGATTAACTTTCTCGTCCTCCTTTTCATGTAAATTGAAAAACAAAAGTTCTGATTTGGCCCCAATGATAAGTACGTTTTCTTTTGAAGAACAACAAGAAACGTTATTTTTATATTTTTGACCTCCCAGCATTGAAAGTTTCTTGAATCCGTTGTATTTGAGAGAAAGAGGATCTTTGAATTTTCCAGCAGGTTGAAACTTGACGGCAAATTCGGGTGTTTCAGGAACTTGGAACTCGGGTATTAATTCAATGCTTTCTCGGTTCTTATGATTTTCAAAATTCTTAAACGTATCGTTTGAACTTAATGGTATCTTATGGTTTTGAGTTTGGCCGATAGGAAATTCCTGACCCCCAATAGTTGTATGCTCATAATAATTCTCCGCAAAGTACACAACTTCATTTTCAGAGTCATCAAACTCTGAATACTTATTATCATTAACATTATTGACGCTTTCATCTTTAACAAATGCATTTCGATTCCCATCCCCAATGTAAACAAATGCTTCACGATTCTGCGCATAAAATAGATCTTGATCCATATTATTGTCTTCTTCAGCTAACACATCAGCTGACGGATTTATATTATCATTGTCATCATCAATAAGGCTGCTATCCTGATCAGCTTCACTATAATCACTGGAATCGGGGAACAAATTGTATCTTACGCTATCACCATTAACAGATCCCATTGAATCATCTGCAGGTTCCGATTGCCCGGTTCTATTATCGTCATCGCCCTCATTACTATCGACATTGGGGAATTTTATACTTGAAGAATTTCTCGATCTCTGTTTCAGTGACTTCCTTTTTATGCCAGAAAGTGCAAGAAATCTTTCGAATCTTCGCTGATGATCGAAATCCTGTATTTTTTGGTCAATCACATTGTTCTGCTTCAACCCTGTTGCCTCATTATTATATTTATTATTATTCCCACTTTCATTCAAAAGTAGATCATTTGACTGTGTCGATTGTAATGGTGTCATGAATGGTGATGTGGGTAGAAAGTTTGGTGTTGAGAGCAAGTCATCCATTAACCTCTTATCTCTGTCACGTTCCTGGTCTAAAACTCGACTTGTGTCATAAGACATATTTCTTGGCTCTGATTTTTTAGACAGATCGCAAATATCTAAGGTGAAGTTACAGTAGTAATTTCTAAGGAATTATTTATTTGCTGTATAGGCAAGCAGGCATTACACCCTGAAGAAAACCATAATTTATATATTTGTGGAGGTCGACCAGGCATACCACCTCAAAAAATTGATTGCTGCGCAGATTCTTGATTGAGCAATTCAATCTAATGAGAGTAATGGATTTGATGTTTGATAAGTTGTATTCTTCATATACAAAAGCAGTAACCAAAATACAGAAATAGATATACAGGGCAAAAAACTAAATGTTTTATAAATGACTTCTTCATATGGAGGTTTATGTCATCAACTTCTTTAATCCTCTTTCTCAAAGAAAAAATGTTCAGCTCCTTGCAGGGGAATAAAGCTTAATAATCAAACTACAAAGAACTGTTCACTAGATGGCAACTTTGATTTTTTTCCCAACTATTGTGTATCTTGCATAGATAAAGCAGCAAGAGGCAGCAAAACAAGTAGCCGCTGCAAATGCCACCATCTTATCGTATTCCGCAGGTGTACCCGTTTTAATAACAGAGCCAGATATCGGTAATGAAATCAAATTACCAAAAGACACAAATGCATATGCACTTCCGTATCTCTTACCGAAATTCTTGGTACATTTTGTCGTGGTGCTAACACAAGCGCCTGTTAATGAATATGTTGCAGCGTATGCAAAACCGAAAAGAACGATGAAGACGTATAATGCTACAGTGTGATGTCCGAAGGGTAACCAAATTAAAAAGATTTCAATTGTCATTGAAACAGACATTAAAATCATCACATTGAAATTACCGTACAAATCAGCAAAATAAGATGGGACAAACTTCCCGAAAGTACCTGCCGTGTTCATGATTGTAATCATTAAGAAAGATTCAGATTGTGTAGCACCATTAGCTTTAGCGTATGAAGACAAGTAGGTCAATGCAATCAACAAACAAAATTCGTTCATGAATAAAGCGCAGGAAAGGACAAGGAAAGTTTTCTCTTTGAATGCATTTAAGTCAACGAAGTTTCTAATTTTAGAGAAGAAGGAGCCTTCCTCTTTTGAATTAGCACCTCTGATTTCTTTCAGACGATCTTTCACTAAGACTATACCAACAACGTCAACACCCAAGTTCAAAAATGCAAAGATTCTCATTGCCCAATTAAACCCGTATTTAGGGAATAAAGAACGTAACATGATAGGGAAACAAACACCACCCACAGAGCCACCAGTTTGTGCTACTCCAATCCAGAAAGACCTTTTCCCCTTACTGAACCAGGTGGAAATTGCAGAGACAGAAGGAAACATCATTAATCCTGTACCCATCCCACAACACAATCCGAACGAAAAAATAAACTGGTATAGTTCAGTACACATACCACAAGTGAACAGCCCGATGAAAGTGAGTAATGAACCAGCAGTGATTAAAGCAGTGCATCCAAAAATATCGTAGACTGGACCCACAATAACACCAAGGAATAAAGAGACGAACATGTAAATCGAAAACACCCACGAAACACTAGACGTGGATAGGTCTTTCAATTGGTTTGATTCAATGTATGATTCAATGGCACCCATACCGTTCATTAGCCCGAATAATGTGAAGCAAGACATGAATGAACCAAAAACAACAGAGTAAGCTCTCCAGCCACCATCAGGATAATGAATTTTACTTTCTTCTTCGTCTTCATCGTCAATATCCGGTAAATTGTTCGCTATTTCTGCTGTTATTTCATAAGTAAGTTCCTGATTTTTGTTGTTACTAGCATTGGCTGATGATTGATGATTGTTAATTGATTCACCGTCGGAATTTGGTGCACGGAATGAACCTGTGTCTCTGTAGCTTGTCGTCTTGACTTTCTCTGGTTTTGTTATCTTTGAGCTAGTGGAGGTTAATTCGTAGGGGGTATCGTCGAATGCCTCAACTATGGAGTGCTTAGATGGAAACATGCTGCTACTGTAGCTAGTAAGTAGTAGCAAGTAGTTAGTAAGTAGATGTTAACTTTTCGGTATACACAAGACCAGATGAAATATATATATTACTGTAACATAGGGAAAGGTGGGACCCATTTAAAGTGAAAGAGTTTCTTTTTACCGTTTAATAGATAACGAAACCAATTTCCTCGGGAAAATCGAAGTTTTCGCTCAAAAAGCCGCCAGCGGAAACAAATTGACTTTTAGGGACGACAAGCGACGGCGTCTGTTTGCCGTTTAACTAACTAACTAACACCAATACGGGATGATGGGTAGATGGCTACCCCCTGCGTCTATAGCTAGATTCATTCCTATTACCTCTAATAGGTGATCTATCTCTATCATCATCCTTAATATCAACTTTTTCACCAGTTTCAACATCAACCAAAACAACAGGACTGTATTGACGGCTGCTCGTTCTATACTCTTTTTCCTCCTGATATCCAGCCGATTTAGCCCCAACACCAAGTAATGGAACTCTGGGTTTGCTCGAAGTTACTGATGAAGATGAAGAGGAAGAGGCCTTCTTGTTTCCTTTCCAGCCCATACCTTTCAACATTGCCATTCCGAATTTCTCAACTGGTATTCGTTTATAAGAATCTAATGTTGCAGGTTCAGGAAAGCTGTTTAAACTTAAATCAGAATCCTGCTGTGAGTTTTCACGGGCGGGTTGTTCAATAATTAGTGTATTTGCTGCAGCAGTGTCATCTTCATTATTCAATAATGATATCCTTGCCCTTTCCTGTATCGAAAGCTCTCTTGTCGCCAGCTCTTTGGTAGTTGTATTTATAGACTCTATTGGAGGTTTCTGGAGTATATTAATGCCATACTGTAGTTTACTGTCATTATCTGGGTGCTCGCCTGTGGAATTTCGTTGCCCCTGTTGTTGGTTGTGCTGCAACTTATCCAATGCCCTTTGGCGTTTATACTCCCAGCTATTCTCTCCGAACTTTGGTTTGATTATAAGTTCTTCCTCCACTAATGGCTTATTGACTTCCTCAATAGATGTAATCTCGATTTTTTTGCCTATTAATTCGTCCTTAGAATCCGACTGTGGTTCATCTTGTAACAGCACTGATGTCTCTTTCAGGCTTGATTCTTTTGTAGAAGCAGGTTTTTGTTTAAGGGAGAATCCGCCAAAGTTTTTTTTCGGCTGTCTTTGATCCACCTGTTTCTTCAATGAGAAACTTTTCATATCGGATAATGTAAAGTTTGGTAATAAATCTAGAAACAAAACAAATGTGACCTGTTGTGTCATATTATATGCATTTTCAAGTTCTCTCCGGAGATATCAAAGAAACCGGTGTAAATTAAGCTGATTCAAATGCTGACGTAAGTGATCCCAATTGGGATGGACTACCTGAACTTCAAATAGAATGCCATATTATTATACCCACCACCAAGAGCCTATGTGTATCTGTACACTGAAACAACAACAGTATATATACACGTATATATTGATAGCCATTAAGACGGGGGTTGAACAAGACAGGCCAAACACCCCGGAGATTCAGAGCAACTCGTTGAGATCCAAGAATCCTGTTGCACCTTCAATTCTCCAATAGCCTACAATCAATTCAAATCCACTCCGTCTCTCTACGACTCAATGGTCTCTGGCCTTTCCATCAATCATTTACCATCCCCATCACAGGCCATAACAGCAACAACAAGATAGCCACATACCTGTTCAATGCTGTGCCATCTATTCACGCAATCATAATATAAACACCCTGGCATACCAGCAAATGCCCAGTTGATTCTCCCACTGAAATGGAATCCCGCTTAATCCTCTAAATGCGGAAATCAGCGGGGAGCTTATTGGCAATCGCCAACTGAAAAAAGCTTTGGAAAATCAACTGTTCACATTAACATAGACACAACAACACCTGTTCTCGTTTGTGTGAGTCAGGTTAGGTTGTCCGTGTAGTCTATCCTTCTTGTCCAACAACCTTCCTTCTGGTTATATAAATATTTCATCCTATCTTGTCCTCCTCAATTCATCCCAATTGAATAAAAGACACAATTCTTTTCTCCACATCCCACCCCCATTTCATCTCATCGTATCGTTTAATCGCAAGAAACCCAAATCATCAACTATGTCTGCACAAGCTAAACATTGGAATTATTCGGAAGACTTGGTTCACTCCCATTTAAAAGGTTTATGTCAAGTCAACCCAGATTTAAGACTAATTGACTCCGAGAGGGTTGTTTTTGCATCCTCATCGCAAAAATCCAAAGTTATGATCCTATCAGGTGGTGGTTCTGGTCATGAACCATTGCATGCTGGTTTTGTTGGTGAAGGTTTATTGGATGTTGCTGTTGCTGGTTTCATCTTTGCTTCCCCATCAACTAAGCAAATTTTCGCTGGTTTGAAATCAAAACCATCTGACAAAGGTACTTTGATAGTTGTTAAGAACTATACGGGTGATATTTTACATTTCGGTTTGGCCGCTGAAAAGGCCAAAGCTGAAGGCTTAAACGTTGAATTATTGATTGTCCAAGACGATGTTTCAGTCGGAAGAGCCAAAAACGGTATGGTTGGTAGAAGAGGTTTAGCGGGTACTTCTTTAGTCCACAAGATTGTTGGTGCTAAATCTGCCAAGGATAACAATGCTGCCACTTTACAAGAAGTTACTAAATTAGGCGAAGCTGTTGTTTCCAACCTAGTCACCATTGGTGCTTCTTTAGATCACGTTACTATCCCTGGTATTAGACACAATGAAGAAGAATCCGATGATGAAGAAGAAGAAACCAAGCATTTACTGAAAGAAGACGAAATTGAAGTTGGTATGGGTATCCACAATGAATCCGGTATAAAGAGAGTTTCTCCAATTCCAACCATTGACCACTTATGCTCTGATTTATTAAAGTACTTACTAGATACTAAAGATAAAGACAGAAACTATGTCAGTTTCGAAAAATCAGACGAGGTTGTCTTGACGATCAACAACTTGGGTGGTACTTCTGTTTTAGAGTTATATGCCATTCAGAACACTGTTGTTACTTTACTCCAAAAGGAGTACGGTATCGCTCCAGTCAGAATTTACACGGGTGCATTCACCACTTCTCTTGATGGTCCTGGTTTCTCAATCACTTTATTAAATGCTACTAAAGCTGGTGGCAGTGAAGTTTTGGAGTGTTTGGACTATCCTACATCTGTCCCCGGTTGGAATTGTCACACTACTAACTGGTCTTCTAAGACTTCAGACTACATTGTGGAAGCTCCAGAGATTGACGATGGTCTAAACACTACATCGCAAGTTGAATCCTCAGCCACTGTCTTTAAAGCTATTTTGGAATCAGGTTGTAAGAAGTTGTTAACAAAAGAACCAAAGATTACTCTATACGATACTGTTGCCGGTGATGGTGACTGTGGTGAAACTTTAGCTAATGGTGCACATGCTATTTTGAAGCTACTAGAGGAAGATAAATTAGCTTTAGGTGATGGTGTTAGAGCCTTAACTCAAATCACTGATGTTGTTGAAACCGCTATGGGTGGTACTTCTGGTGGTTTATACTCTATTTTCATCAGTGCATTGGCAAAGAGTTTGAAACAAAAAGAAATCTCTGAAGGTGCATTCACTGTGAGTGCTGAGACTTTAGCTGTTTCTTTGAACGATGCTTTAGAATCATTATACAAGTACACTAGAGCCAGAACTGGTGACAGAACTTTGATTGATGCTTTAGCACCATTTGTTGAAACTTTCTTGGCTACCAAAGGTGACTTGAACAAGGCCAACGTTGCTTGTAACGAAGGTGCAGAATCAACCAGAAAGTTGAAGGCCAAGTTTGGAAGAGCATCCTACGTCGGTGAAGAAGAATTCAAGCAGTTTGAATCTGAAGGTGGGTTACCAGATCCTGGTGCCATTGGGCTAGCTGCTTTAGTTGACGGTTTTGCTGAGGCCTACAGTAAAATTGGATCTAATTTGTAGGTATGCGTTATCTTTATAGCATTTATTTATCACCTTTGAGTATTTTAATCTTTATCTGAATTTCAAGTTGTTCTGCTGTTACTTTTCTGTTTGTTTAAGAGCTTTGAGTCCAATAGCCAATCGGCTAGAAAGCCAGAACCCGTCTGTTTCTTGCAATCTGCGCGTATTTGTACTTTTTTAGAGGTTTTGAATTCACCGAGGAGTATAAAAATCAATCTCAAGACTACATTTCCAAACCCTGGAACACTCTTATTCTTTTAGCAGGCGACTATCCAAAGCCCATCTTTATCCCCAGAAGGTGCTCAGTTTATCAAGTCACATTGATACTACTAACTCGATTTCAATTACCATCGGCCCCCTTCCCTTTGCATGTCCGAAACCATTTGTGACCTAACAACAAAACTTCCATCCACGTTATCTCCGCAACATTTATCTACGGTGCTCGTCATTGCAGGATCAGATTGTTCTGGTGGTGCTGGAATTGAAGCTGATTTAAAGACAATCACCACTCATAAATGTTATGGGCTGACTTGTATCACAGCATTGACTGCTCAAAACTCAAATGGAGTTCATTACGTGTCTAGCACTCCAGTTGACACAATCGATGAGATATTGAAAGCGATTGAAGATGATAAAGGGTTGACTATTGATGCCATTAAGATTGGACTATTGACTAAGGAGTCCATCCCTAGAGTTGGTGAATTTATTTCGAAGCATCAGTCTGCAAAAATTGTTTTGGATCCTGTTTTCGTTGCTAATAATGGTGATTTATTGTGTGATTTGGATCAATTTAAAGACATTGTTGATTTATTCAGGTTTGTCGATTTAATCACTCCTAATATTCAAGAATCTGGTATTATTTTATCTGTTTTGAAGGGGAAAGAAGCTAAAGTTGACATTCAATCGATTGATGATATTCATAAAATAGCCAAAGAAATCGGTGATAGAACCAATTGTAACGTCTTGATCAAAGGCGGCCATTTACCCTTCGATTCCAATATGGAATTGAATACAAGCTTGCCACCAAAATATGTCTTGAACGTCTTATACCAGCCTTCGGTCAACAGCTTCACTGATTTTAGGTCAAATTATATTGATACTAAGAATACCCATGGAACAGGTTGTACGATGAGTTCATCAATTGCATCTAAATTATCAAACCCTGAATGTTCATTGACTGATGCAATTTCACATAGTATCAGCTATTTGAACGAAGCTATTAGAAAGGCGACACTCCGTGATAATGGGCCGTTGAACCATGTCTTTGGAATCACCACCGGCAGCATTAGTTCCAGCAAGAAATTCACTGGTGGTAATTTATTACACTATCTGTCTAAACGTCCTGAATCTAAATCATATTGGGAAAAATATACATCTCATGAATTTGTTAGGCAGATTTATGACCGGACGTTACCACTTTCAAAATTCAACTATTACATCAAACAAGATTACAGGTATTTACAGACTTACCATTTAGTTCACTCTAACTTACTATCAATCACAAAAGAACAAGAACTACGCGACTACTTGTCTGTTGTTCTGGTTAATATTGAAACAGAAATGAAGGCGCATAGTGCAAGATTGAAATCTAACTTTTACCGTGATTTAACACTTGGTGGTGCGGATTTGGACCTGGAGATCACTCCAGGCCAGGCTACCATCAATTACACCGATTACATGGTTGGAATCTTCAACGACACCAAAGATTGGCTGTTATGTAAAACTTCGTTAATGCCATGTTTAATCGGTTACAACCATGCTATTGGCAACACCATTGGCTCTGAAGACATCTACGTTCCAGGCAGTTATGCGACTTTACAGTGCGATGCTCAAGACGAGCCTACGTTTGTCGCCAACAAGTCTGGCGTCGTTCATTCGGATCCACATATTGAGAAATTGTATGGATCCTGGTTAGCTGATTATAACTGTGGTCGATACCTTAGCGCTTGTGCCACAGGAGATAAAGTATTCGATGATTACTTCCGCAAGTATTGTGAAGGTGTTGAAGATGAAAAAATGGATGACCTGATTAATAAATTGGCTGTTATCTTTGGTAATGCTTCAAGATTAGAAGCTGAATTTTGGGACGAATGTTTGAATTATGAAGGCAATTAAGAAAAGTTGTATAGTAATGGGCACTGTCTGTTTGTGATACGGTGGGGGCCGATTATCATAAATTTACATACTCGTTATCTACTGCCACTTATACGCGTCTGTTCTCGTCTTTTTCTTTTTAGTCACTGGATGTTATTACATCCTGAATACTTGACACTTACCAACAATTAAAAAAAGGGGGATTTTCTTTATTTTTGGTTTAACACCGTTTGTTTGTCACTTGTGTCTTTTTATTGCTGGGGACCTTGGTATTTTTTTTTTCCAATTATTTCTGTTCCATTCCGTACACGAATTATCGGGGACTTTCACATTTTCCTTTTTTCTTGCCTTATCTTGTATTTGGGGTTCCATCATTGATACATTGATGAACAACCACGGGGGTGGTTTTTATCAATTTACTCAATACAGGTATTAAAGACGGGTTTTCTGTGATTCGATTTCGTTTTTGGGATGGAATTGTTTATGTGTATGTTTTCTTGTAAAAGTCAATATAAATCTATAGACTACTCTCTAAATATCTGACAAGAAACCCTTTGTAACTCTAATCGATAGTCATATTCAATTACTGAATACCGTAGCATGCAGTTTATATTTTGTTCCTGTTGCTGTTTGGGTAGTTACGTTAAGTTAAAAATGTAGAATCCAGTTGTCTGAGTATACGTAGTATTATTAGTGATTATTAGTATTAAGATACTTAAAGCAGTATAGATAGAAAAAAGGGGCAGGTAAAGTAGGTTGATAAAATGATCATGTAGGAAAAAAGGGAAAAAAAGGGGGAAAAATGAGCATTATGATAAAACAATGTGCAAATTTTGGGTAGGAACAGGTAGATAGCAAACAGAAGCAAACATGTGCCAAGTATCTCACCAAACCTGACCTAACGAAAGCCAAGACAGGGCGAGGAAGTGCGATGATATATGATGATGACCAATGGTTATGTAAGTTAAAGACTGTTTATTATAATTGGTTCAAATAATCATCTAGTTCAGAATCCTGTCCAATCCCAGGGACATCAGTATCGTTTTGCTGATGTTGCTGGTCTTCAAGCCCATAACTAGTGCCCTTATCGTTATTATTAGCATTATTATTACCGTTATTATCATTGCTATTATCGCTCATCGTAATCGGGTCAGCTTTGTCACCGTTTCCTAATAAGCCCTCTATAAACGATACACTGTTCATATTACCAATCATTGAATCAATGTTACTCAGTCCTAATACGCTGTCGTTCCTTATTGGTAATCCATCAGTGGCCGTATTATCCGCATACTGTTGATAATTCAAAGGCGGGTTGTTGTTCCTGTTGTTCGTTGAGGGGGAGTTTGTTGAGGATTGTTCTTGAGAAGAACTCACCGGCAGAAAACTAGACATGGGAACAGAACCAATGGCACTAAAGTCCATAAATGGGGTGGCCTGTTGCTGCTGTTGCTGTTGCTGTTGCTGCTGTTGTTGTTGTTGTTGTTGTTGTTGTTGTTGTTGTTGTTGTTGTTGTTGTTGTTGGTGACTCTGAGATTGTGAACGGGACAGTTGGTTTACACTTGAATTAGAACCCGGTGTATTAGAGCTGTTCCAAACTGGCGAGTCTTCATCCAACAACGAAGAATAATGCTGTTGGAACAACGACGGTGTCTCTTTAGCCAGGTTATCAACGATTCCATTTGGGTCTGTATATGTTTTGGTTTGGTGTAAATCTTCCATCAAAGTGGTGTTAGTCTTTGAGTTCGTTAGTTGAAAACCATTGACTGAGTCTGTGGACTTGGCGCTTAGCAGCTGAGGTCTTTCGCCATAATAGGAACCCGGAGATCCTATTGATGAATTGATTGTATCTGAGGAGGAAATTGAAAGGAACGATGCTGATCTATGAGGAACTTGATGTGACTGTTGGAGTTGATGAGGATACGGTGAAAAATGGGACTGGTGTGAATGGCCATGCGAACCATGATAATGATGCGAATGATGAACATGATGCGAACTTGAGTGTAGTGATGCCGAGGAGTGGGTGGAAGAACCCGTTAAACTTCTGAGCAGCTGTTGGGGATGATGAGATGTGGATGAAGAGGATTGCTGCATCGCTGCTGAGCCGTTGATTGATATAGCTGAAGAATGAGAACCACCATAAGGATATGGATGATGCAACTGCTGTGGTTGTTGTGGGGTCTGTTGTCGAGGTGGAGATGAGATATCCGATTTGCTGTTGTGACTGTTTAAATTATTGTATGATAGCTTAGCCGTGCTATTTCCGGTACTATTAGACGTTAGCATATCGTTTAATGATTGCGGTTGATTTATGGCAGATGACGAAGCTGTTGTTGTGAAACCAATCAAAGGGAATAATGGGAACAATGAATCTGGGCCGTTGCTTTCAACAGGACTTGAGACTGCGGTTCTATTATTTTGATACGGCTTATTGCCACTGTCTTCAAATATATCCAATAAACCATTACCGGGTAGTGGTAAAGGGATATTGGAATAGGGGTCGTTACTGCTATTATTGAAGTTGCTGTTCGCAGTTTTGTTCGATTCAGCAGTTTGTTGAGCTGGATCTTCAGTGGGGCTTCTTAAGTCATCATTATACAAGTCGCCATTTATGTTGCCATTTGGCTGTTCAGTATTGAAAGAGCTCAGGAAATTAGTCAAATTATTGTTCATTGTATTCAGTGGAGCAACAAACTCGTCAACGGATATACTGATTTCGCCTATTCTTTTCCGATTAGCCGTTGACAGTTGAGGGGTAGAGGCTGACGATCTAAAATTCTGTAATGGATCCATTCCAACTTGTCTTTTTGAAAAATATTGAAAGTCACGTGTATCCTGTTTGTTGGAGTTGCTGTTTGAATAATCATTGTTGTTGTTCTCTGATAGTATTAAAGAGTTAACAGACGTCAGCCCATCAGAGTAAGAGTCGGTATTAATTAAAGGAGAGTTCATATCCCAGGAATGAATCCCATTATTATTCTTATAATCATCAAAAACCAAAGAAGATTGGTGGTTTGCTAGTCCTGCTAATTCGTCTTGGATCTCCTCTTTAATTCTTATTTCTTGTTGTTCTGATAAGGATGGAGTTTTATAAACAGCCACTGTTTTTATTTTTGAATTTTCAAGATTCGAGTGAGTTGGGGTATTGGAATTATTTGTAGAAGGTGTTGAATTTGAAGAAGACGAGCCATCATTCTCCATCTCTTGGTCTTTGTCTTTGTCTGATTTCTCCTTTGTAGACTTTGCCCTTGGTTTTGAACTACAAGTACATTTCCCACTCACTCTGCAAGCACAACCATCTTCATGATCTTTTATCTTCGGATCTTTTCCTTTGCTACAAGTGCAATTAACGTGTGAGTTTCTAATTTTTCTTTGTTCTTTACAATGTAGACATTGGGTGGAAGGTCTACCTTTTGGTTTGATCATCATTAGTGGTTGGTCGGTGTGTGTACAAGTTGTCACTCTGTGTCCCCTTATACATCTTTCACAAGCGTATTTGACGCCGTTGACTAAAACCATCTTTCGTTAGCCTTATAATATTGTTTGAACTTGTCAGTACGTAAAAATGGCGTCAAAAACAAAGCAAAAAAAATGTTTGATTGTTGAGGATATATTTCCAATTTGAGAACTACACTGTGGGTATATTTGTGAAATTGAAGTAATTGAATCGAAATTGGTTGAATATTAAAGATTGCTTGAATGTTTGATAAAACTAGTATGCAAGTTAACGTAAAATGGTTGAGCCAGACTATAACCTAGCAGATGGGGGAGTATAAATAGGTTATTGTTTGTTCGTTAATTTTGATCGATCTATTAAAGAAGTAACTGGTAAGTGGATGTGTTGATAGAAGATTGTATAGCAGAGGATATAGCTGTTAACCATATGTATATATATGGTGGTGGGAAAGAAATATAGGGTCAAATGCAAATCTATATTATTATATAATACTAAGATTGAGATTAACCTCTTGTCTCTCTCTCTCTGTGTATAAAAGTGAATTTGCACCGTACAACAATTGACCGACAGACAGACAGCCAAGAACTCACAGAAGGGAAGAAGAGCTAATTTCGCTACCGCTTTCTTTCTTTCTTTTCCTGTGTTTTCTGATGCCACTGAGAATTTTGGTCAGAATCCAGAATACACACCCTTGCACTTAATACTCTCTTACACGACACGACGGTAGAATGATAATACTTAGGGTGATGATGTCTCTTTCACAACAAAGGATAAATAAATAAACTTCGCAGCATATCTATAGCATTAGAGTCTCATAGAATCATTCACTCTTAATATCTAAGGATAGCAAAAAACCCGAAAACAAAAGAAAAAAAGCTCAAGTGTGTAGAACAGCGCAGTGTATTATTCGTGTTTCGTATTTCCCCCTGGTTTGGTTTGTAGGATCCTTTAATGACAAATCCTGGAAAAGGTTTTGTTCTTTAGTGCCTCTTTCCAAGGGGCATAACGCCGTCTCTCCAGGCACTACTGGCAGAAACCCTACTCTAATCATTTCTTCATTCCGCGATCCGAAACTTTTTAAGATAAGTAGTTACCCAAATCCGAACAAAAAGTCCCTACTTGTTCGACATCCTTTGTCCTCAATAATATTATGAAAAGAAAAAGACCGGTTCATTAATACAATTTCTTACCATTCATTCAGACATGGCATTCGAGGACGATAAAGTTCAAGGCTGAACGGTGATTAGTTTCATGGATAGCCTACAGTGTTACTTCACACGGCTATAAACGTTTAAACAAACAACTGACAAACCTAGTTTTGCAGTTACAGCACTGTTTAACCGTCCAAAGGTTTCTTAATATTATACTGGCTAAAATCTTCGTTTTTCCTGTTTCTGTTCTTGTTGATCAGACAATGGGGTTTATCTTATCCTCTTTCTTCTTTCTCGTCGTTTAATTCAATCAAATTCTTCGTTCATTTATTTCCCAAAACAGAGAAACGTGTACGTGATTTTACCGTGGCAGATTCCTTTTTTTTTTAACCACTTTCAGGGCTTTTGTTTCTTCCCTGGTCAGCCCGTCGTTACAGCCGTAGATTGAAACCAGAAGCACACCATTAGCACCTGATTCAGATATCAGATCTATATAAAATTTATAAGTAGAATTGTATGTACACGTTATCCCAACCAATATCACCACCAAAAAGGGTGATAAAATTGTGGGTGTTTTGACACCTCACTGTGCCTCTTCATATACACCGCCTTGTTTCCAAAAAGGCAACCAATTTACTCATCTAAACGTGATATCCTACAATAGTTGGTGTTGATCTCATTACTCATCCGGTCAAACTCTTCGTCAATCCGGTGAAGCTCTTGGTCAATCTACCAAGCCCGATTTTTCAGTTTGAATCTGAAACACATTTGTATTTTATCCGTTTACATAGTTTGTATTGTTAATCATATTTACTTTTATTTTCTTCGTTCCTTATCGTCTTCTGCCATTCCCCCCTGAACACCCTGAATACCCTGAATACCGAACAATGACCGCTGATAACGGTGGCGGTGCTGAAGTTCAATATCCCCCAGACACTGATCTATCCAACTACTCCAAAGTTTGGACAACTTTAATCACTTCTAAATCATACCTACCAGGCCTACTTACATTAAACTACTCTTTAGTCCATAAGAACAAGTCTAAGTATCCTTTGGTGGCGCTATACACCACTCAATTGGACATTGAATCACTTAAAACTATAGTAAAGAGCAATATCCCAATTTTGCGTATTCAGTCATTAAAGCCGTCAAATTTAAACAACCTGGAATTAGAACCAAGGTTTTATGATACTTGGTCTAAGTTGGAGCCTTTTAAGCTAACACAGTTCAAAAGAATAATTCAAATTGATTCAGATATGGTTGTTCTACAAAACATGGATGAATTGATGGAATTCCCAATGAATTTGAACACCGTCTTCGCAGCTACGGCGGCTTGTGTCTGTAATCCACTGAAATTCGACCATTATCCAAAAGATTGGGTTCCTGAAAATTGCAGTTTTACGAATTATCGTTCCAAAATCGAGCAGTCGAAACAATCTGTTAATAACCATATCACTGACAACACGGACTCTTTACAGGATTTAACCCGCTATCATCACATTGCCGGTCCTTGTGCAAATTTAGGTTTGAAGCTATGTAACGGTGGATTAATAGTCTTACAACCTTCGATGAACTCGTATAATTTAATTTTGGAAACTTTGCAAAATCCGGAAAAGACGAAAAATTATGATTTCCCGGATCAAGCTTTACTAGCTGACATTTTCCAAAACAATTGGCTGTCATTGTCGTACAAGTATAATTCTTTGAAAACACTGACTACTTGTCATTCAGACGTTTGGAATATTGATGAAGTCAAGAACATTCATTATATTATAACTCCGAAACCATGGGAAGTTACTAGAGATGAGTGGGAAGACGAGACCGATACTTTCAAGTATTGGTGGGATGCCAACGATGAGAGATTGAATTGGGAGAGTAAGGCTAGCAGAAGTTTGGCATGAATTTATCCAAGAGCAGAAATAAGGATGTTGGTTTCTCGCTGGAATTTAACAGGACAGTTCAACGATTTTAATCGTCTCTTTAAAATAGAATTTATTTAAATGTTATAGTTCTTCGACTCGGTATTGATTACCTCTTTTCGTTTACGTTTATGTTTCTTTTTAACTTATGCTTTTCTATTAGTATGGATTCTATTAATCGAGCTACGTATCAGAGATACAATTTCTGAAACCCGATCTTGCCTTGTTTTTTTATAAGGTAACTCTATAATTATTCAATAAATACAATTTTTTATTCATATATACGCTGGCCGATTCTAGTCCAGGTTTTCCAGACTGCCCAAATCCGTTTCTTGTATTTGATTCAAAATTCCATTCTGCTGTGGAGCACTGAAGCTTAGCTTTCTTCCAGTCTTCGCAGTGGCATTTGTATCATGCTCATTGACTGTACTTGATCTTGATCTGGCTCTATCAAAAGATTTCTGTGATTTTGAAGTAGTGGTTATCAAAGGCGATGCAGCCACTGCAGCTGCCACTGACGACGATGATGGTGGGTATGAAGTAAGCCCTGTCATGCCATACGGGTTGTATAGTTGTGATGGTGAGAATGATGATAAAGGAGGAATGGCCGATGATGCTGTTGATGTGGATGATATTGGAGATGAAACTGCGGAGTTCATCATCATCGGGAATGATGAGATTGGGTTCATATTAGGTGTTGATGCTATTGATGGTGTTGCTAATGCGCTGTTTGTCTTTATACGTGTCATTGGGATAATTTCTTCGTTGCTGTAACTCGAATTTTCGCTTCTGATTAATGATTCCCTACGCAGGTCCATACGTTTGTAATAAAAAAACAAGTATGCAATAATTAAGTTCAAGCCCATCTGGAATATAGCTGCAATGATAAAAATCAATCCGACATTTGAAGTTCCATACATCAAATAACTGATTTTGGTTAGGTCACCACCTAACCAACTCAGTAACAAGATAGTTTTGAAGCCTTCAACGGTCTGTAATCTTTGGAACAGCATTATTTGAGGTAATGGCAACATACTTTCTAATAAGAAAGAGGTAGATCCAAATACTATGCCCAAATACTCATACCCATTGAACAGCAGTTGAGTTAAAGAAATAGCTGCTAAGTAACAAACTAAAAACCTCCAATAGCGGTATTCCTTTTCCCACTGCCAAAATTTAAAAGGCCTAATGTAATGTGTGTCAAATAATCTTAGGAATTCACAAGCAATTTTGTAGATCACGTATCCGGCAAACAATAAAAGCCTTTTGAAAAGCTTCAAAAGAACGATAAATACGCTTTGAACCATGTTGTAGCCATTGCTTGTTGATAAATAATTCTCGGCATCTTCGGGCAGCAACACTTCGTTGATTTCAATAAATCTATCCCAAACCTCTGCCCAGTTAGATTCATAAGTTTCAAGATGTGTTGAAGGATTGTTAATATCCGAAAAATCTCTATATTTCAACGCAACTTTTAATAAACAAAGCTGAATGAAAATCATAATAAAGCATTGCCTTAAAAGACTGATTTCAAAAGGATCATTAAAATAATAGAAAATTCTTAAAGACGAAGACATCAGCATTGTTGCACAGATATCTATTGAAAAGCCTTGTGACGATTTCTTCCTGCGGATACTCAAAATTGTTGTTCCGTATGAAAGTAATGGTGTGAAGGACATTATCCAATTAATAACAGTGGAAACCTCCGGTATGAACTCTGGCGGAAGTGTTAAATAGGCCATGTTGGTGTGGATTAGCGTTTTCCTTGGCTGTGTGCTTGTCTATGGACCAACGAGATGTAGCTCTTCCAAGATGTATATATCTGTGGGTTTGAAGATGTTTGCCGGTATGATGACTTGAGCCGATCAGCTTGTAATGACAGTTTATTTTGTTTGCAGTTAACAAAGAGTCGGATGGGGGCTGGGAATTCAATTCCAGGAATAAAGGCGTCAAGATAATTGAAATATATGGAAAGAGAACGGCTGTTTTCGGAAGAGAAGAGATTTAAAGAAATAGAAGAGGTAGGATTCAACAACAAAATACAAGGTATTGGTGATTTTAGTTCGGTTTCTGATGGTAGAATAAATAAAAAGTAAAAAGTCAACAGATTCGGAAGATGCCCTGCGCCGCGGATTATTGTTAAGCTTTTTTTCTTGTCTTGTTTATCTTTGGACGGGGCCCTGTAAAAAGGGTAGATGAGGGAGCTCAATCCCATTTTTCAACCGGACTTAGAGACAGACGCGTCGGTGAGATAGTATGTGGCACAGCTGGGATCTCGGGTGACTCCCCGAGCGGTTTCTATGCTTGTTATTTTATTAGGGGTAAACACAGTTACCTGTCCGTACCCTGGAGATTTGAGTAAGGTAGACAGCAAACGAACCAATAGCGTTAAATGTCCTTTAAAGTCAAGTTTAATGAGTTGGCATCTTCGAAAATTCTGACAAACAATCTTTTAACAACAATTTCAAGAAAATGTGGAATACAAACACCATCCACTAGAAAAAATAAACTTATTCAATCGATAACAAACAATATATCGACACCTTCCATAATATCCAGCCACAACTACGATGAAAGACCGTTTAATTTGCTTGCTATTGACATGGGGTTGAAGAATTTCTCTTTCTGTAGATTTCAATTAACAGGCTTGCATTCTGATATCAAGCCGAAAGTGACACAGTGGTTCAAGATGGATTTGAATAGGTTTACTAACATACAAGACGGCAATTTCGAACCTGAAAATTACAGCGCAATCATAGATGATCTGATAATGAAACTAATATATGGTGATTACAACCCACATCCAGACTTAATCATTGTGGAGAGACAGCGGTTTAGAACGCAGGGAAACAAGAACGTGTTGGAGTCTATTTTGAAAACCAATGTCTTGGAATTCTCTTTGTTTTCTGCTTTGCGGTCTTTTAAAAGGTTGGATCCAAAGAATCACAGAGCAGTGATTAGAAGCGTTTCTCCGATGGCTATGGGAAATTACTGGAGTGGGTATTACAATGAAAGAAGGCGGACAGAATTGGACTCTAAAGATTTGAGAATTGGCTTGGTTCATGACTGGATGATGCAGTTGTACTCGTTGGACGAAAGCAAGGGTTATTTTGTTCCTGAATTTGAAATCGATTCTAAATTTGATTTGATGAAGGTTTCTGATGATATGCAACGGTTAAAAAGACTCAAAGCGACATCTAGAAGACTGTACGAGATGGTTAGATACTTGAATGAGATAGACGCCAGTCCCCAAAAAATCAGTGTTGATGAGACGGATTGTATTAGAAAGGGCGATGACGTTGCTGATTCATTATTGCATGGTCTAGCAGTCATTCACTACGAGTTGAATAGATTGAAACTGATTGATTGTGTTGTTAACCAACAAGATGTAATTGAAAATTTATTCTAAATAGGGTCGGTATATTATATCATGTGATATCAAGAAGTCTATTTATCTATCTCTAAAAATCTATCTGTTAGTAGAAAGCTATTATAAGAAAGCAAGGAAAAAGCAATTCTAGTGGATATTAATAAGGATTCTCCTCGGTAAGATTATTCGGTTTTTAGTTCGCCTCTAAGTAAATAGAAAGGCTGATGCTTCTTCTTAAGGTATTGAGCGTGCTCAACGATTTTCTTTAATCTAACTTGCTTTAAAGCCGATGTTTTACTTCTCAATTTACGTCTATCAGGACCCCAGTATTCAGCAACAAATCCTTCATCTTCGGTTCCTTTGATCGCATCAAACAAATCATTACAGTAATCAACATCTTCAGGGGATGTCATAGCATGGAAAGCTTTACCTGCACCTTTAGCTTCAATTTGCTTATTGTAGCTCTCGTACATTTCATCTTTTGAAGGCAACGATAATCTCCCGGATAAAATTCTAGCAACATACTGAGCTTGGCATTGGGCGAATGGGAATGGAATAACGTTTTTTGGAAGAACAGCACCAATTAATGATGGATCAGGGATGTAAAACAATTCTTTGTAAAGATTTTTAACTTGACTGCCATCGGAAACAAACGATTCATCACCTTCTAAATAACTCTTCAAGAATGGGAATGCATACAAGTAACCAGTACAGAATATGACAAAGTCAATGCCCTCAACTCTCTTACCAGAAGAAGTGGTCACAGATCTGTTATCTTCGTAATCATACTTTTCAACCTTATCAATCTGATCAACAGCGTCAATAGTAATGTCTGCCACTGGAGATGGTGAAGTAGCAGAAACGATCACTTTCTTTGCATATGTGCTTAATTGTGTTGAGATATCGATACCGGAGGCAGAATTACCAATGACTAAAACGGTTTTATTTTCGAAATCGTGAACAGTGTTGAAATACTTAGCATGGGTGATGCCTTGCGGATCTTTTTCCTTCCACTCTTTCAAGCCAGCAACATCAGGGATGTAAGGTAGATCAAAATGTCCATGAGCCAAAATAACACTGTCATAGAACTTGGTAACGGTTCCACCATTCACAGTATCTTCATAAACAATTTCCCATTCGTCATTGATCTTAGTCACTGAGACTACATTGCTGTTGTAAATAAAATTGACTAAGCCCGAAATAGTAGCAGTGAAATCTTGAAGATATTTGGCGATTTCTTGTCTCGTCGGAAACTGTTCACATTGGTCTGGTAACGGGAAGTCTTTATACTTCATCATCTGCTTGGTAATGTTAGTTTCCAGATGTTGATACATGGCTGAAACAAATCTATCTTCTGGAGTTAAAACATCACTTGTTGGTAATTCAATGGCCTCGTCAGTGGTGGTTGAAGGAACTGAAGGTAAGTATTTCTTCTTGTCACTTCCAGTGTAATACCATAAACCACCCGATTTTGGTTGTCTCTCAATAACATCGATAGTGAACAATTCGGAAGCGTTTGGTTCCTTTGCAATAGCATCGGCAAAAGCAATTCCTGATGGGCCTGCACCAATGATTGCAATTCTTTTCTGAGTCATATTCTGAGAATGTGGGTGTTCAATTTACCTTTACAGTTTTCTGTTTAGAGGAGAACTATTCTCAAATCCCACTGACTTATTTCACTTTGGCTTGCGAAAAAAAGATTCTAGCTGTATTAAATATTACGTCAATCCCATAACAACAGAAAGAAAAAGAAGAGAAATAAGTGGTAAGACCTTTGAAAATAGCATGATATGCATGGTCCAAAGCCCTATCACAGTTGAAAACGGGCACCATCAGTCAGGTATTATCCGCCTGTTTCCTAAGCTCGCGCGTGTTGCGAACGGAGTAAAGTTATGTTTCACTGTTGAGCAGCGCTTGCCGGTGGCGGAGATTGGGAACTGAGGCTGCTGGAAATCTGCATATGGTCTTATTACCGTTTACGCCACTGAAAAAAAAATGTTTCTTTCCTTGGATAGAAATCCCTGTACTATACTGATATCAGACGATTTGGATTCTACCATCAGACTGAAATACAGGGTTATATCTATTTTACATATGTCTTCTGTTATTCCTTACAAAGCCTCTCCAGTGAGTTCACTCTTGATTGTCTGCGGAAAACAGAGATACGACGTGATCTGAAGCGGACATTATCTTAGCACTGCCTTAGAATATAGTTACGATGTCCAAGTTGTCTGTCCATCAAATGTGTGCAGCTGGCAGTGGAATCCCTCCACTTTGGCTGTGTGTCGGACATTTCAAATTTCGCTTGAGAACAGTAATTGGGTTTACTATGGGTGATTCTATTTAGCTTTCAGTGGTGTCTGCTTTACTATCAAGAGTGGCAGTAGAAGAATTGATATCGGGAGTACAAGGAACTAACAAAGAAAAGTAGGCATCCAACAAGAACATTATATGTATAATTATAGAAAATAAACCAGATTAAAACCTTTATGAAAAAACTACGGCGATGAACAAGAAATGAAAATAAAAACGGATTAACCAACCCTTAAACCATACATCAACCCTTTTTGGAGGAAATCTCGTCAGCTTCATCAAGGACGCCAACATTCTCCTCGTCGTCACTGTCTTCCACGAAGGTGATTCTTTTGAAGTTGTTATCTCTTCTCCCTAAAACCCAACTGAATCCGTGAACCTCCTCCTTGTTCACCAAGTAGGCAATAAGCATAGCACCAAAACCTTTCGCGATGAACAATCCCAACGCAACCGGATAACCTGAGCCAAAGAAAGGAGCATTGGTAGTATTGTAAATAATCAAAGGTAACCAAGCCTGGAAAGTAAATGCCAACGCTTCAACAACACCGATGCAGACAAATCTTTGTTCCGCTGAGTGTGAAAACACTTCGTTGATCCAAGACATGAATAAAATACCACAACCAGTTTCACAGAACAGCAAATACCAACCGGTGAAGATTGCAGCTTTATTGTGTTCTGGCCAAATAGTGAGGATGATACAACCTATAGATGTAATACCACAGAAAATAACAATGAGTGGCCATCTCTTACCAATGATATCAGACGTCCAAGATAAAATAGCAGTACAGAATATTTGTAAAGCATAACCACCAGTAGGGTATGTGTTTATTTGAGCAACGGTGTACCCAGCATGCTTTAACCACAAATTCATGTAAGAATACAACTTCAAACCAACAACGTGACAAATAAAACACATTGAGAATAGCCAACATGGCCAAGTCAATAATAATGATTTCATGGAAGTAGCAGTTAGCTTATCTCTTGGCTTTCTCTTGTACTTATCCAAGTTGGCTTTAACAACCTCCCTTTCTTCTGCTGTCAACCACCAGGACTTGGAGGTATGTGGAGCGTCAGGAACGGCAAAGAACCCGTACACGGCAATAGGAATTGTTAGGATACCATCAAAAAGAAATAGCCATTGGTAAGACTTTAATCCACCTCTACCATTCATACCATGATGTAAACCAGCTTGTAAGTAACCAGAGAACATATTCGACGCCGATGATGACATCTGGAAAATACCTGATCTCTTCCCTAATTGATTCGGGGTATACCATTGTCCCAACAAACCGATAAGACCTGCATAAGCAGTAGATTCAAAGAGACCGATCAAGAATCTTAAAGCATAGATGACTTTAATACCTTCTTGAGATTTTGGAGCAGCAGCCATACACATAACACAAACAGCCCAAAGAAATTCCATAGCTGGTAACCAAATAGATGGTCTAACTTTAGAAAGAATCATTTGAGATGGAATTTGACCAATAATGTAACCAATATTGAACATTGTATTACTTGCTAAATTAAATTGATTGCCGTGGAATTTAAAGTCTTCTTTCATACCAGAAGCATAAGCGTTGGATAAATTTGTTTGTGATAAAGTTTTCATGAAGTAGCCAAGACAAGCGTAAGAAAGGATCCACCAATCGATTTTTAGATATGTGAAACGATCACTTGGTTCTAGATCCAATGTATCCCATAGCTTACCTTTATGCTTATCCCAAAACGATTTCTTAACCTGTTCATCTTTTGAATATTCGTCTAATGATGAAGAAGGCACCTTAGCCATGACGATCTCTTCTGGTTTTTCAGTCATTTCAAAAATATAGAAAACTTAGGGCCTATTATACCTTGCAAGAATCTGTATAATCGAAGATGAGGTTTCATATACCTAAGGAACAAAAAGCCAAGTAAAGACAAGCGGAAATATCTATCATTTTATACATGCATCAAAAAAGAAACAAAGATTAACTCTCTTTCACAAACTTGAGCTCAAAACTTAGATTTGGCCGACTCTAAGAGAGCAGGGACCTCTGCCTGCGCATAAATTATAAAGAGTCGAAGACTCAGACTTGAGACTTTCTGTGGCATATCAGACGCGATTGCGCAATACTATTCCTAGGCGAGCAAACTGAGAGCGCACATTCTACTTAAATGTCCGACTTCTAGGGTCTACAAATATTAACAAGTTGTATATACGATTCCATATTTGCCCATACAAAATGTAGTGTTTTAGAAACAAAGAAGAAGAGCAAGTTGTGATCAGCTGCTTTTCAGGACTGAAGGATCAGTATATGATTTCCAAGACTACGCATTTGGTTAATCTTATCAATCATAAAAGCAAGCAGAAGACTGCTTCTCAAAAAGAGTAAGGTGGGAGATAACAAATTGGGAATCGCACGGAGTTTTCCTCAACGCTGATGCACACTTACGATCGGTCTTTCTTGAACTCAGTTGATGTGCAGATCAATTGCACACTTAATTCGCCTATTGTGAAGATACTGTGTGAAAAAATGAATTAAAAAGTCAGTCTCACAAAAGTTCACAGCTTGTGGGTGTCTGTTAGAAGCCAAGCAACTGCACCTTATCCCTTGTATACCTTGAATACCTAAAGATGTATTTACCGCCCTAGTTTAGCAAAGTCTTGTGAACAGCGGAGCTTTTGACATCAATAAGTACCAAACGTCCATGTATTCCACAATAATTACTACTCGTCGCACTATGGCGGAGGACGGAGAAGTGGTGACTTCGTTGGAGCCTCATCGGGAACGTTGTGGTATCTGGCTTTGACGTATACTGTTTGTCCGCTTTTCTCCAGATTCCATAGTATTGGGAAGCAAAAAACACAGTCGGACAAATGTCTAAATGGATTATCATAATATGGTGCATCAAGGGCCAAGTTTACTAGAGCCAGTTACAAGAAAATGGCGAATTTGGTTTTGAAATTGATGATTACAAATACTCATTCCGTCAAACGGTTTAAAGGTGATATGCTATACCCTACAGAAAAAAATTTCTCATTTTCTATAAGAATGTCGCTATTTTCGGTTTGGGGAACTCATTAATTAGCTTTCAGAAAGCAGCTCCTAAACCTTGTTCAACGGCCACTCTAAAAAAGGCTTCTGTAAATATAGCTTCCTCGCACCTTGGCCCTATCTTGATGAATCCAAAACGACGTCGCGCCTATAATCTTAGAACTTCTATCTGTGATCAAATCCTACCTATAAACAACTTGTATAATGTAGTTCAGCTATTGATTACTCAGTAGAAGCCTAAACTTTTTTCTGAATAAAACTTCAGATGGTGATGCCCACCAATCTCAACCTCCCTCAAGAGCGGTAATTTTGTCCAAAATGTCGGACATTCCAACAATAGGAAAGTCGTGTTTATGTGAATGGCGGAGAAGCCATAGTGCGCCACTGATAAGGACGCTTTCACAGCTGCTCATCAGTTTGTTGGTATGGCGTCAACCGTCTCAGTTTCTGGGTTTCGGGCTGGTTCTGAAGGACGGAGATTTGATCCGCACAAGAAATACGACGGATGCTTGGTAATAGGTTGCAGCTCCGGATTTGGGAAGTCAACCAAGATGGTGGATTTTCGCCGACTGTTATTGTTGGTTGGCTGTACTTTATTCATTGCTTTTGATTTTAATATATCTGTATACCTCTTTCTTTTTCTCTTCTCTTGGAATATAGGTTCTTCACATTACTGATTCCATTCACGCAGCACACAATTAACTAGTACATTTAGGTGAAAATGGTTAGCGAAGAAGAAGCAAGAAAAATATACAGAGAATCCATCCATATTGATGGTTTGAACATTTCCAACTGGGGTCCAGAAATCTTCCATTCTTGGAGGCAAGGTGGTATCACTGCTGTTTCGTGCACCTGTGGTTTATGGGAAAACTTCGAAGGTTCAATTGCTAAGGTTATTCAGTGGAAAAAGTGGTTTGATGAGTACAGTGATATCATCATGGCTATACATTCCATCGAAGATATTTACACTGCTAAGAGATTAAACAAGACAGGTGTGATCTTATCATGGCAAAACACTTCTGGCATTGAAGATCAGCTTGATTATTTAAGAGTTTTCAGGGATTTAGGTGTCAAGAAGATGCAGTTGACTTACAACACTCAAAATTATTCGGGTGCAGGTTATACTGAATTAAGAGATTCTGGGTTAACTGGTTTTGGTAGAGAAGTCGTGGATGAAATGGCAAGATTGGGAATAGTTGTCGATTTGTCCCACGTTGGCCATCAAACCACAATGGATACAATAGAATATGCTAAGAAACCCCCATGCTTCAGTCATGTTTTGCCAGCTGGTATGAAGGTGTCTGGTAGAAACAAAACAGATGAGGAAATAAAGGCTGTTGGGGCTAAAGGTGGTATTGTTTCGGCTTCAAATTTTGGACCTCATATGAAAAGAGGTAACGATTCCACCATTGACGACTACGTTGAAGTGTTGGAATATTACATTGACTTAATTGGTGAAGATTTAGTTGGTGTTGGGTCTGATGCATCCGAAGGTCATGCTAGACCATCTCCATTCTTAGAGTGGTGCAACAAGGATAAAGGTTATGCTAGAAAGATGACAGAATGGGGTTCTGCTAAGGTTGTTAAGCCTTTAGGTAAGTTGTCTGATAGAGAGGAACTTGCAGTGGCAATGGCAAAGAGAGGTTGGACTGAAGAAAGAATGAGAAAGGTTTTGGGATTGAACTGGTTAAACTACTTCAAGAAGATCTGGGAGGATTGATCGGTTCATATACATCTGTATGTCCATAAATATCTATACATTCTAAATATCAATATTCACTGATCATAAAATGTGAACATTTGTTTTAGCTACGAAGAGAGAAACTCTATGTTTAAATACCCTGCAGTGTATAAAAATCCCATGCGACCTGCAGTGTTGAGCGAAAGATTAATTTTGCAAATCAGTGATGCCGAAATTTGATTCTGCCTTTTGAAGATTACTAATTATTCTAGGAAACACAATTATATCTTTCCTATTAGTTGCCCTCTGGTGTACCCATTATATACAGAAGTATATTTTATGACTTGAAACAATATTATAAACGGCGTATTATACAATGTCATCGCCTGAAGAAGTGCCCAAATCGCTCAAGAAAGTCAAACACATCATTCTAGTTCTGTCCGGAAAAGGTGGGGTTGGAAAATCATCTGTAACCACCCAACTTGCCCTAACACTAGTCAAAAAGAATTTCAAAGTTGGCGTCTTGGATATAGATCTAACAGGGCCATCATTGCCTAGAATGTTTGGTATGGAAAATGGTAAGATTCATCAATCGTCTAACAACGGTTGGGTCCCAGTATATTACGATGCAACAAAGAGACTTTCACTAATGTCACTTGGATTCTTACTGAATGATAGAGGAAGCTCTGTGGTGTGGAGAGGGCCTAAGAAGACTGCAATGATCAGGCAATTTTTAAAGGATGTGGAATGGGAAGAATTAGACTATTTACTTATTGATACACCACCAGGAACCTCAGATGAGCATATAGCAATTGCTGAGGAGCTCAGGTACTGTAACAATGTTGATGGTGCTGTCATTGTCACCACTCCACAGCTAATTTCGATTAATGATGTGAAGAAGGAAATTAATTTTTGTAAAAAGGTGAATTTCAAAGTGTTAGGAATTGTGGAGAATATGTCTGGTTTCATATGCCCGTACTGTGATGAATGTACTAATATTTTCAGCTCTGGTGGCGGAGAGAATTTAGCTAAAGAATTGAGTCTGCCTTACTTAGGCAATGTTCCTTTAAATCCTCAGTTTGTGGATATGATAGAAAGACAGACAGAGTATAAAGAGAAAGAAGGTAAAGGCTTGATTGAGCTATATTCTGAATGTAAATTGTGTGAGTTGTTCACTGATATTACCGGTAAAGTTTTAGAAAATGTACAAGGTTAAGACTAGTGATACCTCTATATGCATATATATATGTAAATTCGCCGTTAATTAATATTTATTTAATCGATATCTTATAGTAAAAGCTCAGTACTGAAACCTTAATCCCCGATCCGTAAATACATTTGAGCCGCACAAACAGCTGCTTTACAACCTGTGAGAACATTTTCAGAAGAATGTACGTGCTGCAGTTTAATTCCTTCTCTATAACGCGTTGTTTACAAGATCACTGGTCGCTCGTATGCTGTAATTGTTAGATGCTTATTTGGATAAAGCACTGCTGTACAATTTGTTATATGCATAATTTGAAAGAATGACTGAAGAACCCCAAACATCGGCTAGCAAAGTGTCATCGAAGGACATCCTCAAAGAGTTTCTATTAGAGTCTAAGAGTTTTTACCATCTAGTATCCAAAAAACAATTTCATTATATTCTTAAATCCAAGCTAAAGAAATCATTGAACCCGAAACTGGAAGATGACTTGTATGAACTATTGTTGAGCCAAAAACGATCTAAATCCACTTCAAAAGTCGAAAACAACATCAACAACTTAAGACTTCAGCAAGAGTATGATCCCAATAATGAAGGCAATGTTGACATGAGTGATGAAAGCTTAAACTTACTAATCAACTCTGTTTTAAAGCTCAACAATTCAATAGAAAATGAGGTAGTCCAGCTAGAAAAAGCGGCTGCTGAAGAATTGGAACAGATCAACGAGATGGTTGACAGCTTGAACGATTTGAAGTACGGCTCTATCAACTTTGTTTCTTCAATAGAAAATTTAAAGGATGAATTACAACAGTTTGAACAAAAGCTACTAAGGTAACAATATTGGTTCATTATTAAATTCGAAAGAGAGTTCAAAATTCACACTTCTATATACTCATCAACGTCCTTCAATAATAGGTCAGTCCCTGTATATTTATAGCTTTCAAATTTCCAATTCAACGAACACGATAAGTGAATCATATACTTATTACCACTCTCCAACCCAATTGACCCAGTCACCTTAGAATCGTTAATATATACAAGTTTTGCAATCCTTGAATGCAATAGAGCCATGGAACACATAGTACAAGGCTCATGCGTAGTATAGACATGGTAATTGAGACACAGGTAGTTATTAGTTGATTTATCAGAGCTTTTTTGAGGATTGCTAGATCTACGATCCAGTTCTTTTGTTGCGATTTCTTCTATACAGTTCATAATGGAATGTTTGACAGGATTGTGGAAAGATCGAGAGTCGCTTTGTATTGACATTATGGTATCGGTTTTAGGGTCAACAAAAATAGTGACAACGGGAAGTTTGTCCTGTAATTTGGGTTTCATGCATGTTAGTAATTATTGGCTATGTACTATAATGTGAATACTGTCTTGATCGAAGTGGTGTCACTTACCTTTTCAGTTATATCATTAGAGTTTTCAGTTATCATATTTAAATACTTCAAATTGATATCTGGTTGGAAGTTCTTGTAGCTTTCATTGAGCTCCTGAATCATTGGGTTTCCCTTCCAGACAATAGGCCAAATCTCATTTGACCACTTGGAATTAAGTTCTTTATCAAATGGCTTATTTATTGGAATGTCAACCTTTTCAATTATAACTTTTGCTGTTTTTCTTTGCAACTGCTTGACCAGTAGAGTGTGAAGATCGGTGTAATCAATAAATAAACAGTCGCATAAGAGGACTTTTAGAACGACTTCACCATCTTTATTGACCTTGACAAACCTCTTCAAATGTTTCAATGTTTCAGATGTTTCTTTAAAGTATTCTTTGATGATTCGGTTTATTATTGGAGATTCTTTAGGGTTGATATGTGTGACCCAGTGTTTTACTAGGATTGGAGTGGATTGGTTCTGAACCGCTTGAATCTTTTGGAACTTCTTGTGAAATATCAGTGCTTCATAGTTAATATCCATATTCTTTGGGAGTTGTCCCTTCATTTACCATGTGTCGCTTTGCATCTACTTCATTTGAAGTATCTTAGGAAACTATGATATGTTAAATTATACATAAGAGGACAATGTATGTATATCCGTCAACTGCACACAAATTCAAATTTTTCCCGATCTGTCGAAGCTCACTTTGGAAAGCCGCACTAAACTGTATCTTGTACACAGCCTCGAATATTGCTAACATATCATCAAAATGTCAACAATAGGTGATCTGAACGTTTCAATTCAAAGTCAATTCAATCCTTCTTATAGAGCTATACTTGTAATCTTCAGTGCTGGGATCTGTTGACTTGCATGTCTATGTATTAGGGTAAAAGAATGAATTTGAAAGAATATGTTTTCTCCAATTCAGTGTGCAATTTTAAAGGATTTGATGATATTTCAGGAGGTATTTACTCCACAGAGTTAGAATCACTAACAGCATCAATAGAATTGGTTCCCACAGATAAGCCTCAGTTCATTTGTCCACCTGTTATCCTGTTAAAAGCAGGTGAATTTTGCCATAACGAGCTAATTGATACTATAGTATCATTTATGAAAGAAAAAAAAATAAACAATGCTTTAACTTTGGATTATCAGGATGGTAGTGAATTCAACAATGTGTCGAGTGCATGGATTTGTGCAGGTGTTCATTCAACAACCCAATTATTGAAATCTCCTGTGTTTCAACTGCTAAGAGCTTTTATCGGAAACTTGAATTTTATTCTATTGATTTTCAATTATTCAGCTATCCAGACATCATCTAAAGTTAAGATTTGGGGTCCAATTTCTTCACCAAGCTATAAGAGATTTGGACTACGGCCAGGTACGTTGAACATCAACAGGATGCTATATACTGAAAATCATACTCTTTACCACCTTAGCCCACTTCCAGAAAATTCAAAAATGTTGTTATTGGCCATTTTCCCTGATGAGATCAATTTGACGAAGGATATACCTAAGAGATTTAGAAAACTAGACAAACTACTGAGAATATCACTAGTCAATCATTCCAACAAGCAGGAACAGTATCCATATATTTTTTCTCAGATATGTCCATTTGTTAGCAAAAACGATTGGAAGTCAATGAGTAATGTTGACTTACAAATTGACAAGAAAAATGTTGTCAAATTTATCATTACGGTTACTGAAATGGTATTTCCTACGGAAATAGTTGGAAGTTTGAAGAATAAAGCTATTCTTTACAGTAGAATTGCAAGCTTTATGAATTGTTCTAAATCAGAACTTATAAACATTAATGATCTTGTCAAAGGCTTCAAGCTAAACGATATTGGGTGGCTGAAACCTCAAGATAATAAGACAATGACTAAGGCAGAGTTCAAAAGAGCCCAATGTATGTTTAAAACTTACTTACATTGGTTTTTTGGTGATTTCTTACTCAAACTAATTGGGTCTTTTTTCCACGTTACCGATATCTCACAAAGCATTAAATTAGCATATTACAGACATGATACATGGGCTATATTAACGAAACGTTTCAAAGATAAATTCTACGGAAAGTATCTCAAAGAATTAGTTGCTACCAAAAGCGACACTTTCAAATTCTCTACTAATGACGAATATATCGGTAAACAGAAACTATTACCAAAACCAAAAGATTTCAGATTCATTGTGACTCCTTTCAAAGGTAGACGTTGTGAAAAATTTGAATATATCCACTTTGTCAGAAATGAATTAAGACCAGTTAGTATGATTCTCAACTCCAAAAGGCCGAAAAATTCACTCAGTTCAGTCAATCAAATTTTTCCTGTTATCCATGACTTTAGACAACAGTTAAAGGCTATCTATAACGGTTCATTACCTTCCATTCATGCACTGAAGTTTGATGTTAAAGAAGCATACGACTCTATCCCTCGCAAGAAGGTTCTCCAAGTCATTGATGAAATTCTTGCAAGCGACGCTGATGATCATGAATATATTATTCAGGAGTTTCAATCCCTTTCTGAAAATAACACACTGGGTCGTAAAAAATCCATAGTAATTGATTCAAATAATGAGAACTCACATAATAGAATGGCAATGGGAACGAGCATACAGAGACACAAACCCATTGTATTGAATAAAGCCGAGGTTATCTCGGTTGTTCGGAGTCAACTATACAAAACTGCAGTTTTCAGTCACTATAGGACCTTCGTTAGAAAAGACGGCCTGTTTCAAGGCTTCCCACTTTCTGGTACTTTTTGTTCTTTAGTGTACGATAAATTTGTTGAATATTTACTTTCTTTGAACCCTGCTCATAAAGAGCTAAAAATAATAAGGCTGGCTGATGATTTTCTAATACTTTCTACAGACATGGAATTAATAAAGAACTACCGGAAACTGATCAGTAGAAAGATAACAGAATTCAACATCACTATTAATAGAAAGAAGACCTTGATAAGTTCAGATGAAGTGGAATTCATTGGAGTCACTATCAAATTGCCCAAACTAGCAGTTTACAAAAAAACAGAAACGTACGATTTAACACCTGTTATCCTACCTAGTTTCAATGGTCTATATTCAAGACTCAACACCCTAATTAATTTAAGACTCGAAAACTACTGTTGCAGCCCAGCCTATAACGATGAAGAAACGCTCAAGATCAATGTCATTAATTTCATTAGGTCAATCATTCTCAAATTCATAAATTCTTATCCCTTTTATAAAGGAAAAGATTTATTTGACAAAGATCAAATAAAGGGGTTTTTACGTGTTTTCAAATTAAAGCTATTCAAGAGATTGAGGTTCGCCGAATGGGCAACAGATAGCATGTTTGAGTGTGTAATCTTGAAGGAATTTAATAAGAAATGTATAAGTATATAACGAACACAGATTTAATGATTTTATGAATCTTTAAAAACAAACAAATACATCGCTCATACCGGCTCCGTCTATAAATACATGTTTGTAGGCGTCTATAACTTTCTAACTGGACCATAAAATGATTGAGATTAGACGGTGCCAAACTGACCTTTCAGATTTGCTTCGTCCTGCAGTTGTCTCTTTCTTTCTATTTCATCAATACCACCACTTTTCTTCAACTTTTCATTGCCGACAAAATCACCTAATTCTTCTTCAAACATATCAGAATTCAACAACGCCTTCTCCTTCTCTCTCACTTTTTCAGCTTTAATAATAGCTTCCACTCTTGAATCATGATCTGGTTTCAAATTTCTAACTTCATCTAACAAAGCATTTCTCATATCTTTTGTTGATAAGTGTGGATCTGGTATAGGTAAGTTTGGCCCAGACGGCTTAGAGTGTTTTGGGTTTTTTTCCATTTCTTCACAGCATTTAACGATCAAGCTATATGTTTCATTGGCAGCTCCCAGATCTTCATCTAATAGTTGTAAGATAGTCTCTTGCTCCTTGAAAAACTCTTGCTCTTCTAAAATAGCTGTTAACTCTGACTGCCATCTTGAGTTCCAATTCTTTCTTTCGTTTAACATGTACTTTGTCAAACTAGATAAATTAGTTTGGGTGGCTTCCATTTCCTTTTGAACGTACATAATCTGTTTTTGAGATGGGGTGCTACCTCTTTTACTGATGTCCAGTTTCAAAGTTTCGATAACGTCTTGCAAATCATCAATTCTGTTAACCAAGGTTTCACATTCAGAACTAACCTTAGTCTTACAATGTTCCATGTAAGGATTACTTATAATACCGGCTGGAGATAAACTTATAGATTGGAATTTTTGAATCAATTCAACAATTTCATTCATTGAAGTTGTTAACTTCTGCTTCGTAAGAGTTTGTGATTGTCTAGCTTTTGATAATTCAAACTTAAGAGCTGAAATTTCCTGTTTCTCTACTATAACTTCCCCCTCTTTTAGAGTTGATGTTGAAATTGTGCTTTCTTTTGATTGCGAATCAGCGGCTAAAGACTTAGATGAGGTATTTGTAGCAGTTGGGCTGAACTGCATCTTCTCAATTCTCTTCACTAATGACTCTTCCAGCTTAATCATTTCATCTTTTAAGAAATCAATTTGGGATTCCATATGTTTGACAACAACAGATGCCAGGTCTGGTTCGTAAAGGGAGAGGATATTGGTTGCTCTGATTTCATTGATGTCATCCAATTCGTAAGCAATGTCATTGTTACTTTCTTGTATATAGATTGGTGGCGGTGTTGGATCTGTTGGTGAGAATCCAAACTTTTGAGTGAACAACACCCTCAAATTTGCCGTTGTAGTCGGCAAACGGATTTCAACTTTTTTGACTTTGTTTCCTAATTTCAAGTATACGGTTGATAAACTTGGTCTCGATGGCTTAGGGGATAGTATTCCATTCAAAGGAGATTTCTCTTCAATCGCTGGAAGTGATTTAGATTTGACCCCTTCTACGGCATCAAGTAATGGGAATGTCATTTTTCGTGGAACTTCTGAATCTCTGATAATCTTGGAAAATTCATTTTGAAATTCGAATTCTCTGATGTTTTTCGAAACTTCTTCTTGTAAAGGACTTCCTGGGGTTTTTGGAGAAAGTATAGGGGAGTGTTTTGGTTTTGGAGAGTTATATGCAGTTGCTGAAGTATTCAACGATAAAATTTTATTGGTTTGATAAGCGGAAAATCTTCTTGATGCTCTTCTCATCAGTGAGTGATTGTTTTGTAACCTACTAATCGGGTCTGGCATAATTCCCTCAGAGTTACTTTCCCTTGGGGTTGCTGTTGTTCTAGGAGAGTTATCTATTGTGCTTGGAGTTGCAGCTGGGCCAGAAACTGATCTTTGAGAAGTCTCAGAATTTTTACGTGCTTCTGCTATGGCATGTGACTCGGCTTGCTTTTCTTTTAGTATTTTCATTAGTTCTGCCACAATCTGGCCAACTTTTGGAAGAAATAAATCTAGAGTTTGTTGTGAAGGTTCTAATATCAAAGACTCTTCCAAGACTGAACGGAGAAGACTTGGGATGTCCTTGACATCGGAGATATCAACACCAGCACCAACATATGACTTGCGCAATGCTTTGAAGTCGTCACCAACTTGAACAAACTTGGTTGAAACTTCATTAACACTGGCTGACTTGTTTGCCCAGGAGGTTAACGATTGGAGTAGAGCTTTCGTTGATGTTAAAAGTTGTGCTGTGGCTGTAGAAATTGTGGGTATATTCTAAAATAAAATGAAAAAAACTTAATGTTAGTATCTATTTAATCTATGTCAAAGTTTGATAAGCAGGGTTGGATACTTACACCTCTGGCTTTCTTCATTGGTGACCGGAGAGCCTTACCAGGAGTGGAATTTCCAGATGGAGGGGTTGCCATCTTAAGAAAGGTTGTATCAATCTATTGAAAACGGGAAACGGTAACGAATTGTAAAATAATAACAAGAAGAGTTAATGTAGGTATCAATCGATCTTGATTAGAAGAAACAATGGCTTTGATAGAACATGGGGTGGTGGTAAGTGGGAAAGAAAGAGCACATCACAGTCAGGCATGTATATAATATAGACTAACTAGCGGCGTTATCACAATGTAAACAAAACCGTTTCATTTTTTGAGTCGTGCACGGGAAATTTTATGTTTTGTTACATCCGGTAGGGAAAAGTATCCTTACGAATGAGTAAACGATTTCTTGATGCAACCTTTTTTGATCGGTGCTATCTTACTATTTCTAAGCTGCTATTAAAAAACAATTCCTTCCTCTCATATTAGTAGCAGAGATAGGGTTGGTGGCGAATTAATCCAAATTTTATTCATCTAGTCATTTCCTTAAACTTCAAGCATATATGGAATGTATTTCTCTTTGCGTTCGAACAATCATGGGGATGAATTATAAGTTTGCTTTATGTTTAAAGAGTCGGTTGATCTCTTTTTTCGTATAAACTCTGTTAGACCATATTTAATATACCCCTACTAAAGACTAGCTCCAGAAACCACCCGCTAGTGGTTGTACGGATGCACAACAAAGACGCAACAGAAAATGCGTCATAAAGCAATAGGGTCGTTTTCCACTCATAAAAGAATATTTTTCATAAAACTGTTTGTCTCTTTACAAGATCTATCTATCTCTTGCAATTACCTTGAAGCAAACACCCAAACAACTAACAGTATCCAATAAATAAATAAAATTATTCAGAATAAATCAATATTGAAACATATAGAGAGTTGAAACACAGAAAGCAACGAAAGGAAAATGAAGGAATACCTACTATATTTAGCACAATCTCATCCAAATTTCCGTAAAGCTGAATTAGAATCCTTAGCAGAAATCTATAACATCAACGTTGATCTATCAACCCATGATGAATCATCGCCATTCATGATAATCGAATTGGACAATGACCAGCAGGCTTACGATTTAACTTCAAGAAGCATATTATCTAAAAGCATTTATGAACTATGGGGACGAGGTACGACATTATCAGAGTTGCATGAAAACATCCAAGCAACTTCCCAACACTACTGGAATGAATATATGCAATCAAGTTTTAAATTCGATACAATTAGTTATCAAGGTGGTAAGAAAACAAGGGAGCAGCAAGTTGAGCTATTTGAAACTTTTTCTTATTTGGGCTTTAAAGGAAAAATCAGAATGAAGAACCCTGATCAAACTTTCACAATATTAGAGAATTTTACAATCGAAGGACCAAATCAGCAACCAAGTCCGTTACCAAACCAACTTTTTTTTGGTAGACAAATTAATGCTAGTGCCAGAACAAACGGCATATTGGATGAATACGAAATCGCTAAAAGACCTTATTATGGCACAACAACTTTTGAAGCTGAATTAGCCTTTGTCACTTGTAATCTATCAAAATGTAAGAAGGGTGAAATAACGTACGATCCATTTGTTGGTACAGGATCTTTCCTTGTTGCGGCCGCTAAGTTTGGCTCTTTAACTTTCGGTAGTGATATTGATTTTAGAGCTTTGAAGGGGAAAGTTAAAGGCAAGAGATTGAAGAACAACTTTGAAAAGTATAAAACGCTGGAGCTGTACGGTGATGTACTATGTATGGATTTCACTAACAATGCTTTCAGATCCGATTTCGAAATTGATAACATTATCTGTGATCCGCCATATGGTATTAGAGAAGGCTTGAAAGTTTGTGGTACTAATAACGAAGAGAAATTCAAGGGTAAGGAAAACGTTATCATTGATGGTGAAAAATCATTCTTGAGAAGAGATTACGTTCAGCCTAAAAAACAATATAGCTTGGATCTATTGTTGGATGATTTGTTACAGTTTGCCAATGATAGACTGCCAGTCGGCGGTAGATTGTGCTTCTGGATGCCTGTTGCTAACGATGAAGATATCCCAACTATGATACCACACCATAAAGGATTAGAGCTGCTGTACGACTTATACCAAGATTTCAATAGGTGGTCAAGAAGATGCTTGGTTTACGTAAAGAGAGACGAAAATTATAGAGGCAGAACCGTTATGAAAGAGGATAGATCCAGTAGTAATAATTTTAGAGATAGATACTTCACTGGGTTTTCTCCAAACAAAAGAGACGAAGGCAAATAGCTAATGAAACTTGTATACGAAACCATAAATAAACTTAATAGAATTAATTACGAACTGACAACATTAAATAAATGCTTGCAACGATGCTGCCAAACGATTATTCTAAAGAAAAAAAAAAGTATGAAATTATTGTAATATTAAATAGCTAACAAAAATGGGTATAAAAGCCTTATAAGAATAGCTCTCACTTTAAGAAAGTTAAAGACCTTCCTTCTTCCTTTTTCTCCCTCTCTCCAGCGGCATAAATTAGCTAAAATACAATATAATGCAACGGAATATTTTATAATAATAAAATGATTAAAAAGATATATTAACTAATAAAAACAATTTTTCTTTGGTAAAATAAAATAATAATCAAATAATAATTTATTCATCATCTTCAGTTTCTAAAGTTTGAGCAGCAATACGATCTAAATCTCTTTGACCGTTTTCAGAGATTCTTCTACCACCCTTTGGTGAGATTTCTAAAACACCGATCTTTTCTAAAGCTTGTAAAGCTCTTCTGTTGACAGAACCGGAAGCATCAACGTGCTTACCTGGTCTACCACCTCTGTTCTTAGCACCACCGTATAGCTTGTTTAAAGCACCAACACCGACGTTCTTTCTCATGTAGATGTGTCTGGCAACTGAAGCAGCTCTCTTGTAGAACCAGTTTTCAGCTTCTTGTGGTGGTAATTCGTTACCGGCGGAAGTCTTAACTAATTCAACGTAACCTGGAACTTCCAACTTACCTTGTCTTTGTAAGAATTGAGCGTAAGCGTTAATGAAATCTTGAGCTGGAACGTCTCTACATTAAATAATCATCAAAAAAGATAATGCTATGTTAGTATATCTCGAACGGAAGGATTTTGAGCATTGATAAAATAACGCATATGAGAATACTTGATTTACTCCCCATGACATGTAGACAAATAAGTGATTGAGATAATTATGACATCTGATTTATGCTGAAACTCTGGAATGAAGATATTCAAGCTTCCGGTTGAAAAACTTGGTGATTAGCTCAAAGTTCTATTGGATTTAATTCTATAATTGGATTCAGAGCAATATCATTCTAGTTTCAGTGAGCAATATGACTCTCTAGCGCTCTCTGAAGGTCTTATTTCCCAGTTGTATACTTCACTTATCTCGGTATATTCACATATATCAAGTTGATAATCAAATCAAAAAATTGGATTACACATGCCAATTTTTCCAATTGTAGTTGATGACTTTGTTTGGTTCGTATACGTCTAGTCTCGTTGAGTATTCTGTTTGTTGCGTAAGGTGTGGTGAATGCTTGTACCCTGTTCTTGTGGATTTAATGTCGGTCCTTAAAGTATTCTATTTACTCTTTTTACAAAGCTCTGGTCTGATGTTCAGTACTCGATATCCTTTGTAAGGTTTTGATTTTTCACTTTTGGAATCGTTGGGATATCTGTATCATATTTTTCTTGCATCTCTCTTGTCTTTTGAATGTCATGTCAAGCACTATAAATCAAATGTGAATATGGTGTTTAAAAAGGATTACCTACCTGACTGAGTAACCTGGCATCTTGAAATATATGTATGATGTTTGATAAGATTATATTAAACTCTGTTAAAATTTCAATATATTAGCTAGAGGTTACGAATCTGTTTATATTGATTTGATACAGTAAAAGATTTTTAGTATTAAGGTGAAGCTCTCTAGAATCACTGTGCTGTGTGGAAAATTTTGGAAAGTTGGGAGACGTAACGAGAAGAGATGAAAGAGAGAAGCGGCTGCTCCTGCCGGGGGCACAGGGGAAAGTGAACAGGGACGAGGGAAAGGGGCCGGGCGAGGAGGATGGAAGGGCAAGGGAAGAAGCGACAGAGAACGCGCAGAGACAGAGGTGGAGAGAAAAATGGAGAAGCCGAAAAACTGAGAAAGTGTAAAACACCTTGCACCCAGTCTCAATGGGGAAGATAAAAAACGCAGTCACAAGAGGACAAAACTGAGCACGCGATAAATAATGACAGACAAACTAGGTTAACTTGTGCGACACCACTGAGAAAGAGGTTTCGTCTATTATAGGAGAAGAGATACAGGCATACACGCCAGGATCAATAGATAGGGAGAATTTCATTCCTCACAACAAAAGCCTAGCACATGCTAATAAATTGATAGGCTGCTGCGCTTCAGTTTGCCAAAGCACACAGTAAAAGAAATAAAAGTGTTACCAAATATACTCTTTTTACTGATTTATTTATAATAACATTTCAATTAATTTAACCCGAAACGAAACCCAATAAAATTGATAAAAAAATACAATTAAAAAAATAAAAGTAAAATAAAAAGAATTATAAGTAATAGCTATATAAACTCATTCTAAAAATACTTTTGTTCTCATGTTGCATAAATATGAGAAAGAAAAGAAAGAAGTGGTAAATCCAATGAACTTAGACCTTGAAACCTCTGGAGTTTCTTCTACCTCTAGCTCTTTCGAACTTTCTACCCTTGGACATAATTCTTGGAGCCTTGTGCTTGTGTGGACCCATACCGAAGTGTCTAACGGCTTCTCTGGCATTTCTTGAACCTCTGATGGTTAAAGTGTTTGAACCAGTTGGAGCTCTTTGAGCTAATTGATCTAAAGTGATAGCTTCACCACCGTTCTTGATGATGGTAGCCTTAGCACCAGCAGTAAATCTTAAAGCGGCAACAGTAGTCTTTGGGAAAGCGTGTAATCTGACATCATCGGTAACGGTACCAACAACAACAACGGTCTTTTCAGCAGCACCTTGTTGCTTTAAAGCCTTAGCGATTCTTGAAACAGAAACTGGTGGTCTGTTGATCTTAGATAAGAACAAAGATCTTAAAACAACTTTGTTGAATGGAGCATCAGTTCTACCTGTTATAAATAAATTTATAGAAATTGAATTTGGGTTAGTATTCACTGGAAAATAAACTTTTGTTTATTATTTCAAACAAAATAAAAGAAAAAGGGTTTTAATTATTAAAATTAAAAGAGCACTTCATTTCTTCTTTCAATTAATTCTGCTCAATAATCGCACATAAAAGTACTCGCAGAATTCGAAGGGTAAAGAGCAATCATTGCACATCAAATAAAAAGCAAACTCTATTATAAAAGGCATTCTCAACACTTTGATAATTGTCAAGTATCTTTACTGACCAAAGAGGAAAAACTTTTGATACTAAGGCGTATCTCCTAATATATATGGAAGTTGCTTATACTCAAGAACGCAAAATCTTTTAACCCTTGACTTGAGAGATGATAGAGTGTAGGTCGCGCTACACTCTAGTATCTCTTGTATATTACACTTAGTTAGAAAACCAATGTAAAAAGGTATTATGAGAAAAAAAACATTTACATGTTCTTTTCAAGCTAAATTATGTGAGCGATTAAAGGTATTTGAGAATTAATCAAAATTGGAAAAAAAGATAGACCTTAGATAATAAATAAATTTCTTTGCTTTGATAATGTTGTTGAAGTTCTAATGTTCAATACTTACGAGCTAAGAAAGAGTATAACTTAACTAATGATTTTAAGTAAACATTTTCTGACTTTGGAGCTTGTCTGTGACCAGATCTAATGTGTTGCTTGGTGGTGTGATCTCTACCCATTTTGAACTATTAATTTGTTTTGAATTGATATTGGAATCTTTCTGAGTAAAGCAGACGTAAAGAAAACAAGATAAACAACGAAACAGAAGAGATAAAAATTTTAAGATAAACCAAAAGTGAGAGGACTATTAGAGGGTTGTTGGATGAAAAGTTTCCAGGAAGAAACAAAGAAAAAAAGAGATCGAAAAGTTGAACTGAACCAATAATTGGAACCAAGAGGGCTTATCGTGCGAGGGTTATGTATATCACGTGATTGATAAGATGTTTGGCTGACTCCCTGAAGGAGTGTGTAGAGGTGCGTTGTTCTGGAAAAGAGAAAATATGACATAAGATCTGAGGTAAGAGCTCATTCTGATCCCAGTGATCAATTCAATCCACTCACCATTCATGTAGGTATGATTACCATAAGTTGAGTTGGAGGAGCCTTGTTAAGGTCCCTGGTAGAGTTTATTGTCGGTAGCAATTCTGGTTTCCCAACAACGTTAATAGCTTACAGTCAAAGTATTGATTAACCGCGGTAATGACTGATCGTTTAAGGTACGTTCAAAATTGCATGATTCCTTTTCTTACCTTCAAGGACAAATCCAACAAAGTTACTAACACTTCCTGCCTTGTATAATACAGAACTTCGGAGACGAACCCAAGAGGGATTCCACAAGCTACTTTTATTGAAAAAATCGAAGATTTTATAAACCCTAAAACGTGCACAAATGATGATATTTCCAATTTTCTTAAAGATTTACAAATGAGATTGCAGCAATATAAATTTATGGAAGAAAACAAGAAATCAACGTTAAACAATTTGAATGTCAAAATACCAGATATCAAGAAAACATTAGACATGTGCAAATTCTTGAAACTGAAAAAGGATAAATTGGAAGATGGTGAGGCTGACGATGAAGATGAAGAATCTACGTTTGATGTTAACTATGAACTTAACGACACAGTTTATTCAACAGCTGAAATAGATGTCAGAAAATTAGATTCCGTTTCATTATGGTTAGGAGCTGACATAATGTTAGAATACCCAATTGACGAAGCAATTGAAATGTTAACGAAGAGATTGTCTGTAGCGGAAGAAAATAAAACGGTGACCATTGAAGATTTAGAGTTCTTGAGATCAAATATAACGACAATCGAAGTTAATTTGGCAAGAGTTTATAACTGGGATGTGCAAAGGAGAAAAAAATTGAGAGATGAAGGTTTACTAGAAGACGAAACACCAGACTAATAATATAATACTGTACAATAATAAAAGTTTACTATATACAACTCTTCCACCCCCTTACAAATACCGCCTAGTTGCTTAGACTTCCAGAAAAGGGTTAAAAAGCTTAATTGCGATGTCCATAGTATGTATGCTGTAGATTGTTATAGTATCAGTTATTCAATGACGGACAAATAATCGCTATCTTCTGAAGGTATCAAGGATTTGAGAACCTAATGGTCTAACAGGTGTATCCCCTCCATCTTGTTCCAGATTCTCCTCCAAATCCTCCAAATCATCCAACTCCTCACTTCTTTCACGGTCTTCAATTGGAACATCTTGATTCAATAGATTTGAATGGCCGTTGTTATTGTTATTGTTATTGTTGTTCGCATTATTGACGATATTTTGTATTTCGAAATCCAAGTTTCTTGTTTGTCTTTTGCTGTTAAACAATTTATTGTAAATGAAATCAATAATAGGCAATTTAGTCTTCAGCCCTGCTAATAAATCATTGAACACTAGAACACCAATAAAGTATCCCAACAAGCTTGGAATAGTTGAGTTTATAAAGCCTTCACTAATGAATAATTGTAAGGCAAGTAATGTTGTTATGAAATCATTGGTCAATACAATCTTGAATTCTTTCCCATTCTTCAACTGAATCAATCCACTGAAATTCAATTCAAATTTATATAACTCTGGTGAGTATTTCAAACCAGGATACAATAGACCAAACATTAATCCGAATGGACCAGAAGGAATAAACAGATTGATCTTAAACAAATTGAAAAAAATGAACATTAATATGAAATTACCGATACAGTTGTAAATCAAGAGCAACAGTATCAACTTCAAGAATTTTAAAGAACCCAATAGCCTTTCCAAGTTCTTCAACATTAATACCAATAACGTTACCGACAAAATCACTTGCGATTCATTTTGGAATTGAAATTGATATATTATTAGTCTCCAATATTGACCCCATTGTGATATGAATGGGTCGTAGCTCAATATAAATAGATGCTTTGAATCCAAGATTGAAACCACCAAGGGTATCACTATTAGTGTAGTTGTTAAGGCAGAGCTTATAGGAAGACGACTGAACCCTTTCGGTAGTATTGATGACATTGCTGGAGTATATTTTTGGATCGACGATTTGAGTGATACGTATGTTTATAGGAAATAAGGAATACAAAGTGTTATCTGTTGTAGTGTCTCTTCTATCTATTAGTATATCGATTAATATGTATTGCTCTATATATTCTAATGGCGCCTTTGGGGAGAATTGCTAGGGACACAATAGATTATGTAATATATTGATATGACGTAATCAATTTTGTCCACCATACAATACCATCCATATATGCACTAAACTTGATCTTCCGTTGAAACTCGATAATTATACACCACTTCAATTTCGAGGAGAGAAACTTCGAGATGAAAATTGGAGATGTGCATTTAAGCAAGATTCTAAATGCCATATTCTTTTCTTTATGTTTGCTTAGTGTGAATCAATTAGATATTCTAATCAATATAATAGGGTCTTTTTGTTAAACTGTATTACAAGGCGAATCAGTATAAAATGCATGTTTTACATATTGTCGGCCTTTCGCCATTGAACTCATCTTTTAGTATTGCTTTTTGCTTTATGCAGAATGAGCAAGAAGAGAGTTATAAATGGTCTCTACAGACCTTTTTTTCGTGGCTTGGCCCTTTGCGCTTTCCCACAGTTCTTTGCACTGACAGAGATCTTGCTTTATTAGGTGCAATTAAAGGTATCTATTCAAAGAAGCCCACATTTACTTTGCGTTTGGCATATTAATAAGAGTGTGCTTGCAAAGACAACGCAATATTTCTCTTCAAATGAGGAATTTGAAGCTTTTATACGATCTTAGAAATCGCTTATTTATTCATCCACTCCAGTTGAGTATAAAGATCAGCTAACTGAGTTTGAGACAAGGTTTAGTCAAATTGCTCTTGCTGCTCTTCGATATGTGAAAGTCACCTGAATAACCTACAAAAAGATGTTCAATAGGGCTTGGATAGGCCAATACCTTCATTTTGGAAATTGGGCAACCTCACGAGCAGAATGGGCTCACGCTATTCTAGAAAAGCATATAGGGGCAACCACAGGTGAGATCCTCTTTGTTTTTGAACGAACTAACAAGGCGTTAGAAGCTCAGCATTTGGCCCTTTCGTCTGATCTCGCAGAAGATCAGATTAAAGCGCCGACGTTTTTGCTCACACTTTCATTCTCAGATCACTAAGAGAACGTCCCGATATTCGCTTCGTATGATTTCAGAGCAAACGTTAATCGCTAAGAGAGCAACCCCTGATGCACCTTTATCAAGTTGTACCAATCTATTCACAAGTACCATAAGCTAGCGATTCGGTGGGCACATGGAAGGCACATTGTCTTTGTGAATATACTGGTACAACTTGATAAAGGTGCATCAGGGGTTGCTCTCTTCGATCTTGAAGCTTTCTCTGAGTTTAGACAAAGCGAATATTGCGACGTTCTCTTAGTGATCTGCGAATACAGAAAGTGTGAGCAGAAATTCGGCGTTTTAGCCTGATTTTTATCTTCTGCAAGATCAGAGCAACATGCTGAGCTTCTAACGCTTTGTTAATTCGTTCAAAAACAAAGAGAATGTCACCTGTGGTTGCTCCCACATTAGAAGGCTACAAGACACCAGGGGGATCTCTAAGATATAAGCATTGGCAAACCAGTTCCAGGTTTCCAAGTTTTCACATTGACTTACTCTTCTTTACGAGAAATAAAACCTGTCGAGTTCAAACCACCAAGGAAATTAAACGCCAATCAAATGAAATGAAATGTTAGCTAAAGATTTTGGTCAGTTGCAAGATGCAGTCACTAAGAAAAAGGTACTATTGAAGATCGTTCTTAGTTCAAGGGCAGAGAAAACAAGGGGTTACGATAACTACAATAGAAGCTGTTTCAGTCCCAATTCCGGAATGATGTTGAAAAGCTTCCTTTTTCATGTTTTAAGCAGATCATAATAATGGCCAGATCTTAATACTGCAATATTCAGTGAACAAGCGGTTTGTTTTCGTAAAATCGTGTGTAACGCTTGAATTACAGAGCTCTAAAACTTGCTGATGAGGCCGTAATGTCTCTCATTTTCCTAATCGTAAATAGAAACATTAACTAAAAAATTACAGACATAAAGATACATGAAGAATAAAAACTCACGGCATCATCATCGTTCAATTTTTATTCAGGAAAGTCTTCAATTCATAGCAAAATTCAAAATCATCACTGTCATTAGGGAACCAGTTCCCAACTTTCCGTATCCATCTGGATTCCTCATTCTTCCAGAGCTTGTATTGATCTATCGTTATATCGAAATAACTCGTTTGATTTTCGAATTGATCTTGTGAAAGAATATCACTTTCGGCATTGGAAGACGCTGTAGATGATGTCAAAACAGTTGGTGTGGAGCTCACACCTCTATTCGAGGGGCCAGACGATTTCTTACTTGAAATATTGTTATAGGATCTTGATCTTGCCATTGATTGATTTCTTTGATATTGTTGATTATTCATTTTAGGTGGCGATTTAGGAGCTTCCTGTATTGTATCGTCCATGTTTTCAAAAGGATCATCCTCGTATTTACCACTCAAGGAGACCCATCTTAATTTCTCGTTATCATAAACCATATCACCAACTATTTGTAGGTTTTTATTACTAGCACTAGGAAGAATGCCCTTGATTGGCTGTTGCTGTTGTTGTTGTTGTTGTTGTTGTGGAAGTCCCGCAGATTTTTTCTTGATTAATCCTGGCTTTTGAGTAACTTCAAATCTACCCAATTCTTCTTCATTACCGCACCATTTCAACTGGTCAGGATCAAAAACCATTTCTCCGTACTTGTGGCCAGCCATAACTTGCCTGGATTTATGTTTTCCCATCGATTTAATCATTTTCAATTTCCCTTGTTTGCTCAATCTACTGTTATTCGTACTTGGGGTGACGAAACCATTTGAACTCCCTCCAGTTTTGGAGTTAGGCCCATTTGTGGGAGTCTGGTAATGGACGTGATGATGATGGTGATGATGGTGGTGATGCTTTGCACTTTCAGCTTCTGCGTATTTAGACAAATCAACCATTCGGCTTTTCTTTTGAAGTTTTTTGTAATCCGATAAGGTCACAGATTGGCGATTTGAAGGTGATAGCGGCAAATCTTCAATTTCTTCAAGTTCAGTACCTTCGTAATAACTCTTTTTTCTTGCAACGGAAGCGTTAACCTTCGGTTGCAGTAGTTGTTGTTGTTGATGATGATACGGAACAGGATCGATGAAAGGGTCATCGTTGAGGCTATAGCGTGGTAAGGCCATAGTTGACGAAAACTTCCTTATCGTTCTTCTTGCACCTGGCGAGCCTAAGCTGGAAACATGATTAGAACTTGCACTTTTCATCAAGGTAGGCATCGAAGATTTCTTTGATAACCGACTGTTTTGAGAAGGATCCATCATTCTGTACTTATACAATTTCCTTGAATCTAATTCCCCAAAATCTTCGAAATCATCCATCATAGCTGAATGGTCATACTCAAAATAATTCATCGGCCAATGATTCTGTGAATTTTGTCTTTTTAATTGACTCCTTCTTATGCTTTCAAACTGCTTGTTCTTCATTGCTTTATTCAGTTCAACTTTCCGTTCAGCTTCTCTTTGACGTTCTTGAAATTTCAACATCAAATTCAATTCATTATTACCACCATTGTCATCACTATCATCAAAATTGTCAAAATATTCAGCGTAATCACTATGGTCCGTTAATTCGCTTTCTCCGTAACTAGAAGGTCCCTTTGAGCTACCAAAGTGATGCGATGATCCAGAAGATATAGAATGCAAACTTTCTGATCTATACATGGATGAATGATTTGTTGCTGGAACTATAGAGTTTTTAGATAATGGCATGCTGTAAGTCTCGTATAATTTTCCAGTTTTGGTTCTGCGTGATTCATTCTTAGGCTGTTGCTGCTGTCTTTGATTCACAGAGGGCATGTTATGTTGCTTAACTTCGTTTACTCTTTGGGTAAGTATCATGTCGTCAAATTCTTCAAAATCATCATTTTCTTCCATATATTTGGAAAGTAATGGGTTATGTCTTTTGCTGTTGTTGTTGGATGCTTTCAGAGTTTCATACTGCGGTTGATGAGGTTGTGATTCATTCATTGATTCATTGAACTTTTCAATATTTTCTTGAGTCAATGTGGCAGTGGGATTAATGTCTTCTTCAATATCCCGATCATCTTCGTCAAGATCAAAATCAAAATCTTCATCGCCTTGATCCGATTCGTGAACTGTTGATAAATTGGCCGAACGTTTTTGAGTATATTGTTGTTGAGCGCTTATATTCAAGTTTGTTAAAATATCATTCAGGTCTCTGTCACTGAGAGATTTATGCAGTTTGCTATTTTTGTTGACTGGATGACGAATCACTGAGGTTCTGAATGATTCGGTATTTACTGCCTTGGAAGACGGATGGTTTTGGTATTCTTCACCATAACCATCAGTTCCGTTTACCTCGACATACTTAGAAAGCAAAAGCTGCCTTTTAGAAGTCGACATTGCGCGAGACTTAATTAATTGAGTTGTATCAAGGGAAATGGGTCAGTGATGACAGTAGTAACAGAGTAAGAGTACAAATGGAGTTTATAAAAACACATCACAATTGAAGTTTTGTGTATTCAAATAAAACGAAATGTACACAAACCCTAGCCACAAGTAAATATATGGCTGGTGAATCAACAAATGTGGCGCGGATATTTGCAAGGCTGTGCGCTGAGATGTTTTTGTCTTCTCTGTTGACGTTTTCCCCGATTCGGCGCGGATGTCAACAAAGAGAACAGGTTGAAACAAGTTGATACAGGTTGAAACATTTGCACAAAAGTGGACTGTGCACTTTGAACTTGGGAACACCCATTTGGATACGTAGTATAAGTAGTATATATATGATATACATTATATGATATAAGGGGATGATACATGACCACTTCCAACTCTAACTCCACTCTCCAGTACATTCTTGAAAAAAATGATTACTATACTTCATACTATGTGTAAGGGCTGGAGAATGGTTTCTGAGAAAAAAACACAAAAGATGTAGACGAAAACGCCTCTTTGAAGCAAGCAATAAACAGTCAGCATTAAAGATCCCTATCTCTACTACTGAGCTTTATACTACGGTTATAACCATGGCAGTCAACCATCGGTAATAAAGAACCTGATGTTCCGGATCTACACAGAGATCAACACGATCTTTCCGAATCGGGATTAAAAACATTGTTTGTTTGTTTGGCATTTTTTTTTTTTTGGCTTTTGCCTCTCGCTTGCTTGCTTCAAAGTATTGCCTATTTACCTTTGTAGACTTAAAATCGATTGACCTAGGAGCCAATGTAGCACTGTTTCAGGTTGTGTTGATCTGCCCTGATCTGATCTGCTCTGATTTTAGTCCGATAAGACTTGCTCTCCAACTTTCTTGCTAAACTGACTTTAAATATCTCTATACATCCATCTTTCTAATTGCTTTCAAGCTGTTCCTTTTTTACTTCACTGTCATCTATAATACCCAATCGTAAGGCTCTATAAGGTCAGCTCTGGCAATGTTGTCCTCTCAAAACAAAAGGCATGGAATGCTTTTGTATAGCTCGAATGGATCACTGACTTCATCTACATGCACAGTATCCATCGATACAAGAGTTCAACCTGCCCTAATTGCTTCTTTTCCTTTGACAACTGCCCCTGTACCAAAGAGAAAACCGGTAGGTTTACCATCCACGACTCCTTCTCTATCTTTAGGTAACTTACTAAGGGGAGATGACGACCTACTGGGCGGTGGCTCTTCCTTCACTGTGTTGTCAGACAGCAAAAACAGGAATGAAGAAGAGACTAGTAATGGTGTACAAGATATTGGCAAATATAGAGAAGCTGTTTTGAACAAACTAGTCAAGAGCAACAACGGTGCTAGTGTCCTCTATGATGAGAGTAAAGAGAACTGCCATTCAAGCTCGTCAATTGTCAAAGACCAGACAATTGAACCATCTAAACTAAAAAGAAAAACTCCACTATTGATGCGTGGCTCATCAAACTTATCGAGCTTGAAAGAAAGTGCATCAATAAAATCGAATAATAGACTCTCGACATATTCAGTGACTTCTATAAACTCGACGATTTCTACTAGATCAACAAAATCAAACGGGTCATCTTTCAAATCAGTGGCTCAAAAACTAGTTAATGCCGTCTCTGGTTCAATTGATCCAAATTTTCATCATTCTTCAAGTGGTGATGATTTAATTACCAAAAGAAGATTTATGCACCAAAGAAGCAGTTCAAATCTAAGTGGTGGGCCAGCTGAACCCTTTAGTCCACAATCTAGCCATTCTGAATTCCCAAAACAGACAACACCAGAAGCTTCGTTACGCCCGGAAAGAGCTCCAACACCTTCCCTCCCTGATCAACAACCAGAACCAGTTCAACAATTAGATCCTGTTCAACAGTCTTTAAGTGACTATGATTCACTTCTGGTTACCGAAGCACGAAATATCACAACTACATTAACAGAAGATAAAGCAAACCCAGCTCCACAACTGAAAAAGAAAGCCTCTAGATTCCGTTTAAGGCATTCAATATCTCTTAGATCGTTGACTGGACGTGCTGATAACGATAACGAATCAATCTCAGCAGCAGCCAAAAACGACACTGCATCCAAACGAAGAGGCGGGTTAAGTTCAATTAGAAGGTCGATTGTCTCATTTGGAGGAAACGCAAACACATCAAATGTCTCAATTGCCAACCACAGTTCAACATCTGGAGAACATTCTCTTGCAAACGTTGACAAGTCTCATATTTCGTTACCGGTTGTTCAACAATCATCTAGAGGAAGACTGGCAACTAAATTGAAAAACTCATCATCTCTAATTTCCATTTCTTCTTTCATTTCAAACAGTTCCAACGCCGATAGATCTTGCGCTGATAATAATGAGATATATACAATAAGAGCACCTGAATATGACACCATTCAACAGAAATTATTGCTGAAACTATGTAACCAACAGCGTGTTGTTTCATTTTCTACATTCATGAATAAACTAAGAAGCAAAGAGAGATCGCTAGAAAAATTAGCAGAATCATCATTCAGTGAAATTTATTTGGAAAGAAATATCAAAACACAGCCGATTTGTGTTTGGAAGATAATTCCGTTTGGAAACGAAAATCGTAACCAGCAGCTATTAAGTGAGCTAATTCAAGAACTGTCAATCACGATGGCGATGTCATCAGTTGAAGGTTACATCAACATTAAATCATCAACTGTTGTTAAAGGTCCCTTCCCACCTGAGCTAATCGATCTGTGGGATTCTTACAGTGAAAAAAACAAAGGATCCAAAAACGAAAGACCTGATTATTTCAGCAAGAATCAATTACATTTAGTAATGAGATTAGAATATGGTGGAGAGGATTTGGAACATTTTGAAATTAGAAACTGGTCACAAGCTTTTTCTATCTTTTGGCAAATCGCTGAGTCTTTACAAAAAGGTGAGGAGCTATATGAATTCGAACATAGAGATTTACATTGGGGCAACATTCTCATTGAAAATAAAAGCAGTAGCAATTCAAATGAAGAATTATTAACTGGTGTTGTTACTAATGATAGCAAAGAAGAATTAAAAGTTACAATTATTGATTTCACACTTTCAAGAGCAAAATTAGCGGATAAAGTGATTTTCACAGGTCTAGACAACCCATCATTTTTCAAAGGTAAAGACGATTATCAGTTTGAAATATATAAATTAATGAGGCAATTGGTCACCAGTACACAATCAAATCATTCTACAACTTTGGGACAAAAATCAAATGCATCTGGTATGAAAAAGTCTGACTCGACAATGTCTATTAACTCATTAACATCATTTTCACCGTCAATGACAGGCAAGTCCATCGATTGGTCGGCATCTTCACCAAAATTCAATATCCTATGGTTACATTACATACTAGACCGTCTATTAAAACATAAAGGATTGAAGCCAATTAGAATGAATCCAATAGCTCGATCATCGTCATCAGCAACAAATTTATCCGCTGGATTGTTTGGCAATTCGATGGTTGGTAACGAATTAAGCAAAGAAGTTGAGTCTTACGAAAAACTAAGCCATCTTTATAAAGTTTTAGATCCCTCTAAAAAGAGAAAAAGGTTCAATAAAGAATTCTCTGGTGTTGGTGATTTATTAACGTGGAGTAAAAATTCAAAGTTGTACTGAAAGTTCAATTTTCGATAAATCAACCAACCAGCCAACCAACCATTCTTTTGTTCTTTCTTTCTTTGTTTTGTTTCAATGTTTTTCTATTGAGTTTCAATAAAACGTTCATGTTTTTTCTTCACTTCTTAAGACCCCCATTATTTCCTTTTATTTTGTCTCTTCTTCACGTTTTAATATGTTTGCTAAGCTAATTTGATCTGATTTCAGTCAAGTTTCATCGATAGCATCTTCATAATGTTCGTTCACTCCCTTCTTTTTCCGTCATTTTTACTACTATTACTATTACAGGACGTTTACCCCACCCCCATTTGTCTTTTTATTTGTGCTTCTTTGCTTTCATTCATGCCATTTTGTTGTTACTATCTTTAGTGTATTGTTTTTTCTGAGTATAGCTCACCAAACAAAAGTATATTGTTACAGTTAAAAGCGACGCACGAGTAGATTGCACAGTATCTGGTCATTAGCAATCAGTTCATTACTGAAAACTCAAAAAAAGTTCATTATCTATGTACGAAGATTATTTATATAAACTCATATATAATAACCACAGGAACATTGACTCAAATGCATACGTAGCTATTTTGAATCCACGGCGATCAACAGAGACTCCTTGTCATTATTAGACTTGGCTGAACCTGAGTAAACCGGTTTAAGCACTGGTTCATCGATGAAGATCAATTTAGTTAATTCAACAATCAACCAGAATATTTTATTCAAGCAAAAGCACCAGAAATAAATACCTATTGAACCTTTTGACAGAAATGGGAAGTTGAAAACAAGTGATTCCATAAACCATGGGAACAAGCCTTCAGGTAAATAAAATAAGGATGTTCGACAGTACCAAAATTTCAATAAATTGATAGCACCAACAGTTAAAATTTTCAAAATTAAACTAACGATTGAATCAACTTTTAATTTATTTGAATTCAATTGACTTTCTAAATTACTAATGTCCTCATTCAACTTATCAAACTTTCTATTCAGTTTCGTCCATTTTGCATAATTGTCCTGTGCTGAGATTAAATTCCTTTGTTTGTTGATTTCAATGGATTCTTTTTTCAAGTCTTTCAAATCTTTATATTTGGAAAGTTGTGTTAGTTTCGAATACGTTTGATAAATGTAAAGTTGAATCCTGGATTGACCTGTTAGAGAAAGTATGTTAGTCAATAAAGTGAATATCGTGATTGATATTAAGATTGTTGAGTTCTGCATTTCTGACGGTCCCTTTCTTGCAAGTTGATTAAGGTGTGTTGCGGACCGAGAGTCTTATGTCACCAGCCAGTTTATCATTACTCTTTGAAGTGTACCTTTCGTAGAGTAGAATGAATGTAGCTTAACTCCAAGGAGCCTCTTCTCTTCGCTTGTTCAAACAGCAAATTTGTTATTTTCCCACGACCGAAAAATGAGAATTCTGAATAAATTTTATAGAATCAACTAATCAACTAATCAGTTCAACATCATTGTGAATTGGCCCTGTTACAAACCTATAATTATACACCCCTGAAGATAGAGAGGGATATTGCATTTGACGACATCATTGCAAGAACAATTCCCACTTTTCATTAGCAGCTCATATAGAATATTCGGTTCATTGGGATATACTCGTTGTATACATTTTGCAGGCAAGAGTATAATAATATAATAATAGGAAAAATACATACATATAGATAGACAGAACTCCTAATCAATCAACAACTCATAAACAGATAAACAATTTACAGAAAATAGCCCAAAAAGACAAAAAAAAAGATCAAGTAATATGGCTTCAATGATCAACATTACAAACGACTTGGATTCAGATTCTAGTGAGGAGATGGATACTTGGATTTCACAATATTGTGCAACTTTTGGACACGATTATTTTGTTGAAGTTGCCCCTGAATTCATTGAGGATGACTTCAATCTAACGGGTTTGAATTCATTAGTCCCATTTTATAGGGATGCATTGGATGTGATACTTGACCTTGAACCTGAACAACCAATAAAATCGACAGATTTACCGTTAGTGGAGCACGCAGCTGAGCTGTTGTACGGTTTGATTCATGCCAGATATATTTTAACAAAACAAGGATTGCACTCAATGGCTGAGAAATATGAAGAAAATTGCTTTGGTGCTTGTCCAAGATTTTATTGTGAAGGTATGCATTTGATACCTGTTGGTAGATACGATCAAGCAGGTATTGAAACTGTTAGATTATATTGTCCGAACTGTAATGATATATATTTACCTTCATCCTCGAGATATTTAAACATTGATGGATCATTTTTCGGTACTAGTTTTGCCGGATTATTTATTAAAATGTTCCCTGAGATTGAAAGACAATGTCAAGAAAGATCCAAAAAACAATACGAATTGAAATTATTTGGTTTCAAAATAAATGAAAAAGCATCTTGTGGTCCAAGAATGAAATGGCTTAGACAGCTGCCTAAAACAAAAGAAGAAATTGAAGAGTTTAATAAATGTGAATTCGGATTACCCGATCTAAATGGTGATGACGATCAGGATGTTGTTTTAGAAGACGAAGACTGTGATGATGACGATGATCAAGATGACGATAATGACGGCAATGACAACGATGATGAGGATGATGACGAAGAGTTAGAAGATGATGATGTTAGAATGAGCCACGATGGCAGTGAGAGCTTAATGAGTATAGCAAAAGATTGATTCATATAACAAATAAAATTTCATTTCATCAAATAATTGTCTTACAGTTTGCATTTACTACATGTATTCCATATATTCTCTGTTTCATTTTTACAATTTGTTTCGGTATTTTGTCATAGGTGTCGGTATGTTTCTCTCCTGACTTTCTTTTTTACTGCTGCTTTTAAGTTACATTTCTTGCTACGACTTTATCTATTTATATTCTTAATAATTGTTGGGAGTTTTTTGTTATTTACTCTACTTAACTTTTCTCACCTTTGGGAATGATGGTGTTGTTTCCTTTAATTACTTTCAGGAAACTGTTTTTCTTTTTATTTTTATATATTATTTGACGTGTATATTTTGTTAAGTATTCTCTGTTTTCTTCTGTTGTTCTAATTTAATATTGATTTATTGTTTATATATCTATAACTGCTTATTTGTGTATAATGTATTTTTAATCCGGTACTCAAATTGATATGAACTGTACACATATAGACATCGGGATGTCCTTTTTTTTCTTTACGTATTCATTATATTAAAAGAAAAACAAATATATACTTTTTTCAATCATTCTTCATATTAATTGACTAACTAATTAATGAAATGCAGAACAACAAAATGTAAGAGCAAACTGGCAAAACAAAACTCACCAAATGCTCTCTCTGGTGACAGACCTTTGAAAACTTCCTTGTTTTCATCCGAAATTTGTAATCTTAATCCGACAGTTAAGACAAATTGTCCAATAGTTGATGCAAATCCACCCAAAAACGCATTGAATGGGAAATTACCCATCACTAAACAAAACACAAACTGTAAAACTCCAATAAAAACTAAAAATGTTAGAAAGGTATCTATTAATCTTTGTTTTTGATTTTTGGCATTTGTCGTTTTATATGATATATACGAGATATGAATAGAATTTTTCAATTCTGAAAGGAATGAAGGTGCTTTCGTTGTTGTTGCTGGTGTTGTTGTCGTTGTTGCAGTTGTTTTGGTGGTTGTAGCTGTTGTTGAGGTTGAAGCTTGGATCTTGGACTTGATGTCCTTCTTGACATCTTTCTTTGCCATTGTTTAAAATCTGATATGTTTTGTGACTCAAAACCTGAGTGATTGGGATAAGAATAGGATGATTACTTGATTTGTATCACTTAAGAAGAGGAAAAGTGACTGAAGTCTGCTGTTACGTGTTAATAAAATGAACTAATTAGTAAATAAATCTGATTTTCACATTGGCAGAGCTTTTTCGGTTTTTTGAAAGGTCCGCCTGTTATTTGTGTTTGGAACCACAAATGATTATCCTGATACCTTAAAATAATACGGGGCTATTAAACAAATACACTGGCACGCCCATCATCTGCACATCAAAGTATATAATTATTCCTATACATTAAATATATACCCACAATGACAGAAGAGAAGAAACCCAAGAAGGATAAGAAAGATAAAGCACCCCCACCAGATGCCGTTCTAATTGAATCGTTGCCGAACGATTCCACCCAAAATGATCTAGATTCATCAATAACAGTGACAAAACCACCAAGTTTAAGAATAGTACCACCGCTAAATTTTTGTCCTGTGGAACGACATTTATACAGATCCGGTCAACCATCAGCTATAAACCATAGTTTTTTAGAGCAATTGAATTTGAAAAGTATTATTTGGTTGGCAATTGAAGATCCACAAGACAATTTATTACGTTTTATTGATGAAAATAACATCAATTTTTTCTACAATTTAGGTTATGATTCAATAGATTCTAATTCTTGGGACGGACTATCGGAATCTTCAATTAAGCAAGCTTTAGAAATAATATCAAATAAAGAAAATTATCCCTTGTTAGTTTGTTGTGGAATGGGTAGACATAGAACAGGTACTGTTATTGGGTGTTTAAGAAAATTACAAGGCTGGAATTTAGCTAGTGTTAGTGAAGAATATAGAAGATTTACTGGTGTTAGAGGTGGTAGAATTTTAGTTGAATTGTTAATTGAAGCATTTGACGTTGGAACTATTCAAATCGATCAAAATTTGGCTCCTGATTTTTTGATAAGGTGAACTTTTAGTTGGGAGCTATCATCTTATTTTGATTTTTTCTATTCTTATTAGTATTATTACATATGCATTTATCTATGAGTTGATATTTTTTGTTTCCGTTGTTTAGGGTGTTGACGTAACCCAATCACAGAATACTGAGTTTTAAAGAAAATTATACAGTCTAAAGAATAAGATCGCTGAACTAAGGAATTTATATATATAAGTGTTTATATACAAGAAAAATTAATGGGTCATATAGATATAAAGATCGTAAGTAAGGATCATCATTTACCACTGTGTTGTCGTTCTTCATCTCTCATTTTTTCTAATTGTCTTTGTTTGAATCTTTCTTGTGCAATAGCAACACTCATTTGAGATTGTCTTCTTTGATTACCACACTGCTCCCAAGCAAAGATACTACCCAGTATTAACCCACCAAACCCCCAATTTGCAGCTTTCCTTGTGTTTTTGTGGTACAATAATATCACTGAAAAAAAGACAAAGAAAGTGGATAGGCCTGTTAAACCAGCCTCTCTAAAACAGGGTATTTCTGTTAGTTTCGAGATGTGGAAATCTGATGGAGACAAAGAAGTAATAAAAGATCTAATTTCTTGAGATTGTGAGAGTGGTTTTGGTTGCTGCTGATGCTGCTGCTGCTGCTGCTGCTGCTGTTGATGATTAGCGGTTGCGGCGGTGGCTATTGGTTGAGATGGAGAAGATCCATCATCTTTTGAGTTCAAGGATAAATCCTCAGGGAATTTTGGAGGTATATCTTCTAGAAAGATTGGTTGCTTTTTGGCAGGAGAATCATTATGTGGCTGAATATTGTCTTGCCTCTTGCTAAATGGCCAAACCATGATGTAGATGACGAAATGAATCTATCTATCTATCTATCTGTCTGTCCGTCTCCATGGTATTGGTATATACTGTAAAATATTTGTTATAGGTCGTTTACACGATGAGCACAGATAAAACCACTGAAGAGAAAACGGAAAGATAGTATATGATTACATAATCGCGGTTACTTAACTGTTTGTTTGTTGGGCGATTGATTGATTCAATGGCTCACGGTTTTGGAGGGTGTTTAGTCTTGTACCCTTGAATCTGTTTAAATATACTCTTCTGTTCTTCTTGTTCTTCTCCACTTCTACTCCACCATTACTCCATACTGACCTCGCTACTAATCATTCGCTAAGTACCATTTGATTTCATACTTTCACTAGTCTACTAATCAGCTTTCCAATTTATAAGCTATTCAAAAAAGATCTATTTTCAATCTCTCTTATCTATATTACCAATCAGCCTACCTGTCTTCTTCTTTTTCTTGTTTTCCTTATCTGTTTTTCTTCTGGCATTACTCTCCATAGCATATAATTTCCCTCTCTCTCTTGCTTAGCTATCTACTACCTTCAATCCGCCATGTCCGACTCTCCAGCAAGAAAAGAGTCTTTCTCAATCCCCATCAGCAAACCTTCTACGGACCAAAGAAGAGCATCAACTGCGAGATTAGCCGGCTCTCCGTTTGCGTCAGGAACCCCAAACTCGATTACTAACAACTTGCTAGGAAACAACGGTCCTGGATCATTCAGTGCGTTATATGCAGCCACCAAAAGAAGAAACGATTCATCAAGTTCCTCCGTTATATTAGACGATCATACTAGCGTTAGTAACACTCCAAGAGGTAGAACAGCCTTGACTAATAACCGCACAGCAACTTCAAACTTAAATTCAAGATCAAGTTCCCAATCGTACGATGATATGCTGTCTCCAGATGATCCAAATACCCATATATTGGGATCTTCATACGGTTCAACAACTCTGGATGATCCAAATATCATGAAGAACGTTAGTAAGCATCTATCAGATGTTAAAAACTCGTTAAAACTCCCGGGTGGTGATATTACAAGAGATCTATACCAATTATCAAACAAAAACAGTACTTCTAGTACCAATTTAGTGGGCGTCAACGGCAAACCATTGAGAAGATCGAGATCGTTAACAGGTTCAGAACTAGCAAGTCTTGGTGAAAGAAGAGGCTCGACTGCTTCTCAAATAAGATTACCGGGTGGATTTAGAAGAGAATTTATTGCTTCAAAAAAGAAATTCGGCTATGATTTAGAAAGGCCAACGTTCTTAACTAGAAATTTCCTTGAATTTTTATCTGTTTATGGACATTTCGCAGGTGAAGATTTAGAAGATGAAGATTATTTAGCATGTGGTTACTATACAGATTCGAGATCATCGGATGAAGAGAGCTCGCCATTATTTACAAGACGTGTTACACCTGCTTCTGAGCATAAAGGTACTGCGTCTACAATTAAGGCATTCTTTTTGTTGCTGAAATCATTTGTTGGAACTGGCGTTTTATTCTTGCCAAGAGCTTTTTCTAATGGAGGATTAACATTTTGTATTCTAACATTGTTGTTGTTTGGTGTACTATCATATTGGTGTTATTTAATCTTGGTGCAAACTAAGATTAAGACAGGTGTCTCATCATTTGGTGAAATAGGAGCTAAATTATACGGAAGTAATATGAAGTTTTTGATCCTATCTTCAATTGTTATTTCACAAATTGGGTTTGTTGCAGCTTATACCGTTTTTACAGCCACCAATTTACAAGCTTTCGTTAAAAGCGTTTTCAGTATTGAGCTGTCAATCGCTTCTTATGTTGCCATTGAATGCTTCATAATTATGCCAATGTCGTTAATTAGAAATATCACAAAACTGTCATTGGCTGCCTTATTAGCTAATATCTTCATATTAACTGGTCTAGTGACAATTGTTTATTATTCCTCAATAGATTTGATTGCAACAGGTCCATCTGAAGTGAAGCAATTCAATGCTGATAGCTGGTCATTGTTTATTGGTGTTGCCATTTTTGCATTCGAAGGTATTGGATTGATTATTCCTGTTCAGGAATCTATGAAACATCCTGAAAAATATCCATTGGTCTTATTTGCAGTTATTTTGGTTTGTTCGATATTATTTATTGGTGTTGGTTCATTAGGTTATATTACTTATGGTGAAGATGTTCAAACTGTTGTTATCTTAAACTTACCACAAGATTCACTTGCAGTTAATTCAATTCAACTGTTTTATGCATTAGCAATCATGTTATCTGCTCCATTGCAATTACTACCAGCTATTCGTATTATAGAATCCCGTGTCTTTAATCCAAATTCATCCGGTAAACAGTCATTAACAACTAAATGGAGAAAAAACATCTTCCGTATTTGCATCGTTATTACAACCACTACAATTGCATACGCTGGTTCTGAGAACTTGGATCAATTTGTTTCTTTAGTTGGTTCGTTTGCCTGTATTCCATTGGTTTATATGTATCCGCCAATGCTACATCTAAGATCCTGCGCTGAATCGAAATGGATGAAGCTTTCCGATATACTGTTAACTCTATTGGGTGGTGTTGCGATGGTTTACACAACATACCAAATTCTAATGGGATGATGGGATGACTCCCCTTTTTCAGGCATTTATAGATTTCTCTCGTTATGTATTTCTCTATCTATCTTTTCTCTTAATTAACTTTGCATTTATTCGCATATCCATTTTTTATCCTCCTTCTTTGTCCCAGTTGCCCTTTCATCCAATCAGCGTCTACTAGTCTTTATGTCTGCTGACATAAGTAATAATGTAATCCATATTTTTCCCAACTATTGAGAGTTAGCTCTATTAAATAAAAGCAAGTTGGCTACTGGTATAAAGCAGAACGACAACTCCTTTGTTCCCCTTGCAATCTCTACAAGCTATACATATACACCCACATAGAAGCATTCATCATCATCATGTCCAAAAGGTCATTTTATTCAGACAATGAACAAACTTTACCAACCCCTGGTTTAAACTCGCCGATTTCAAAAGATTTATCAACTTCAGAATCCAAGCATATATCGTCATCAACAACAAGATTAATTGATGGCAAGCTATTAACCTCTTTCACATTTTTGGAATCATGGTCTAAAACAGCAAGATCATATTTGGTTAATAAATTAGATATCTTTAATGCAGAAACTGATAATTTGAAAAGTGCATTGAATAACGAACTTTCAACAATTTCGATAACTTACAAAAATTTGAAAAGTGAAAATTTGCTACCTAACTCGTTATATATTTTGACCTCTACTTTAACTGGTTCGATAATCGCCAGAAACCGTGGATTCACTGCTCGCTTCTTTGTTCCTTTCATCCTAGGTGCTTCATCATTCAGTTATTTCATGCCACATACTTTTAACAACATTGGTGATGCAATAGGTAGACAATTAAGATTATATACACCTGAACTGATGGCCGTTAAAGATCAATGTTGCGATACTCTTGATGCTAGTGTTAATAGTGTGACTGAATTTGAAAAGCAAATGGAGGCTGAGCTGATTTCCAAAGTTGGTGAAATTAGAAGATTGATTACTGGTGAATCTGATAAATAGTTGTACTTTTTAGATAAATAGGTACCTTGTATAACGAGAAAAAAATACAAATATTTTATAAGATAACATTAAATTAAGAACAAAAAAATTCAAGTGACATAAAGAACCAAACAAGCACGTGATAATAATAACAGCAAAACAAAATATACAAAATGCAAAATAATAATGAATTGAGAAAAGGGTATATAAATTCATTTATTTCTTTTCAAAAGCACTCATAAATCCAAAGATACCACCCATATCAACGTAACGTCTACCACAAACCACCAAATATTTATCAACGATACCTCTATGAATGTCAAACAATGTTCTGTTTTGTTCAACACAAGCGTCCAATTCACCTTGACTCATCAAACTTGGCTTATTTTCTTTATTCGAGTCTTCACCACCACCATTCAAGACATTAAATTCATCGTAAATCGGCTTCAGTTGTCTCTTTTTTGCTTTATCGACATCGAAACAGCTCAACAAATAAAGCAATTGATTGTACAACTGTTTATCCGAATAAACATACTTCATAATACCTTTACAACCATAAGACTTGCCGGACAGTCCAATGCATCTTCTACCGTAAACACTAACCTGTCTCGTTGTTAATCCGCAATCACCACAAGTTAACCAACCAGCGTAATAAGTCGATATTTCAACTCTAATGAAATGCTCCAATTGCGCTGATATCGATAACGGAGAAATCACAGATTCGCAGGATTGACATTTGATTCCAGAGTAAGTTATTTGATAATCGTTTGAAGATTGGATGCCACCAAAATTGAAAGTCGATTTACAACTTGAGCATGATAATTTAAATGGCTTAGAATCACGGAATCTTTCAGAATCTGGAATTGTGGATTCTAACGGTTGCAATTCATTTGAATTTTGCTGTTGTATTAATCTTGCCCTACTTTCGTATCTTTTGGCATCTAGTCCTAGTGATGAAGCTAACCTAACAACGTCATTTCCTTCAATTCTTTCAAGTAGTCTCTCAACAGGTGCAAAAATTTGTTTTTCCAAGTAATATAAAGAATCAGCTCTATAATTTGATGATTTGCTCAAAACTTCAACAATTGCACGAGCTCTTTCAGCAACGGACTTACCTTCTTCAATGCCATCATCTGTAATGACAAACGTAATAACATTTCCGGCTTTGATAACTTTACCCTGATCTCTCAATCTTAAAGCAACTTGAACAGCAGGCATTGCTTTACCACCTGGATATTGTTTTGGGTCTTTTGATAATCTGGTATTAATTTTCAATCTTACCATTGGAATTTCATTAGATTTGAATTTGTTGGTAACTTCTTCCAGATAGCTATAAATTTCATTCAATGAATCTTCAGGCTCCAAATCACTTAGAATTTTCTCTAAAACAAACGTTGAAATTTCTTTTGATAATGGGCAGTATTCTCTTCTTTTCATATCCAAACCTTTAACTTCCAAAGACGTAATCTCCTTGCCTTCGCCATCGATAAGTGAGTTCATTGCAGCATATTTCTTCTTTGAATGTAACAACAGCTTCTTGAAAACATTATCAATATCAATCTCCAATAATCTATAGCGTTCATTGACTTTGACTTTAAAATCTTCACCAATTTTAATAGCATCTTTGAAATTATCAGTACCGGTATCAATCATAACAGAATCAGTATCACCGTAAACAACCCTCAATCCTATGCTTTCAGCCAATTGCCTAGTATCCATCAAAATCTCACGGCCTCTATTCGTAACTAGCATAGCCAACGGTTTAGCATAGAATCTAGAATTCACGTAACCCAAACAACCGTACATGGAGTTCGCAGTCAATTTCAAAGCTTGTTGTTTAATATCATATTGAGCTTTCTCTGTAGGTGTTGATCTTGGTGATTTCAACAATTTCTTAACTTCATAGCGTCTTGTCACCAACTGTTGTAGCAAACGTGGTAAAACACCCTGCTGGACATCCGTTGACGGAATCAATGGTATCTCTTCGTCGGTTGTTAGCTGTGACCTATCAACAGTTGTGAAACAAATATTAAATTCTTGAATGATGGACGGATACAAAGAATTGAAATCCATAACTAGAATATAGTTTTTATGCAGCCCTTTTTCAGGTTCGAAAACTAAACCACCTTGGAACTTGGATTTCTTGCTTGACGTAACTGCAGTACTTTCGTCAACTGCGTCGACATCTTCACCGTTTTCTAGAGCTTGTTGCTGTTGATATTGATTTTGTTGAGACAGTAATCTTTGTGCTCTAGTTTCTTTATCTGGGACAATATAACCATTTCTTGTAAATTCGTGCAGCAAGATATATTCATTTCTACCAGCCCTTGTACCACCTAAAGTATGTGGCCAAGCATTACCAGCTAAGTTGGTCAATTGTTTAGATAACGATAAGATTTGCATTCTAAAAGAAACTTCACCAATGATTTGAACAGCCAAGCTGTTTTCATTGAAAGCAGCCAATAAATGGTTGGCGTCATCAGCAAATTGCGTATTTGCCAGATTAACTTCCATTGGACTATATTTCTTCTTACAAACAACGTCATACATTTCAGGCAATTCCCAAGATTGACACTTAGTAGTTAAGGATTGGCCCATTTCATTGGCAATATCACATAATAACCGCCCAGCGAAGATTTCTCGTAAGTAAAAGACATTGTTTCTACCACCCAAATTCTTCCCGAATCTTTCAGGCCATTGTTTCCTGTTACGTCTACCAAAAGTTGACCATGTGCTAACTTTTAAATCATACATTCTGTGCATGATTATATCCAAAGAAATATTTTCTAACCTATGACCAATGAAAACATCAGGATCAGCTTTCTTAACCATTGCTGCTAAACAGTTCAATAAAGTTCTTTCGTTATTGAAAGTTCTGATTGGGATTGATTTTTTATTTGCAAGTTGTGATAAGCCAGGGGGCAAGGTGATAGAGCCACCAACTGGCCTCACTAAAGTGATTAATTCATGTGGTTTTAAGCTTTCATCAATTGGCGAATCTTGAGGTAAGTTTTTATAAACTGCCAATGAGACAGATCCAATTTCTTGTTTACCTTCTTTAGTATTCATAATTGATTGAACGTTAATACTCATAACTGTCAAATCAGGGGCTGGCTCGTTCTTGGAATCCATTGGAGTAATGAAATTTGGTGATTGGATTGAAATTTCAACCGAACAATGTGAAGAATTCTGTAAATCTGTAAAATTACCATTCTTGATAGATATCCAACAGGGACCCATAATATTTCTTTGAACCACGAAAGATTCAAAAATGTTGGCATTGGCACCAAAGACATGATGGAAAGTTTCACCTTCTAAATCTGGTGGTAATGTAACGTTTCTAGCTTGTGGTGTTTGATAAGGCAATAGGACTTTTAAATAGTCGGCTTCTTTTGGAATACCAGGTAATTCAAAAGCATATTTTCGGGTTTCTGGCTTGGCCCTAATTTGCGATAACCCGAATTTTTGCATTAATAAGGGAGCAATTTCATCTTGAACATCCATTGGTGTAACTTTTTCCTTCTCGGCATCTTGATCTCCTTCTTCCTCATCTTCATCAGTTTCTCTGAATTCTCTTGGCAAGAAATATAACTCTCTATTTAGTCCATTGACTTGAACCATACCGGAAACTAATTTACCGTCGTTTGATTTAACTTTACCAAACAACAACAATGTATTATCAACTTCAGCATAATCCATCCAGAACATTTGAACGGATTCTGAGCCATCCTCAGACTTAACGACGACATCATTTTCAAGTAATCTATCAAAAGAGGAGTTTGAAAATCTAGAGGGAGAAGAACTTAATAACGACGGTTTAGATTCTTTGATTGGTGAAGAATCAATTGGTTTAGGGAGCCCTTTAATAGAGTTCAAGTTGATGGATCTATCGACAACAGCTGTTGATTTTGGTCTTCTAGCAACAACGATTTCATCAGAGTCGTCATCATCTGATTTTTCTTCTTCTTTGATTAACTGAGTATCAGCGTCAGGTTCTTTCGTTTCAGTAGCTTTCAATATTGTTTGAGTTTGTTGTTCACGTTTCACTTTAATTGGAGAAGATGGTGCGTCACCAAAATCTGCAAAATCGTTCATATCATTGTAATCTTCGATTTGCATTGAAGAAGAGTTTTGAACACTATCTAAGGCTGTGAAATGATTATCATTGTTATCAGAACTTAACTTTATTTTCTTGGATGAACCTCTTAGGTCATCATCATCTAAAAATGATTTGAAATCTAAAGGTTTGACTTTTGAAGTGGGAGTTCTATGGCCTGATTTTTCTGATTTCAAAGTTGAAAAAACATCCCTTCTCTTTGAACTTGCCGAAAAAAAAGGTGTTGAATTAGATTGGTTGTTTAATTTCGAAACTGATGAAGCTGTGAAATCGTTCAAAATATCATCTAGATTACTTGTATCCGCTTTTTTCTTTTTGGTAGTGAATTCGTTAGCTTTTGTGAAAAAGTTTGAGATAGTCGGGGTGTTGTTCGTTATAGTTGCCGCTTTTTTAACTTTTCTTATTTTCTTCCTTTTTTCATCACCATCCTCTTCGTAATCGTCGTCATCTGAAAAATAGTTATGGGTATTTGAGTCCCATTCATCAGCACCAGTCTCGGCATAGCCTTCCCCATTTTCATCGACAATAAAGTCATCGTTCAAAAGCTGATCTCTTTTATGTTTTCTGTATTCCAACTCATCAACTTCTTCATAGATATCAACATCTGAATGATCGTGTTCGTCATCGGAGACAATCTTGTCACCTGCTCTAGCAGCTCTGAGACGTGCCAATTTTTCCTTTCTTGAAGACATCGTGCAGTATTCAGACTTGTTGGAATTAGCTTGTCGATGAGATGTTAAAATGTAATTAGCTGAAGTGAGATGGGAGTGAGTCAGTTATATATCAAATGTGAGTATACTAACCGCAAGAAACCAAAACGATACGTCTATTCCAGAAATGAATATACGCGTTAATTTATTGGGGGAGACGCGTTTCTGTTCTGTGACACGTGACTTATATCGACGCTAATCAGTAATTTTGATTTTGCGTCTATCGACGTGAGGTAGTACGTTTTGCACAGCCTGTAAACAGCAAATTGCCGTTCTTCTATCGCTTTGTATCAAAATAAGCTGAGTTAGTTCGGCTCATTAATGTCTATCTATTCTCTGAAATCTATCTTTGTTTGTTTGACAGACCACATGCAATAATCAACTTATGGTATGAATAATAGCATATCATGTCATTTGCTAACTTTGATCTAGAGGCACAGAAACAGCCATTAGTGAATAACGATGAAAATAATAACTCATCAACTTTAAACTCAATCTCAAACAAACTATCAGATTTGATTGCAAATATTTCTAAGTTTGATAAATTACACCAACAACTAGGCACTAAAAGGGATAACTCAACACTACGTCAAACTTTGGTAAATTTGAATAAAAAATGCAATTCATTAAACGGTGAAATAAATAAAATATTGGATGAATTAAATTTACAAAATTCAAGCAATAGTAGCAGCACCAACAGTACATTATTGTACACACAAGAAAAGCTAAAATCACAGTGTCAAGATGTTTTCGAAAATTATCAAATCATTCAACGATCATATAACGAAAAATTGCAATCCGTCATGATTAATGAAGAATACAATAAAAATGAAACTTCGCAAAAACAACTACTTTTGGATAATCAGTTGTCTTCAACCAATGAAGATTCGGAATCGACGCCTTTATTGCAACAACAGCAGATGCAACAACAAGAGCAAGTCCAACAACCGCAAATTACAAATCACGAACTTGAGTACCATTCGACCCTAATCTCGCAACGGCAAGAGGCTATAACGTCAATAGCAAAAGGTGTTCAAGATATTAATAAAATTTTCAAAGATTTAGATGAAATGGTTAATCAGCAAGGTGAACAAATAGATACAATTGAAGACAATATAATGGGATACACAAATGATAATCAATTAGCGACTATAGAGTTAACAAAGGCTGATAATTATCAGAAGAAAAAGAGGAAATGGAGTTGTATTTTGCTAGTCGCCTTAATTGTTGTTTTAGTTATTGTCTTAGCATTACTGAGTTGATTAATTTCCAACACATTTTTATATAGGTTTCTTACGTGTTATGATTTCAATAATGTGATTACGATTGCAAGCTGTGAGTATACAGTTCAACTAGGCTTGATAATAACCGCCCAGTATTTAAAAGGAGATTTTTCCTCTGTTCTAAAAAATAATCTCTTATAATATCAACCTTGATAAATTTAACCTTTATAACGAATAAATTCAGTACACCATCATCTAAATCGAAAGCTTTAAGTTTATTAATATAAATTTATGTTACTGCTGTTGAAAGATCACCTTCCAAATAGCGGTACTTATAAGGTTCGACTAAATAAGTGTTCCATAAATAATACATCATTTGTATAGCATCACTCATTTTTTTCAATGCTGAGAATCCTTTCCTTATCGAATGGACATTTCTAGCCTTTTGCCTTTATTATTATTTTGAGGCTCCGCATTAATTTGCTATTCTCTCCAGAATACTACTACTTCTTCATTTTTGAATTTAATTGCTTTCCTCCTTTGAGTTGCTTTCAATTAGCAATCATTAACTTTGCAGTTTGGGGTTCCTATTAACTTGTCATTAGAATTCCCTTATTTTACTATCGACTGGAGAGAAAGGTAGTTAAAGAAGATATAAAATTCTGATCTTAGTATCTTTTAGATAGTTTTAAGTTAAATTATTGTTTCCTTCGAACACCGTTTGTAATGAATTGGGCACTATTCGATTTAGTCGTGTTAATTGTTAATTTTCTTATTGCTCCCTTTTCTCCTTTTCAAAAGATTTAACTCTCTTTCCAAGGGAAAAGCTCAGACTATATATAATAAATACGATTGAAGACAAACTACACTTCAATCACTAACAACTAATTATAAAACAATAAAAACAATAGAAAATCCCGCAAGAGAATTTTCGAGACAACAAAAGAGGGATTAAAATCAAGCTACTATTTTTAGCAGCTCGGAGTCCAATACCTTACACCGTTAAAAGTTGGGGCTATGGCTCAATGGTAGAGCTTTCGACTCCAGATGGATTTCGTGCAATCGAAGGGTTGCAGGTTCGATTCCTGTTGGCCTCATTTCTTTCCTTTTTTGAATCCTCAGTAATTGTCTGATTATGTAACACAAGAAAACACCAAAACTACGAGAGAGAAACGGTTTAACAGAAGTCCTCTGCACGCGTTCGTGGTGTTTACTCAAACTTCTTCTGGGAAACCGGAATGATCAATACCTTCTATTTGTTATTTCAATTTAATTCTGAATATTAGAAGGTGTATACATTACCAGAAATATAATTACTTCTTTGTTGCCTGAGGACACACAAATACTTATCTAACAGCTTTTTCCTATTAAGCCTCTTATAGTCGAGGATCACTACTAAACAGTTATTTTCAGATTATTATTTCATATCAAAATGGTTACAATTATAGGAAGTTCAGCTGCTGTAAGTATAATAAGGTTCGAACTTTCTCACTTTATATGGTTTATTATTATTCGCATATTTTGTTACAAAGGATACTAACATTTTAATAAATTATGTTGTTTCCATTTGACCAATTATAACAGTTAAGAAAAAAGAAGACATTAAAGAAATCTTTGAATTTCTCGGTGATGGTAATTGGTGCATCTGGATCAGGTAGATCCACTTTCATAAATTCATTATGTGATCAACTAATAGTGGAGCCGTCATCAACTGCCTCATATTATGCCCCCGAAGAACAACACTTACCGGATAGAGATTTGCAATTACGTAAATCGGTTGTTGAATTAGAAGATGGTGAAGGTGTTAGAATTTCATTGAATTTAATAGACACCCCTGGTTTCGGAGATTCTTTGGACAATTCAATTTCATTCAATGTTATTAGAGATTATTTGAAGCATCAATTTGATGAGATATTAATTGAAGAATCTAAATTAAGACGTAATCCTCGTTTCAAAGATGGTAGAGTGCATTGTTGTTTATATTTTATCGTTCCGACCGGTCATGGATTAAGAGAAATCGACGTTGAAATTATTAAATCATTAGGTGAATTGGTTAATATTATTCCAGTTATTAGTAAGTCTGACTCATTGACTGTTTCTGAATTAAAATTGAATAAAAAATTAATTGTCGAAGATATTGATTATTATCAATTACCTGTTTTTGATTTCAATAATGAATATTTTAATATGGATGATTCATTGGACGATGAAACTGTTGAATTAAATAAATACTTACAAAAGACACTGCCATTTGCCATTATGGGATCAAATTCAACAATAGAAGATGAATCAACTGGTGAAATGAAAAGAGTTAGAAAATATCCTTGGGGTACCGTTGATATCTTTGATAATGAAATTAGTGATTTCTTATCATTAAAGAATGCTTTACTGATTACGCATCTGAATGACTTTAAAGATTATACTCATGAAGTATTGTATGAGAATTACAGAACAAAGACACTTGGTGAAGATGATCTTGATCAAAATATTATGAGTGATGATAGAGGTATTGGCAGCCCATCAATCAAAAATGGAGCTGGGGATGGCAGTACGAACAGTATGAATGAAGCTCAAAATGGCAATTTCTCAGCTTCTGCGACTCCAAAACAAGGTGGAAGCAATTTCTTAGCTAAAGAAGAGCAAATTAGATTGGAAGAAGAAAGATTGAAAGCATTTGAAGAAAGAGTTCAAAGAGATTTATTGTTAAAGAGAGAAGAAATTGAAGCTAGAGAGAAAGAATTGGCTGAAATTGAGAGAAGATTAGCTAAAGAGCATTTAAATGAATAGCTGAGATTATTCAACTACAATAGTTAATTAACGATAGATTAGTTGATTATTAGGGAATATGAAAATTTAGTCTTCTATTAACGCTTCTTTAAACTGTGGGTGTTCAATTCGATATGTGTTCATTTAATTTGACTCTATCTTTTTTATTTAATTATTCATTCAAGTTTTGCTAATCACGGTTTACAGATCTCCTTTTTTGTGTGCCTGTGCCCTTCCTTTTTTTTAGTTCACTTCATTTATGATCTTTTTTTGTGCTTTTCTGTCTTTTTTTCATAGTCTATATATATACTACTATATTGCTTGTTTTTTCTGTTATTATTAGCTTTTTTTGTTGTTTTCAAATTATTTTCTGTTTTTTAAGACATCTGATTTTCCAAACTTAAAGTAAACATGCATGAATTACTTGTAGGAAAATTGCATGTCTATATATCTATTCAACAATAGAACCATTTAATTTAGAGCCCATAGCCAGAGGCACGATACCATTGTTAATGCTATATCAGTACATGGGAGACACAGGAGATCGAGGACTGGGGGGAGGTAGCTTAAGCTATTTGGTACTGTCCAGCTGGAAGCCCCAGCTCCAAACCACAACAACTGCCAAAACGAGGAACTTAAACGGGCAGCCCCAGGTCGTCGTGTGCAGTTTGATGTTTTATCACAAGACCAACAGCTGGATTGGATTTCCGATAGTAACGATATGGATCCAACTGCATGTGCAAATTCACCAACCATCAACTATCGATCTCATCACAAGAGCATGCAAGAGAAGGGATGAGATGAGATTTGGATCTTGTGATCTTGTGATCCCCAACAATTATTTCATTGAACTGAAAACAGGGGATTTGGTAGCGTTTACTTATTTAACAGTTTATTTTCTGTTTGCACAGCCGGAGCTTATCTCCATGAGGCCAAGGTGTAGTGTAGCGGCTTCCAAAGCATGTGAAAATGGTTGGTGGTTTATTAGATGTGTTATATATCAATGTTCTTGTAAGTATTAGCCCATCTATGAGAATAATTGATACCTATCTGTATATAAATTCATTAGCATTTGGCAGCAAAACCTAATTGTCTACTTATCTACCTCCGCCTATACCTTCTCCTTTGTAAAATCACTAATTTATCCCCCCCGGTGTATCCAATCCTATTCGTCTTCACATGCAATTCTCTTTGAATTATAGCGTCATCAGCCCCAACAAAACAAAACAAGCCATATAGTACACACCAGCCTCGGACAATAGCCGCTGTGGGCATCTACGCCGCATTTCCTTCTGTATTACAGGATATAGTATAGAATTAGCCACGCCTCACCGAGGAAGTTTAAACACTATTTCCATTTCTAACAGAACCGGTGTTATCTTATTTGATGTTCAGCCAAGGTACGGACAGATAGTTTATCCAATATCCAACAATTTTGGAAAGCTTCGGACGAGATCTTTCTTTAAAGTTCCAGCTTAATCTAATGCCATCAGATCAGTCAGATCCAGATCCCCACGGAGTAAACTAAGTGAAAACTTCGCAAACATGTGATAAAATCCTGAAACTCCAGTTTGCTTCTACTCGACCAGTTTACATAAAATGTGATAGATCCATCAACCTAAATAATACGGACATATTTTGTTGGTCCCCTTAAAATTTGTACCTCCCATCCTTAACCGGCAAAGCTCCTCTTCTGATTATAAATACCGTTTCCTTTCCTAGCCTTCTCCAACGTCTTTACACTTTTATTCCCCCTCTTATCTTTCTTTTCCTCTTCTTGCTCTTCTTGTTCTTCTTATCATCATAGATTTATTCATTTTCTCGGATTCTCAACAATCATTTGAATAATAATAATTGATTTTACTGCCCTAAGATTATATATTTACAAAATTTATAGCATTATGGAATTCGTTGACAAAGCAGTGAATTTATACGTTGATTTGGCAAAGGATATTGATTTCAACTCCAACCAACTAAAATGTAAGTGTTATACAATTACTCCATTAGCCATTTAACTTAACAATAGACTACGAAACCATTCAGTGATATAGGCATATATTCAAGATACCTACCTGCTGAGTGGCAATATTCAAGGTGCTAACTAGCCGCCCCCACACTTTAGGCTCTCCTCACCCTGCTTCAACAATAGTCAAATAAAATGCTCACCCCCCTCTAATCTTCAGTCTTCCCTTCTATAGGCCATTTTATTCAGATTACCGTCCCGTTTTCTACTACATCATTACCAGTTCTAATTCATATACTAACTTATATATCTTTTCAAATTCATTGACATGTTATAATAGGTGCTATTGGATTTATCGTTTTCAATCCGTTATACTGGAACATGGGCGCAAGACTTGAGTACAACACTAAATTACTATCAAGATTAGCCTTTGGTTCTTCAACTTTAGCTGTTTATTTATTCTCATTCTCCGTTTTCACTTTAGGATTGATTAGAGATCATATTTATAAAGAAGCCATTTTATTGCAACCAACTTCTGAGTTATTAGATACAAACTTATTCAAATTAATAGGTTTAATTTGCTTCTCTGTGGGCTCTGTCTTCGTTGCTTCTTCAATGTACAAATTAGGTATTGTTGGTACTTATTTAGGAGATCATTTTGGCTTCCTAAAAGATGAAAGAATCGTTGATTTCCCATTCAATGTCTTGGATAATCCAATGTACGACGGTTCAAGTTTGTGTTTCTTAGGTACTGCTTTATGGTATGCTAAACCAGCGGGTGTTTTCACTTCTGTTTTGGTTTATGTTATGTATCAAATCGTTGAATTGATTGAAGAACCATTCACTGCAAAGATTTATTCAAAACGTGAATCAAATAAGTCTGAGTAGCTGATAAATAAAGTACCCATGCATACATTTACTAAAGCACAAGAATTTTTCAGAAATGCTGCAGAAGATTTAACATCGCCACTTGTTTTGGTTGATTTTGAAGGTTTTTATAGGGCTATACTGCTGTTAACATATCTACGTTTTTAAAAAAGATTCTTTTGCTTTATACTTAGATCGAATAAAGCAACTGTGACGCGTATCTGCTTCACTCATTGTTTTTGTTTTTATCTTGCCTTCTATATATTCCTCCCCTTTATGATCCTCATATGGTTTCTTTAACCCCTTTTTACCTTTGAATTTTTTTCATCATTTAGTTGATGTTTAATCCCTCTTGACCAAAATAAATTGATCTAAAGAGGGGTTGTATATAGTATTAACAATGAAACAACAATAAAAGTTTTGTCTGTAAATAATACTTTAGTCTTTGCCGGAATAAGATTAACTTGTACAGCGCAAAGTGCACAAGCAAACTAAAAAAAACCTTGCCTCTTGTCGGAATTGAACCAACGATCTTCGCATTACGAGTGCGACGCCTTACCACTTGGCCAAAGAGGCAAATTTGTGCAAAACTTGTACATGCCTAAAGCTTTCAGCTTTAAAATCCATAAAAAATACGATCCAAAGTTCTACTATGTTCCTTTGATTCAATATCATTGGATATAATCATTATTTCCAGGTTCAATAATAAATCTTACAGCTATTTTATAAAGAAAGGAAAAGCTATTCTCTTTGGAATCGAATGACTTAGGAAAAACTTTGTAGTTTGCTTTTATAAGCTCCACAGGTTGTCTTTCTTCAACCACTCCGCAATCTCCTATAGTTGGACTGACCTAAATGGATGATCGGCAATGAGGGATTGAAATTACTCTAGGCCCATCATCTAGCTCACGGCTTGTAGAGCTTCACCACCAGCAGAAACATCAAACATTCAAAATCAAATCAAAATTCAAAAGGTTTATCAGGCAGCCTATACCATGCTACTGAATTGATCACTGGAATCCACTTGATGAAGGAAAAAACAATCGACTGGATTTATTATATCTATTTACATTTATATCACGACCTGCTAAATCTACATTCATCTACAATGAACTGTATTTCTGTTTTTTTCAGATTCAAGATTGAGTGGTGTTGCTAATCCTCTGATTCAAGGTTTTTACGATTTGGCTGAGGAAGATGATTCCGATAAAGTTGAATAGTAAGATACAGCATGAACAAAACTCGGAAGAGTGAAGCCCTTGAACAGCATAAATATAAACGCCATAGAGGACTTTTGGACTGCTTTTAGAAAGATAAAGGATACACATTTCCGAAACAAAAAGAGGAATTAATTAAAGTATACTAATTACATTCATATAAAGTCTTCAAATCAAGAAGGAAAAGCAGTGAAAAAGCTGCACTGGACTGCTACTAGTAGAAAAGAAGGAAAGAGAGGATAGCTTTCTTTGTTCAACAGAAAGTTGAAAAATTAAACATAAATTAGCATTTCTTAATAATTATTCTTAATCTTCTAGCTTATCAGATGAATTTGAGTTTCCATTACTGATATGACTATCAATACCACCGATTATTGTGGCCGTTGTTGGTCTATTATTACTGTTACTCAGTCCGATATATTTACCCGCCTTTAATAAAATATTACCCAGTTTCTTTCTTTTCTCAGGTGACGATATATTATAGTCACCATTGGGACCATCATCAGCTTCATTGACAAGATCATCTGTTCTTAATCGTTTCTCTGATAAATTAGTCGTCGCAGCTGTAGTATTTGGTGAGATATCAATCAGTTTATGTGTTTCATAATCATCATCGTTGGATGAAGTCGATGCTGTTGCTGCGTCTTCGGTATCAAGAGCAATGTTGTTTGTATTTATCTCGTATTCATCTGTAGGGGGATCTGGCGAAGTTAAACTAACGTCTCTATTTTGTTGGGTATCGTCATCGTCATCATCATTATCATCTCTGTTGTTTGTTTGTTGTTCATTATTAGCCATTGAATCGTCTTTATCGATTAATTCACTATCGTATTCATCATCCGATTTTATTTCACTGAAGACTAGCTCTTTACCTAAGTAATTAGTTTTCAAAATGAATCTATAATTCGAGACCAAATAATTTTTCAATAGTTTGAAATTGATAAAATTCTCATTTTTCAAGATTAGATTCAATAAATTTAAACAAGTTGAATTAACAAGGTTATTTGAACTGCTTGTTTCTTCTAACATGAACATAAACTCTTTCAATAAATCATTTTGAATGATGTACCTAGTATAAAACTCATCGTCCAACATTATAATTGATTTCAGACATCTCAACGCACTTAGTCTTAATTGACAAGAGAATCTTTTGTGCATCAACTTTGAAATTCCAACTAATAAATGATTTTCTAGGATAAATGATCTACTCAATGGTTTTTCATGTTCTTTAGAAGCAAAATTCAATAACTCACATAAATTGGAATAAGTAATCGTCAAATTCTTGTTTATCTTACTGTCACTTCTTTGTGTTAATTTATCAATCTTCAAAATAGGATCAAACATTTTAGCTGCAACGCTTTTATAGAATGATTGCAAATATTCATTACCGTTATTATTTCCTGTATTTTCATCAATGCTTGAGTTAGTTGAAGGTGATGATCCTATTGGACTTGACGATTGAACAATATTCGCAGGATCTAATAATACTTTCAATGCTTCAAATGATTGTGTTTTTAACCCAACATTAAATTCGTTAATTAAAACATCAATTAATATGATCATTAATGCCATATCCATTTCGGTATTTCCATCGTCAATTTCTTTATTATTGAGCAACAAAACATCATGCTCGATTATTGAGACAATAATCTCTGTTGCTAGTATTCTGCTCTCTGTTAAACTGTCCTTAAACGCAAATTGAATCATTTTGAATAAACCTTTATCAATTAATGCTTTATAAAAACCTGTTCTCGGTAGCTGTGTGAACTTTTTAGCAATTAAAACAAATTGATGAATTAATTGAATCCCCTGTCTTTGTTTATCCAAAAGCTCATTATCATTACGATACAATGCAAATAAATCACTCAAAAAATCTTTGTCCTCCTTGATGAATTTCAGAATAACATCTTCGTTCAAATGAATCATTGTTGATATGCAATTGAAGGTTATATCATCTAAAAATCTTGCTAGTACAACATCTTTTAAAAATTGCAACCTGAAAGTTTTTTTGATTAATTGTTTGATTTCATCGTCAGTAATGGGTATGACTTCTTTGAAATTTGTTCTTTCAACTAAATATTCTCTATTGTTACTTTTCAAATTTGGAAACTCGGGATCGTATTCTAACATTCCAATAATTCCAATAATAACTTCATCTCCCAAGAAAGTTTCAAAGATTGATTGATCGTTATAGAAAACTAGCGTTTTAATAATATCACATAGGAAATATAAATTACCCAAATTCTTATTCCTTTCGTTTCTTTCGAAAGCTTCAATCAGTTTATTCAAGTAGTCTCTATTTTCAATGAATTCCAATAAAGTTTCTCTAAATTTATTTGATTTCGAACCTTGATTCAACAAATCCAGAACTTCTGGCAAATTTTCATCTGTGGGGAAGCAAGGCTCAGGAACAGGGCCTGCAATAACTTCCGTTATTTCACCGTCTTGACCATTTGATATAACTGCCACCAACGAAATGTTAGGCTCGATATTACGCTGTATATTAATTAAGAATTCACACAGTGAAAGACACCCTTCAGGCTCTTGGAAAGAAAGTGCATAGTCATTACCTTCACTATCCGTCCAAACGATTAACGTATCTTGCTGTCTTTGATATTGGGTACTTCCTTCAATTGTAGCTGTTAATAATGTTTCAGAGGTATCATTTTCATTCCTCACTATAAAATGAGGTCCACCTTCAACCTCTCCTGAACAGTAACCTGTTCCTCTATCTATCCATTTTTCACCTTCTAATGTGTAAACTTTGACTCTTCTTGGTGCTGTTGATTGAACTAAATCCGTACTCATATTTTAAATATTCATTAATGCTCAAATAGAAGTATATTTATATAAGTGAAGGCTGGAGCTATTCAGGCGAATCAATAAATTATAATATGTTCTCCTTGTTGTAATGTGTGTGGGGGAAGGATATTCGTAATGGATGTAGCTTTATGTCAAACCAGTTGATGTACTACTTCTTGGTAATGAGAATAATTGATCTATTTTCTTCTTTCTTTCGATTCTTTTAGTTCAGCAACCGACCAGTTACTTTACCGATGTATTAATAATATATGTAGTGGATATATACTCTATGCTTTAACAGTTTCAATTAAAAATTTCAGGGTGGTGGTCGAATAGGAAATGCTGTAGTTGTAATGGAAATACTTGTTATGTCGGAATAATGTACAAATAAGAAGCAAAACACGGAGCTTTGGGTGTGGCTATGAAAAAATATGATATATTGGGTTTGAATATACTCGAACAAGAGATAATGTACAGTTTATATGGAGTGAAGATTCCTTTCATTAATATGGCCTTAATTGATAGATTAAATGAGAGATGGATAGCTTTGCTTGAAGCTGAAAAACGCGCTTTCGATTTTGAGGGCAGGAGACGCAGTCGATCGACGAATCTCTGTTTTTGGTTCAACTTACCTTGATCTATCGATTTGATGGGTACCATGCCATTGACATGGTTTTAATCAAGGGATAGGAAGCGAAAGCCAAACAAGAAACATAAAGATTAAATGCACACATATAAATAAAAAGGAATAATTTTACGACTAAAACACAAGGGCATGGAAGAGAAGGAGGAGGATAGGGGATATACGGCCTTCCTTATGATCTTGAATCGACATACTTTTCGCTGTCGTTGTCATCACCAGCAACAAAACTAGCATCTTCTTGTTTAACAGCCTCTTCAGCATCATCAACAGTAGTTGAATTGCCGTTCATTTCAAATGATGTAACGGTAGATGCGTTCAGCTTTCTTTCTAAGTCTTCTTTTTTTGCAAGTTGTTCCTTTAATCTTTTCTCTCTTTGCTTCAATTCCATTGCCTTCTTCTCTAAATCTGCAGCTCTCTTAGACAGCTCAATAGCGGATTTCCTTTCCATCTCCTCTAGCTTTTGTTGTTTTGAAACTAGAGTATCGTGCTTCAATAAATATGGTATGGTTTCACTTATTTTTCTTAGTTGCTTTGTGTTAACAGATGGAGAATTAGAGTATTGGGAAGAAATTGAAGGAGACTGTGGGATTCTTGGAGTAGCAACAGGAGTGGAAGCATTTGATGGAATTCTACTGTTGCTCATTTGAGGTGGAGCAGGTAGATCTTTCTCTTCTGTCATTGATTTCAAGTCATCATCATTTTGGAATGAATAATTGGATTCAGGGTGTTTTGGAGTTAGGATATCAGGAATTTCAGTTTTTTTAACTGTTGAAGCATCAGCTTCATCGTCATTTATTAACATTGATCTACTTCGAGTGACTGGTTTGGCTGTGCTGTTAGTTTTATTGTTCATAGTCAATTCGCTCATTTTAGAATGTAACGAGTCGCTATCTTTGACAACTTTAGTAGTTGAGCTTGAATCCATTGATGATATTCTTCCATTATTCTTATTATTTGGATGAGGAGAATTTAGGATTTCAAATTTGGCCATTGATTTTGAATTTGCGATATCTGCCAGATTGGACATTGAAGGAGGTTCTGATTTTAAAGCAAATCCCTGGGCACCATCTTCATTTAATTCTTCCAATTCAGAGACACTCATTAATTTTTCAGTTCTGTAACTTTCATATAGGAAATCGTGTGTAATATCTTTCAAATCTTGTAAATGTGATCCTAACAAAACGGACTTTAAAATTGCAAAGTCAGAATAAATTGTATCGTTGATATCAATTGAACCCCATGGATAACGTCTAACTCTTGTTTTAACGCCGTTCACTTCCGCTTCTTCATCGGATGAAATGATAGCAAACGGTTGTAATTGAGATAAATATTGGTTTTCTTCAATAACTTCATCATCATCTTCTTCATCATAGGTGAATTGGAAAATTGGAATGCTGTATTTTTCAATATCTTGTATAATATTTCTTTTGAAGTTAATTAATTCAGTTTTAGTAAATGAATCAGCCCTCCCAATGACAGGAATAACGTTGACGAATTTAGATAAGCTTTTCATTGTTTCAACATCTAGCTCTCTTAAACCATGACCAGTTGGTGTAATGAAATAAAGGCAAACGTGAACTCTTGTATCTTCAAATCTTGGATTTCTTCTAACTCTTGTCTCTTCACCTAAAACTAAATCAAATTGTTGTTCTAAGAAATGAATGATTTCGGTGGTGCAAACTTCGTTATTTAAGTTATCGCCAAAACCAGGCGTGTCAATAATAGTTAGCAGCAATTTAGAGTCATCTTCATCCAGAATCTCAACTGAAGTTTCAGTGATTGCAATACCAGGTTCTTGATTTGAAATTGAAGGATCAAATACTTTTTCGTAATCAGCTGCATCTGTAACAACACCACTTAAATTGGCAAATGTAATCGTTTTTGGCACGGTGTTTTGAGGTTGTAATTGATCGTATTGAAATCTATGTGGCAATAAATTTTGATCTAGAATTGAGTTTATGAAAGTTGTTTTACCAGTTCCAGAGCAACCACAAACCATCATTGTAAAACGAATACCACGTTTCAAGTCTTTTTGACGTCTCAACAATGCAGATGAATTTCTATTAGACATTGTCTTCTGCTCTATTTTGTTTGATTTAAAGGATGTTTTCAGTTGGATTCAATACTATACACTCAAGCTATTATTATGAAAATAAACACAACTCTTCAGTTAGGAAGTATACCAATTAACCCAAGCTCTAACCTGGATCAAATTCACTTTCCAAACAGGGTCAAATTTCAAATTTCGTGTTTCGCAATTGTTCTCACAAAACACGACCATAAATATCGACTGAAGATATTTCCCAATTTAGAAGCAACGTTTTTAAGAGTCGATCGACTACAATATTGATATCTTTGTTTCGTGTGGGGTGATAGATGCATCGCATTCTCAATATATATATATATGTAGTGATGTGATCTCTACGTGAACGGTTACTGTTTTTTCCTATTCACTGCAACTTATAGTACAATACTGTTATGCTGTATACTTCAACTACACCTACAATTGAATAATGTCGCTGAAAGTTATAACGGCAAAAAATGCAGCATTGTTAGATCAAGAATTGATGTCAACATGTGGATTTTCAATTGATCAACTAATGGAACTAGCTGGCTTATCAGTAGCACAATCAGTTTATAAAGCTTATCCCCCAACGATCAACAATAAGAATTGCTTAATTTTGTGCGGACCTGGTAACAATGGAGGTGATGGACTTGTTGCTGCTAGACATTTAAAATTGTTTGATTATAACGTTAAGGTGTTATTACCTAAAAAGACAAATAAGTTAATCTATGATAATTTAATCACTCAGTTAAAATTATTCAAAGTCGAATTTATACCAGTTGAGAATCTATGTAATGAACTAAAAATTTGTGATTTGATAATTGATGCATTATTTGGATTCTCGTTCAAGCCACCGATTAGAGCACCTTTTGATTCAATAATTTTGGAAATGTTGAAATATCAAAATGAATTTGGTAAGAAAGTCATTGCAGTTGATATACCTTCCGGCTGGGATGTTAACGATGGACCAGTTTTGAATGAAGTTAAAAATTATCACCCTGATTTGTTGGTTTCCTTGACGGCTCCTAAACCATGTACGTTGAAATTGAATAAGAATTCAAAGCATTTTGTTGGTGGGAGATTTATAAACGATGAGATTGCTGAGAAGTGGGATATTCAAGTCCCTGATTACAAAGGGTCTGATCAGATTTATCAAATACAGTAAATAATTATTGTGACTTTCTACAGTTTTCAGATATCATATTAATATAAGCCCTTTTTGCTTGTTTCATAAAAGATGTAATTGTATATTTATAAAATAAAAATCATATGAGGATTGAAAGAGAAAATTCAAGTAGCATTTAAAAGTAAAAGTCCTTGGGAAAATAAATTAAATAAAATGATAAAATAAAGTAGAGTAATAGAAAGAAATAAGATACTATAAACTGATAATAAGGTAGTGGGAAGAAATTCAACAAATATAAAGGTCAAAAAGAAACAGTTGAAAGAAATGATATATTATGATAATTGAAAAGAACTGAAAAATGAGTAAAAAAATTGGAAAATAATGAGGGAAAAAATAACAGAAAAAGATAGTATGATATGACTTTGAATAAACAAATAAGAAATAAAAAGATATAACTTTGAAATGAATGGAAAAAAGGTAGAAAAGCACTAACAAACAGAATGAAGAAATGAATAAATAAAATATCAGGTTATTTATTTTGGATACTGAGTTAACAGCATCTGTTGGTAACCGTATTGGTTGAACCCGTTGTTATAACCACTTTGAGGATTGTTAGTTGGTGAACCAATAATGTTACTCAGTGGTTGTTGCTGCTGCTGTTGCTGTTGCGATTGTGGCGGAATAGGCTGTTGGGTAGATTGTTGTGGTTGCCCACCTGAAGAACCTGGAATACTTCCACTTGCATTTGATGAAGTACTTCCAGTTGATGAGCCAAATGAAGGATTACCAGACCCTCTTCTACCTTGACCAGGTCCTCTGACACCTAATGGATTTTTACTGAAACTTAGTCTAATGCCACCTTTATTGTTAGAACTATTTCCGTTTGAGCGTGGTAAAGTTCTACCGTATAATTCAGCCAAAGCTCTAGTTGCGTAAGCCACATCTTCGAACTCAACAAAACACATCGGCCCATGATGAGAGCTTGCATTATTTGACGTTGACTGTTTTGTTCTGAATGATAATCTACGGAATCCGTTTTGTGGTTGGAACAATGCTCTTAATTCTAATTCTGTTGCATCCGGTGGTAAATTACCGACGTATAACGTATTGCAAGGAGGATTCTGATCAGCTGGGTTAGCTGGTGGGGGAACCCTAGCAAGCAATGACAACTCTGGTATCTGTTGTTGAGCCTGTTGTTGGTGTATTTGCTGTATTTGCTGTAATTGTTGAAATGGCGGTGATGTTACCGAAGGAGTAGACGGTCCATTATTGATTAAAGTAGATTGAAAAGAGTTTGGGTTATTACCAGATGCTGTGGTAGTGGCAGAAGATGCATTATTTGAGTTGGCCTGTGCATTAGCTGGAGCTCCATTGAAGAAAGCAGATCCTTGTCTTCTACGATCCCAATCGTTTGTTATCGGAGTAGGTAAACCTTGTGGAGCAGGGGTATTTGTACCTGATGTTAAACTCGTATTTATAGTTAAAGGCTCGGATATTCCCTTTGGCGGAGTAACACTGTTACTACTATTACCGTTTGGTAATGTTGTATTTGATTGACTTCCATTTAACCAAGGTCTGACCAGATGATCATAATCATTATGTGATTCCATTACTATATTCTTACCACTAGCGCCCAGTAAAGGAGACGTTAATTGATCCAACATGCTCTGTGCAGAAGACGGAATTGAATTTGTCACTGACATTGGCAGCGTTTGTGGCTGTATTGGCACATTCGATAGAGGGAATGTGGATGAAGTTGGAGTGAATGCATTAGATGTAGGTGGGTTTACTTGAGACAGAGTAGTACTTGGATGGATTGGGGATTGCTCGTTGCTTTGTAATTGAGGAGGGGGTGAAACTTGTTGCTGTTGTTGCTGTTGATGCTGTTGATGCTGTTGATGCTGCTGATGCTGCTGATGCTGTAGCTGCTGCTGTTGATTCTGCTCAACACCTTCACCCTGTAAACCATCATTGAAAGGATCGCTAAATAAGAATCTTGATTTTTGAGACCCTAAAGAAGGCTTCTTTGAATTTGATATTGTTCCCGATGAAGCTGAAGAAGAAGGAGAAGTGGTCGACTTTCGAGGATTTGTTGAATCTATTGAGTTTGAAATTGGAATTGTAGAAGAAGAATGATTAATTATGAAAGAACCATCTTCTGAACATTCAACTTTGACTGGTTGGAAAGCGGTTCCAAATAGGCATTTTTCATCCAATAGTTGTGCGACTTGTTGAGCAGTCTTGATTGAATTGAACTTCGCAATAATAACTGGAGATGATGAAAGTGACAGAGACGCACTACTTTCGCAGCTTTCATTTACTATATCAACAAACAAAACTTCTTCTAAACAAAGTGAAAAGATTAAGAATGCTTCCCTTAAGGAAGTGTCGCTTGGCACGTTCTTGATTTTTAAAATTGCCTGATCATGAACAATATCATCAGCTACTGACGAGGTAGAAGAAGAAGTTGAAGACCGACTATTATTCATTGAAAGATTCTTCATTGAGTTCGTCAGCTGGGATTGATTAACCTGTTGTTGTTGGTGGTTGTTTAAGTCAGACATGCTTATTGGCGTTCTCGTATCTATTGAATTGTGCATTAAAGTATAATATGGGTGAAAAAGTGGTTAATGCTTGAATATGACTGAATGAATGAAAATATGGGTCAGATTAACCTTTGAATGAATGCTAATTGATTTGATTGATCGAATGAAATAGTTATCTAATGTACAGGAGCTTTTTTGATCTTGATTTTTTTTCTGAGAAATCAAGCACTATTGAAAATAATGTTAGAATGTTGTATATCGGAACTTGTTTTGGTTTTCTGGAATGAATTATATGCAATTGATAATACTCAAAAAAAATAAATAAAATAAAATAATAAATTGACGCAGAAACGCGTTAAAATAGGTTTCCAGAGTGATGATAAGTTGGGATTTGTGTGGATAGCAGTATAAACACACGCACTATGACAATATAAATAGGAGTGAACTTTGAATTGCAATAGGTTATTGAGAATGAATATGCAGTTCTAGGAATGAAGAAGGAAGATGCTTAAACAAGGATAGGATAACAGAAAAGTAAATAAGACGTTTTAATTTTTTTAGACCGATATTAAAAGGTTTTGGAAATGGGAAAATGGGACAGAGGTCGAAAAGTGGTTTGCCCTTGGACGGTCGGCGTGCTGTGATTTACGCAGCGTCCCATAATGGAAAGGTAGACAGCCGGGCGGGGTGGTAGTAAAAAACAGAACGGCTCGTTTCTTTTGGAAGGGTCACCCGGCCGTGCATAATGTCAGCGCACGGTCAACATGATACATATGCAGATGTGTTGCTTCCCCTTTCAAACTCCTCACACCAACACCTCAATCCACATTTATAGAGTCGTATGACATAAGTGATCAGTCAGCGGTCTTAAACTCAATTTTTTTTTTCTTTGTAAGAAGCAACTAACTGCTTTTGACACCAACTGGACTGGGTTAGTTGTGGTACTCCGTTTACGGAAGGAAATCAACCATCCTCAAAAAACAAAAGCGGTAACAAGTTAATAACTATAACTCTTGATAATGGTACGACTTGAATCACTGATCATTTGAGTCGGCTTTTGACATTGATACGTTTTATAATTTTCTTGCCAGGTAATATGAGAATTAGAGAGCAGATGTAGAGCTATAAAAGTCTAGAAATCTGAATTGATTGACGGGCTTTTTTCATATCATTTCATACTAATTGTCTGAATGCAGAGTTTGAACAAGTTATAAAGTGACCATCACTTCAATTAACTTTCTATTAGCTAATAGAATGGAGTTTCAATTTTCAAGTTTAATGGTATGTATGTACACGATAAACCTGGAATCGAAATAAACAGATCAAAAGGAAATTAAATAGGTCCAAACAACTATATATGTAAGCATAAGTGAGATCAGATCAGTTTCATCTGATTCACAATCATTTACTACACAGCCTTGATTTGGTCTTTTTTTTAGATTCTGAAATTAGTGTGGCTGGCGTTCGCTTTTTCTTACAATATGCCATCATAATCTGAAGGGTTATCCCTGAAGATTTATTCGACACTTTCCTTTTACCACAAGCTATATATATAAAATAGAAAAAGCGGCGTCGGTCTTCATATGTGTAGGGATCATAACACACAGGATGAGCTCAGAAACTCCAAGTTAATTAGTACATAGACAAGTTCACAAGAGAATTCAAGGTGTACAAGTAAGAACGAATCCCTGCGACCAATCCACCTACCTCAAGCCCAATTCAAGAAGAAGATTACACAATTACAACCGATGCTAGGCTCACTGTTTTATGTTACTGCTGACACCAGATCAGATATCGATTAGGCTGTTTACAATTTAGTCAACTTCGCTAACTACCCACATAAGGTTATACTCACTCAACTTTAAAGAGTGTACCTCGCCAGAATGCAAGACTTTGGACTCGTCGACACCAGAAACCATGCCAAGGGAAATGTCTTATATTTCAAGTTGATATACCATTCAATAATGATCAAACTAGTAAGCTCACCTTGTGATAATGGCCCGATCACATGAACGACAAAGCTTGCTAGTTCCAGTGTGTTTTTATGTATGAGATTTAAAGCTTTGTTGTAGCCAGTGCAGGTGCTGTTCGGCTGCGATAGATAATGGTAAGCCTGTCTTTTAATCTAACTAAGCCTACTACCGTATTCTTTATTTTGTGACAGCCAAAGTGCTTGTCCGATTATTGAGTCTCAAGCATTTAGCAATAAAAGCAAGCATTGCTCGAATCAAACTGGCTTGGTTAATGATCTGCCAAGTGGTAATTTTATACGTCAGATATGCGAATTAAGGGCTGATAGAAGTGACGCTCTTACCAAGTTTGCAGAAACAAAGCTTATACCAAGTTATCGCGGCAGATGCTAAGGGCAAATGATCATTGAATTTTTCTGCAATCACTAAGAAAAAGGAAGCCGCCGTTTGAATAATAATTCAGAACTAGCTAATGATTTTGGGATTCTGACAACTCATTCATTCAAGTTGCTGACCTTCTTTTACTTACCGACTGCCTGTGTATATTGTCGTATTGATATATTGTTAGATAGAGAGTTATACACTAGAAGGAAAAAACTATAAAATATTAAGTGAAGCTGCAACAGATCAAACAGGAAATGTATTTATTCAGATCAAAGTTATTCAATTGCTGCCTTATCCCTCTCTCCTCCCAACCTCCCTGTTAAGTTTGTCAACAGACCAATAGACTAATTTCGATCACATCATACTTAAAAATACCTTAACCTATGATGTACATGAATCATCCGAAAATATCTTTTGTTTACACCACCTTCAACTTCGGGAGCCACAAGGGGTCGCATCCATATGGTATTCTTAGAACTAGTTTCTAGCGAGGTTCTAGATAGGACGCGGCGATGTGAGCAGCCTGATCTCATCTCATCTGTAAAGTATAAATAAAATATTTCGAATCCCCTTTTAAAACAAGACAACTTTTTTTTGTTTTAAACCTGAAACCCTCTTTTGTTTCTAAACAGCATCCTCACAACTAGCACATCTAGACTGTCATAAAGTATACATACAATGACTACTCAGCTGAAACATGCATTAACACTCGACCCAAAAAAGTCCCATCCGAACAACAACAAGTTCAAAAAAATGAGCCCTTTATCTAACAATACCAATGGGGCAAATCTATTGCCTTCTTTGCCACCCTTGAAGCAAAAGAGAAAAAATTCTTCGAATGGTAACAACAGTATCAACAATGCTAACAACAATAGCAAGAATTCGGTCAAAGCGATTAAGTTAAATAACAAGGCAGTAGGGAATATCAAATGGAATAAAGTAAACTATTCATCATCAGCACTATCAACTGTAGCATCAGCAGCAGCATCACCATCAACATCATCGAAGTCGTCAAAAGATGAATCTATAGATTCATCTGCACAATCAATAACATCTTCAAATGTACCTTCCCTACAGGAGATAAATCCGAATGACTTAATTTCATTAGTTGCACCCTTCACAATCCCTGATTCTTGTATTTTGAATGACTTGAAATATAATAGCAGTATAACTTTAGATTTATTATATACTGGCGGTACTAGTTGTGGTGATAACAATGCACCCACAAAAAAATTCAAGAGCTCCCTTGAAATTTCGAAGTTGAAGTTAATTAATTCATTAATACATTCATTGGCTTTGTTAAATGCTTTACCAGCAAACAATGAGAATAACACACAGCAGCAACCTTCATCGTCAGCCTCGTCATCTTCGCTGAACTTAATTTACTAATCGTGCAATACAGAAAAAGCCATAATATTCGCTTGATCCTTTCTTATATTTCATCTCTTTCTTAATAATAATAATAAGTTAAATAATTTCATTCCATTCATTTATAGTTTATGTACCCTAATTCTGCTTAGCAAACAATCGATAATAAACTATTTAATTAGTCGTTAAATTTTTAATAACTTTTAAAAATTCATCATCCTTATAAATCCCATCAACGTTGGTGAATTTTTTTTCGAAATTAATTCGGTTCTGTATCATCCAGTCAGATCTTAATATTTCTTTGATTGTTATTCTGTTATTGAAGTCTGGGTTCAGCATCTTGATGATAACTTCTCTAGAGCTTTCTGGTAATTTCATGAAGCTTTGAAAATTTTTGTTACTAGATAAGAATTTGCTCAATTTATAAGATTCTATGTTGTCTAAATCATTAAATTCATAAAGCGATTTGAAAGACTTGAATTGTGGATTATTGACTGATGCTTCTAACCATGGTTTGAATAAAATCATTAGATTGAAATATACAATGCCCAATGACCAAATATCAAATGACTTAAAATTAACTTTCGTGGATTCAATTTCTTTTGCAGAATTCTTGTAAATGTATAATTCCGGAGCTTTGAAAGACTGAGTACCCAAAAACAAAAAATCATTTGTTAATTTATACCTATTTAAATCATTCAAATTCAAAGCATAACCAAAGTCAATTAATTTTATATCACCAAATTCATCCACTAAGAAATTTTCGGGCTTTAAATCTCTATGAACAATGTTCTTTGAATGTAAATATTTGACGGTTTGTAGAATTTTGAAAAAAATTAAATCTTTATGGTTGTTTGAGAGGACATTCGAATTCGCCTTTCTTAATCTTGATAAAATTGATAATAAATCGCCATTTTTACAATAACTCAGTATCATTGATAAACTTAGCCTTTTATTATTAGACGGTATTTGCTCATTTAGTACATCATATGAAATTGTGAATGCTCTCAAAATTGATTTATTGGTAATACATGATGTCTTCAGCAGTAAATATTCATTGATTGAATTAAATATATATGACCGCAAATCTTCATCTTCTTTATAAAGAAATGTCTTAACAACGTATATCGTAGGAGACGAAGCTTTCAATTTACATTTAGCAATGGATCCACCAGATCCAGTATCTATTAATGACTCAAAATTAATGATTTCACTTGTTTTGAATAAGTTTAATCCATCTTGGAATAGAGGATCATATTCATCTGAATCTGTTATGGTTAATGAGGAATTAAGTTTTCCTGTCAAATCATCGATTAAAGATCCGTTTCCAGTAATACTGCTTTCATTTATCATGGACGTGTTGTTTAAATTTGATATAAAATCAAGTAGCCGATTATCAACGGAGTCAAATTCCGTGTCTTTTTGGAAAACATCAGCAATACTAGTATCCTCAGTCATATTATCGTTCAGCTGTATGATATAGTACCTCTGGAGAGTGGGTGAGGTGAATGAGGTAGAGGAATTGAAGGGAGGGAGAAGAAAACCGTCTATATATAGTGCAAATTTGTTAACATGTGTGGGAATAATTAGAGATATAGGAATGAATAATAGGATATTAGAATTTTAAATGTTGACGATTTGTATCGTTATACCATACCCAAATGGTATAATATGATATAATTTGTGATATAGTGAGATGTGAATAGGGTATTGTGATGCCAGTCAAAAAGAAGCAGCCGTTCATTTAAGTATTAAGCAGGCACCAATAAATTTCGTTCATAGGTTATCAACCAAATTCGGCCAAGGTTTCTTTTCTTCTCCGGATTTTATTGTTCGTGTTCTTTTCCGGATGACGTCAGCGTATCGGTTCTTCACCAGCCACTACTTCTGGCTGATACGTGTATCATCAGCCTTTCCCGTAGTGTATCAGCCACGAATCACTTTCAATCAATATATTGCAATTCTATGATGGACCTTTATCAGGTTACCATTTGAGTTATTTGCTTCAATACTACTATTGTCGTCTAATAGCTGTCTGCCCAACTCACATATTTAGATGGAGAACTGATAGAACGGCTCATCTCTCCATCTTATTTCAAATCATGCCTTTACCAAGCCCTCCTCTTACTCTAGCCTCAATTGCACCATCCACTCTACCACCAACTTCACTTCCCGCTTTATCAATATCAATATCTTCAAGATCTTTAATAAATAATACAATCTCCATTATTGACCCTTCATTCTTAAATTCATCTAATAATAATCCTTCAAGCTTCACAGATATAATAAAATCCTCATGGTTGCTAAAAAGATTGTTTGATTCTTTTACCGATGCCATTATTGAACAAAGCAATACGTTGATCTTGAATGAATCAAGTATACCGATAAATAGATCAAAATCAATGATTAATTATTGTATCTCTTCATTTGCTTTATTTTGTATGCTAACTGCTACCTTATTGAATAGAGTTGTCATTTTTGCAAGTTCGAGATCAAACAAAAAACTACCTCTTGCTTCCAAGATTATTCTAAGATTATTATCGTTATATTTATTGTTTGAAGGTAGTTACGGCTTGATAGTTTCTTTGAAACTATATGCAAACTCAAGTTTATTGAAGAGTATAATTCCTGCTTATTTTGATTTCAAAGAAGATGAGTTCTATAAATTATCATTTTTATCAATGACTTATTCTTCCAAATACTATGAAAAATTAATAATTACAAATGAAAGTAGCGCTTATAAATTTCATGGTCCAACGCCAACTATCTTCAAACCATTTTACTTATCTCTATGCTTATCCCAAATCTTTGAAACTTTCATCGCCGTTACCAATGGCTCAGATCCTTATATCGAATATGGTTTAACATTATTTGAATATTCCTTAGCCTTCCAGGAAGTTCAAACTGCTAAAAAACCTTCAATTGAATTGCTAATAGTTGGTTTAATAGCATTAGTCAACCAAGCTAACATTCATATTTTGGGGTTATTCAATTTGCAGAAGTTCAGATTGATACCTTCCTTTATATTAGGGTTATTTACCTTGACGTTTTATTTCCATGTTTTTGCTAACAATCGAATATTTTATATACCATTTACAATAATTATTGGCTATTTACCTCAATTGTTAACATTAGCTATTATCTTATTATCATTATCAATTTTTTTAATTGCTGGACTATTAAAAGGCTCATTAAACGACTTACTATTCAATAATTTATTCAGTTTGAACAGTCTAAATATTTCATTGGATGATGATTTTTATACTTTATTGATCAAATTGGGTTCATTTGTCATTAATACAACCTCAAGACAGAGTTATATAAAACAATTTGGTGATGTTCAATTACCTCAAAAAGCATTTATTGAATTAAAAGGTTACAACAATGAACTAATCTCAAATCCCGAAGTCGTCAAATTTAATAAAGACAAATTAAAGAAAAATTCAAAAACTTGGATTGTTAAAAGCAGATCAATCAAGTTTCTCAAATTGTTTTCAAGTTTTCTAAATTTGTTAAAGGATCTGATTTTTAAGACACGTAGCAACAAATCACTAACTTCAAATACTGCCAACGAAAGTATCAGTCAGTTTAAAGAAGATAGGGTTCTGCTATCAGATTTAACAAACGATGAGATTGAGGAAGATTATATAAACTTGTTATTGAACTCTGAATTTTCGGACAATGACGATATAAATGATTGTGAGTATGAACTGGATGAGGCAAATACGGGATCCGATGATGAGTACTATGAATTTGCTAGTGAAAGTGAGGGCGAATTTGAAATGATAAATTCCAATGGTGGATTAGGATTAAGTATCACTGAACCACGTCAATCTTTAACAACGTTGCCAACCAAGAATAGAATTAATAAGAAAAATGAAGATAAATTAACCGCATTAAATGAGCTAATAACACCCAATGAATTTATGGACTTAATAAATTCAAAAGACAATCGAATATTGAATTATCATATGAGCCACGAAGGTTTGATAACAAGATCTGAATTCAGTAAATCGCTCAATAATGGAAATATTCCTATGAATAATGATGAGCGCTTATTGAACTTAATAAATTCAAAAAGACTGGCTAAGAGTCGTTCACATGAGTTAGATGATGACGATTTCGATTCATTTGGATTGTGTGTTATTTGCCATACGAATTCAAGACAAATTATTCTATGGCCTTGTAAGTGTTTTGCTATTTGTGAAGGCTGTAGAATGAGTTTGTTTGTTAAGAATTTTAATACTTGCTGTTGCTGCCGATCACCTGTCGATGGATACTCCAAGATCTATGTCCCATAACTTATCTAAATATGTATATATATTTATACAGCCTAATGAAACTAAATTATCTACCTACTGATGGTTTTGGTTGTTTCCCCCTTTTTCGGGTTATGCAGCCCAAATCAATTTATCCCTCTTTGCACTTGTTCCCCTTTGAGCAAAACGTAAACAATCATAAGAAGTCGTGCAAAAACCAAGAGATTTGGCGTTTACTTTTTCTTTCGTTTACATTTTCAAAACAAAAGAGTATAATGATAATAAAACAAGATATATTATTGTCACCACTACTACTTTGATACCTTCACAGTGCCATCCTATTAAGTCTTTACTTTATTGATATATATCCATATCAAATAACTTTAATTACTTATACATATCTGTTATTAGTTCAAAAAAATTCAAATATGAGAGAAATTGTACGTATCGTTGATGAATAACATAACAATAACAACAAAACAAAGTAAAACAATCAGACTTATTTAACGTGTTCTTGTCATTGATTTCAACTTTAGCCTACACGGTTCATGTTCGATTTGTTTAAAATGTCATACTATTAAATGATTTATATTGAATTACATATTAACATATCTTTTTTTACTTTTATTCCCTATTTAGATTCATTTATCCACCGGTCAATGTGGTAATCAAATTGTAAGTATACTATCATGGCTTCAAAATTATATCAACTCCTTCTCATTGAAGGAATAAGAAATCAAACAACATAAAAAATGTACTAACAATGCCAATCATTGAATTATTTTGCTAATAAAGGGTGCTGCTTTCTGGGAAACTATCTGTGGAGAGCACGGTCTAGATGAAAATGGTACTTATACTGGTCAAGATGACATTCAAAAGGCAAGATTAAGTGTTTATTTCAATGAAGCAAACCATGAAAAATACGTTCCAAGAGCTGTTTTAGTTGATTTAGAGCCAGGTACCATTGACAACGTCAAGTCATCTTCTTACGGTAACTTATTTAGACCTGACAATTTGATTTATGGCCAATCATCAGCCGGTAACGTTTGGGCTAAAGGTCACTATACCGAAGGTGCTGAATTAGTGGATTCTGTTTTGGAAGTTGTTAGAAGAGAAGCCGAAGGTTGTGATTCTTTACAAGGTTTCCAAATCACCCACTCTTTGGGTGGTGGTACCGGTTCTGGTATGGGTACTTTATTAATTTCAAAAATTAGGGAAGAATTTCCGGATAGAATGATGGCAACTTTCTCCGTTTTGCCATCTCCGAAGGTTTCAGATACTGTTGTCGAACCATATAATGCCACTTTGTCCATTCATCAATTAGTTGAAAATTCAGATGAAACTTTCTGTATCGACAACGAAGCTTTATACGACATTTGCGTTAGAACATTAAAATTACCAACCCCATCATACAAAGATTTGAACCATTTAGTCTCATCTGTTATGTCTGGTGTTACAACTTCATTACGTTATCCAGGCCAATTGAATTCTGATCTAAGAAAATTAGCCGTCAATTTGGTTCCATTCCCAAGATTACATTTCTTTATGGTTGGTTACGCTCCATTGACTTCATTAAACTCTAAAGACTTCAGATCATTGACCGTTCCTGAATTAACTCAACAAATGTTCGATCCAAGAAATATGATGGCTGCTGCCGATTCAAGAAAGGGGAGATACTTAACAGTTGCGGCATTCTTTAGAGGTAAAGTTTCGGTTAAAGAAGTTGAAGATGAAATGCATAAAGTTCAAACTAAAAACTCTGACTATTTCGTTGAATGGATTCCAAATAACGTTCAATCTGCTGTTTGTTCGGTGGCTCCAAAAGATTTGGATATGGCTGCCACTTTTGTTGGTAACTCTACTTCTATTCAAGAGATTTTCAGAAGAGTTGGTGATCAATTTGGTGCCATGTTCAGAAAGAAGGCGTTCTTACATTGGTATACTAGTGAAGGTATGGATGAAATGGAATTCACCGAAGCTGAATCTAACATGAATGACTTAGTTAGTGAATACCAACAGTACCAAGAAGGTGGTGATATGGATGAAGATTTGGACTATGCTGATGAAGCTCCACTAGAAGATATGATGGAATAAATTTATTAATTAATGGGCCCTACTTCTTTTTTTTCTCTCTTTTATCTTATTATTATTTGATGCGTGTATTTTCCTTTATTTCTTTGTTACTTGTTGATGTTGCTTTCCTTCTTCCTATTTGAAAATATTTCCCGAACTTAATTTTTTCTCTTTGTCTTTTTTTTTACATATTATTTTATACCCCTTCCTCTGTTCCAACCTTTATTCTTTTTGTCTATTTTTTACTATTGTTATATTATCCTCTTTTTATATTTTTTTTGTTTGTTATATATATTTTTATATATGTTGTGATAATTGATATCTAGTATTCTTATTTGATTTTATTTTTGCTAAGAAGCTGCAGCATCAAGAGAAAACAAAACAGTAATATTCTTATTTTTTCACTTGACTTGTCCACGGAGCACTGATGCACAGCCTTGAGATTCGTACATTAAAGCTTACATTTTGACAAGGGTGTGGTTTATATTTATATTAGTGGTTATCTAGCACAAGCAAACACCCTACCTCTTTTCTTTGCTTTCTTCAATTGAATCCTCAAAATTGACTAAATAAAAGGGCTTATTATGTTCTGGCCAGACTTGCTTTCATCGGAACAGCATTTACCAGAGGTTCAGGACCTTTATTTAGCGACGAAACTAAAACAGTCAAAAAATGAACAAATAGAAATAACGTACAAACCACATCCACATCTCGATGAAATAGTTGACGTGATATCAAATACAAACAACTTACCATATATAATATTAACGTATAGAGGACTTTATTTATTTGACTCAAAAACAAATTCACCAGTTGCAGCACATATAAGGTCCGACCAATCTATCAATGAACTTGGATCAAACTTAAAGATTAAACGGTCTCCAAATGGTAAGATTTTTGCAATTGAAACGACAGCCAACGTCTTGTTGATATATACGATTAGAAACGAATTGAGTGATGAGCTGTTGACAATTTTTAATAATGAGGGGAAAATCATTCAAAATGGATTACCTATTATATCATCAACTTCAATGAATGCAGTCAATGGCTCGGGTAGTGGTATTGGTTTAAAACCAGGTGGTGGATCAACATCAGGTGGTGGATCAGGACCGGGATCGGGTGGAATAGGTGGAGATAATATCGTTAAGGCGTTTATTAATGTTTTACTATCTTCGGATTCGAATGAGGTTCCCGTCTTTGATTATGGTTTAAGATTGAAGCTGATTTTCAATATTCAATCACCATTAACTGATTTTGAATTCATGAACAATGCTGAATTGTTACTGTGTAATTCCAAGCCTCATGCATTTCAAATTGTTCGACTAGTTGATACCGAAAACAATTCAACCGAAGACGAGAACGATAACATTGAGTTTATTTTGGTTGACGAATTGAGGTGGTATAAAACAATTGGTGATGATTCATTTACAAAGAGTATCTTTTATAGTTATGAATTGGATTGCTTTTTATGGTTGAACAATAAAGGCGATTGCTGGCTAGTTAAGAAAGCTGCCGTTAGACAACCGGATGATGAAGTAAATGGAACCAAAAAGAGAATTGAATTCAAAGGAAAATTGATATATGAATGTCCTTCACAAGATGAAGACAATTTAAAGGTCGATAAATGTGCTATTAATCATTTTAAGAATCTAGCTTACTTTTCTTTGAAAAATGGAGACTTGCTAATTTATAAGTTTAAAAAAGATTTAAGTTTAACAAAATTGAAAACAGTCAAAAAACACAGGCATTCGAATGAATTGAAAGATATGATTTTGGATTTTGATGGGGATTCGGTTATATTGCTGTACAAAAATGGTTGGAATATTTATTCAATGTTGGGCAATTTGAACTTCTCGACCTACGATTATGACAATTTAAACTGGCTAAAACCAAACCATTTAAAATTCATTAACGCCTTTGAACTGCTATTGATCAATGATAGCAATAAAATACTTAAATTAAATTTAATAAGCTTGAACCACTCAAAGGTTTTGAATTCAGTTACGTATAAACGGCCAATATTAATAACAAAGGACAAATTGAGCATCTTCAAAGCTTACGATAAGAATCTAATTGATCATCACTATGATAGCCTGAATCAAAGTACAGACAGAGAAACCCATATTTGGTTGGATTTACAATTGCCACTAACTTTTAGAATTCATAACACTGAAATTAAATGCTCTTCGTGTTCAGATGACGGGAATTTCATTTGTATCATTGGAAACAATGACGTTCTAATTTACTCGGTTTTGATTAATGAGTGGAAGATTTTAACTAATAGCGATGATGTTAAGATTAATAAAAACCCAGCCAGACAGTGTTTGTGGTGGAAGAATCATTTAATTTTAGGTTCAAAAACCTACGAAAAGCTACCAAAATCTGAAGTTGTTGTTTTCTCAACTCAGATACTAGAAAAACATGAATCGTTCAGTTATGACAACGTTATCTGGGGTTTCAACTTCAGTGAAACAAAAGTTGATGAAAATTTCCTACATTTGAACCTTGATTTATTTAACGATGAACTAATTGTAATCACTGATCAATTGAATTGTTATACGTGGAAATTGTTGCTTCAATCATTACCAAGTAACCACAACAACAGCTCCAACAGCAACAAAAATAGCAAATTGAAAAGGAAAACGGTGTTGTCATTCAAAAGGTTAAACGTCTATCAGTTGAAGAATTGTTTTGATAAAGAAGACTCATCTATAGTTTCAAATTTTGGTACTATTATTAAACTAAATGGCGATGATATATTAGTTTTATCTAATTGTGACTTAACTTATATTAAAAAGGATAATAATGCCACAACAAGTCAACCAAGGCCACCAACGTATCATAGCTATAATATATCCGAATCCGTTGAAGCTGTCAATAAATTAACACCAAATCTTATTTCTGTATTTGATGGTTCACAAATTATTCACTATGACTTATCAAATGAAAAATATTTCAATAATTTAAAGCCAATAAAAATTCAGATCGGGAATGAAATTCAAAAAAACGAAGAGCGTGATTATATTATTGATTCTAATGGTACTACATCATATCCATTAACTTTAATTAATGACAAAAATATGATATTTGGAATTGAAATTGATTATTCAAGTCTGTCCAACTTAAGAGTTGAATCAACAAAGAAAAATTATTTGAATGATTTAGTTGACCATTATATTAAACTGAATATAGAAATTGAGAAAACAGACGTAATTGCCAATAAGAGTGGTAGCGTCAATGTGAATTCAATTTTGAGTATTTCATCAATATATAAGAAATTCCATAGATTTAAACATTTTCAATTTGTTTTGGAACTGTTGTTGGTTAGTTATATTCAAGATTGTTACGAACTTGAAATAAACGATAAAGAAAATGCTTATTTCATTAGATTACTGGAATTAATAAAAATGACAGGACAAGAGAATTCTATATTTTTAAGCTGTTTGAAAAAAATTGAAATCCAATATTGGTCGATTTTCTTCAAAAAGTATGCCCAAACACCCAGACAACTGTTGAATGAAATTTTCAAAGTTTATAAAGATTATAAGCTTAGTGCCCATTTTTTCATTATTATGTTGAATTACGAAAAAGAGGAAAACGAGGATAACAAAATTGATGAATCAGATTTGTCTTTAATCAATGAAATTCTATTGAAACTGATATTAATCAAAGATTTCGAAACCTCTTTTGAGTTGATTAGATTCATCAAAATCATCGATGATAAAATTTGTAGCAAGATTATCATCAATTTGGAAGATGATTTGAAGGAATACTCTAATTAATTAGTTTTGCTGATTGGTGATAATATTTTTTGTCTTCTGTGTCAATGATGTAAGTTATGTAACAACAAAAAAATATAGAATAAAAGTCTAATAAATAAATAAATGAATAAATAAGTAACGTCCCGATTAAGAAGCACCTTTCAAGAACTTTTGAACAAATGAATCATTAGTTGATTTATCATAAGATTGATATGGTTCAAAGTACTTCATAACATGACATTGTTGCTTCCAGAAATTAACCAACTCTTGAAACTCCATAGCGGCTTTCATGTATAACACATTCTTGATAGCTAAATCGTTAACAAACCTATTTCTTTCAAATTCTTGCCTAATTTTAGTTTTGACTTTTGAGGCAGGGATATCCAAATCATAAGAATTGACAAATTCTCTGGAATGTCTCAAATATCTTCTGTATAAGTTCAACACTCTTATTCTCATCTCTGTGTTGGACGTTGTAAACTTTGTCGTTTCCGCAAAAGCTGTGGCAATAGTCATTTCGAGTCTATGTATCTATATCTTTATTTAATATACATCCACAATTCCAATATAATCGGCTCTGATAATGCTAGCTAACCTTGTTTTCCCATCAGCAAACAATAAAAGTCCTTGTTCTTCTACTTCTTTAATGAACAAACTTCCCCTCATTTATTTTGAGTGTCGTGCATCAAGCACAAACTACAAAGAAATGCATTATCAGCACAGCCCTGATTTCTCCACTCTAGTTCCTTCGAATTTGCTTATCCTTTTATCTTTTGTGTTATCTTTCCTTACAAATACCAGGCTTACTACTGGTTTAATAAGCCAAGACCTCAGGGTAATTACTCAAAAGATGCCCGATTCATGTGCCATTTATGAATCTCCCTCCATTTCCAGCTTTACGTTAGGTATCTTACTTGCAATCGGCATCTTTATTTCCTATGTTCCTCAGCACTTCAAAGTTATCGCCAGAAAATCAAGTGAAGGCCTATCACCATTTTTCTTACTACTTGGCTCAACATCAGGATTTTCGGCATTTATCAATCTATATCTAGTTACGCTGCCAGCAAGATATTGCTGTCATACGGATTTAAACCATTTTCAATGCTTAAACTCTCAAATTGGCTTGATTCAGGTGACGACACAAATGGTAGGCTATTCATTAATTCTAATACTTTGTGTTTATTTAACTGAAACTTCATTAGCGGAATCAAGACACGACTATGAACTACTTTACAAAAGCTATCAAGCCTTTCTTGCATTTGTCATTGTCAATACTTTAATTGCTGTTTATTTGGTTTATTTCAACCACAACTATGAAGCAATCGTTGGTTTTGCGGATATATGTGGTGTTCTATCAACAGTTTTATCAATGTCCCAATATATCCCACAAATCATTACAACTTATCAATTAAAGCATCCTGGCTCGCTATCCATCCCAATGATGATCTTGCAGACCCCTGGAGGATTCATTTGGAGTTTTTCATTGTATTTGCAACCAGGTTCTAAATGGAGTTCTTGGTTACCTTACATATCGGCAGCTTTTATGCAATTGATTCTATTGACTATGTGTGCGTACTTTGAACTGACGTATGACGTCTCGAATGAAGAAAGACACGCCATTGAGCAAATAGAGCATGATAATATTGTTGATGAAGCATCCCCTTTGTTGTTTAATTAATTTTCATACATACATAAATCATATGTATATTCTTTATATTTCATGTTTTACACTGAGTCCTATATTATTGGGCTCAAAATTCAGGCCTTTCTTTTCGGGTATGTATCAATCACCAGAAAAAATGACGATTACTATACGATTACTTTATTCTCTAAAACAGGTAAACAGAAATCTGGTACTCAACCACTATTATTACACCGAGATGGTCTTCCAAACGTTCAAACCATCAGTACCAGTACTAACCAAAGCACCAGGTATCTGCTTGTGCCATCTAACGTCCTTAACATCTTTCTGCCAATGAACAAATAATAACTGAGGTGGAATATCATTTAATTCAACGGTTTCCTCCTTTTGCTTCTTGATTTCTTCATCATCAGCTTCAACAGCCAAATCCCATAAAGTAACGGTATTATCTTCCGATGAGACCGCCAAAATGGATTCATCCAATGGATTGAAGGAAATAGAAGTGACAGCCGATTTATGGAAATCGTATAATGCAACAGGGGTTGGTTTCGACTTTGGATCGAATTTTCTCAAATCCCAAACACCCCAAGAACCATCGTCATGACCCGAAGCCAACAAATAGTCCAATTTTTCAGACCATGAAATAACGTTAACGTCAGTAGTTGATGCAAGGACAGATAAGGCTGGCTTGTGTTTCTTGGATCTGGTATCCCATATTCTCAAGTAACCGTCAGTTCCTGCTGTTGCAAAAACGGTATTTTCAGATTTGGACCACTGAATATCTTCAATTGAATTATTGTTGCCAATGGAATATGCAGTATTGTCAGTAACCCATTTACTGGTTGTTCTTTGAGTTAGATGTATTCTACCTGAGACATCACCACTCAGTAGTGCACCGGTACTTATCAATGGAGACCAATCTAGACCGTAACCTTCAACGTTACCGTGTTGTCTAATTATGTGAGCTGGTCTTTTGTCTTGTTTTGGAATGGAGAAGCCTGGAGCGTCAAATGCCTTGAATTGTGAACTTAAATCAAATATGCAAACTTCCCCAGATTCAGACATTGTAGCAGTTAAGTACTCACCGTTTGTCGAAGAGAATGGTGAAACTCTTAATCTGTTTGTGGTATGTTTCAGTGGCAGTGTTTCACTTTCCAGGATCGGATCGTGATCATTATCTTCGTTATCTTCATCATCATCTTCTTCGTCATCTTCATCTTGGTTTTTGACCAGAGTTTTTGCTAGAGAGGATAGCTTCATAACTATTAATTCGTTGTCTTTGGATCTTTCAGCCTGAGTAGCAGTGGCGACGTATAATGATGCAGGGTAGGTTCTTCTTTCAGGACCCAAGTTATCTGGGATAATATCTAGAGTTAAGCAAGGCCATGGCATATTAACATTATGTAGCATTTCATAAACAGATGGATCAGCTTCTAAAACTTCATCAGGCCCTAATGGTCTTGATCTATGTGGGAGATATAATGTTTCATCTTTTTGTTCTTGCTGAGCTTGTTGTTGCTTTTCAATTTCTCTTTGAGCCTTTTCTGCGCTCATTTCAATTAACTTCTCTTCCGTTTCATCAACATTATCTTCTTCACCAGATGTATCAAGTTCAATAATTTCACCTTCACTTTCATAATCGTCTCCTGATAGATCTTCCATGCCGCCTTCGATATCCATTTCCATGTCTTCAGTATCTTGAAGAGAGACTGCTGGTGGGAGATCAGACGCCTCTCTCTTGTAGGCTTTGTCCGGTGTAAATTGTTCAGCAGATCTTTTAGACATTTCTATGTTCAGTTGCTTAACTTGTATTACAAAACTGGGGCTTCAATTGAACGAGTTGATAGATCTTTAAGAGCTTAGTTCCGGCTGAAATATTCACTTTGCAAGATGGCTTTCATTTCTGATAGTGTATATATTTTTTAAAATTTTTTTTCTCTTCTATTATTATTTTTTGCACGTTGAAAAGATTGACAGTTTTCACGCCATTCCTGTTTTGAACCCTTTATTGAGACTCTGCCTATATGTCATGCCATTCCAGGACTGTATAATAACCAATTTTTTTTATTTATAGAAATATATACATATATATTTATCCAAATATACTATTTACCTCGAATCTATCCCCCACTTACAGCAAACAGATTTGGGAAACCTAGTTTGACCATGGCAGTAAACTTGGAGGCTGTGTAGTCTGAAAATAATTAGACGCGTCGATTACTGGTAATTATTTGATTGCGCCGATTACAGATTTGGAATAGATCTTGCCATATTGTTATTTTAGACAACATGAAGATTCTAGATACTAGATACACATTCTATTCTTGCTCTGCCGCTAGCTTATCAGATTTAACAGTAATTCTGACCTAAAATTTACAACGATCAATCTGCGTTGCCGATGGATAGAAAGAGCTTTTTGGATCAGGAGGCCCCACCGGGATATGTTGCTGGTTTAGGTAGAGGTGCTTCTGGTTTCTCAACCCAAGCAGATTTAGGGAGCAATTCAAGACTACCAGCAGGTTCATTTAAAAATAACAACGAAGTTGAAAGTGAAGAGTACGATGAAGATGAAAGATTTTTGGATGCAGATAATGATGAAGATGACAATGGACCTCTCATAAAAGGAAAGTCAATTGAAGATGATGATGAAGAAGCTGATAGAATATACGAAGAGATTGAAAAAAGAATCAGATTGAAGAAAATGAATAGCCGAAAGCGTAAAATATTACGGAATGGAGAAATAGACACGATAAACCACGATAACGACAAGGTTGAAGCGAAAGATATCACTATTGGTGAATCGATGCAGTCGATTAGTGAACAATTCAAAGATTACAAGGAAAATTTATCTACGGTTTCAATAGAAGAATGGAGTAACTTACCAGAATCAGGTGATTTTACGAAGCGTAACAAGAGAACAAGATTGGAGCTACAAGAGCAACAAAGATTTTATAGAAATTCGGATTCAGTTACTTCAAGCTTGAGAGATTCAAACAATACTGTAAATGGATTAGAAAATAACAGTAACAAAGAAATTGACATTGTGGGAATTTCACTGGCGAAAGATAAGATTCTTGCCGGTCAGTTGACTGCTAGTAATACTACAACGGAAGGGATTGACCAATTTGAGTATTTAGAGCAACTAGGACTAGAAGACTCCAGTAATGAACCAGACTATGGCATTGATTCGAAAGTTGTCAGCAACGTTGGTGATTATCATAAAACCAGATTATTGTTCAGTAAGATGCGAGAGGCAAATCCATATAAACCCGATAATTGGATAGCCAGTGCAAGATTAGAATTTGAATACAAGAAATTCAATAAAGCAAGGGGACTAATTCAAGAAGGTTGTAATAAATGTCCCAAGAATGATTCAATATGGCTAGTTAACATTGAAATGAACTCAAACGATTTACATGCTTGTAAAGTTATCGTTGCAGAAGGGATCAAATACAATCCTAAATCATTAAAGTTGTGGTTAAAGGCAACTGAATTAGAGAATGATTTGCTGTCAAAAAGGAGAATTTTGAAAAAATCGCTAGAATACTTACCTAAATCAAGTGAATTGTGGTTACGAACTGTTAATTACGAAGATGACAAGGAACTCTCGATTAAAATGCTAAATAAAGCTACAGAGCTAATACCTGAGTCAATTGAGTTATGGCTGAAGCTAGTTGAATTAGAAACTGTTGAAAATGCAAGAAAAGTTTTGAATAAGGCTAGAAAATCGACAAGTAAAGATCAATTGCATATTATTTGGATAGCAGCTGCAAAGTTAGAAGAGGCACATACGGACAATGAAGTCAAAGTTAACAAATTGATCGAAAAATGCTTCAAAGATTGTGAAATGAATCTGAATAGATACCAATGGTTGCATGAAGCGGTTATCTGTGAAAATGAAAACTATAAATTAACTTCAAGGGCGATTGTATTGCAGTGTATGAACATTGGTATGACCGAAGATGAAAATGAAAAGCTGGATATTTGGAAATCAGACGCTGAAAGTGCATTCGAAAACAATAATATCGAAATTTCTAGATCAATTTATTTGTTTATTACGCTGAATTATCCAAAAGATATTGATACCTGGATTTTATACATCAAAATGGAAAAATCATTAAAAAATTATGAACAATTGTTTGTTGTTTACGAGCTGGCGATAACGGCAAATCCAGACTATGAACTGTTTTATCTAATGTACACTAAAGATAAGTGGTTGATTGATAACAACATTGAGAAATCAAGAGATATTCTGAACGAGGGATTGAAACTGAATCCATTTTCAGAGAGCCTATGGCTTGCCTTGATCAAATTAGAATGGAAGAGTGGATTTAGATCGAAGGCTGAAGGATTGTTTGAGGAGTGTAGGCTGAAGCTGACATCTGGCTCTTCTAGATTGTGGTACAAGAGCGTCACTTTAGAAAGGCAACTGAGTAATTTAAAAGATGCTTTAGTTTTAATTGAACAAGGATTAGAATTATTCCCAAATGAGTATAAATTGTATTTACAAAGGGGCCAGATCTACGAATCAATGAGCAATTGGGAGAAATCAAGAGAATCTTATGATTTAGGAACTAAGCTATGCCCTAGCTGTCCTGTTTTATGGACAAATTTATCAAGAATTGATGAATTCAAACTGAAGAATCTAATCAAAGCAAGATCGACGTTAGATCAGGGAATTACAATGAACCCAACCAGTGATTTGATATACTTGGAAAGAATCCAACTAGAGAAAAGATCCGGCAATTCAAAGCAATCCAAGATTTTACTCTCCAAGGCACTAAAGATAATTCCGGAATCCCCAATCTTATGGGCAGAGAATATTCTGAACGTGAAAGCAAGTCAAAAGAAGAATACGTATACAATGGCCTTGACTCAAACTAAGGACTCCCCTGTAGTTATATTGAGTATTGCTGTTGATTTGTGGAAAAATGGTAAGGTTGGAAAGGCAAAACAGTTTTTTGATGCTTGTTTCAATAAGGATCAAAGCTATGGAGATTATTATTTGTATTATTATTCGTTCTTATTAAAGCATGGCAACGAGGATGAAATAAAGAAGTTAGAAGAGGTTTTCAAGGAGAAGGATCCGAACACAGGCTCCAGATGGTGTAGAACATTCAAAAAGATAGAGAATCTGGATAGAGATATTATTGAACTTCTCCGAGAGGAGGGACGACAAGTATGAATGAGAATCTATGTACAATGTATAGTTCCTAAAGTACCACACTAATGGTGTCGCACATTTGTCCTTACCCTGATAATAAAGAAGAATTGTTTCCCACCGCGGCGCTTTCCTAAAAGGGAACCACGTCGTTGTTCGTCGAAAGCGGTTCCTTAATTAAATTTTCAGTTTTATTCTATATACGCTTAACGATATTGTTGATTCCTTCCAAGGGAGGCAATAAGTACAATTGAACAAACTAATTGATCAAATCACTCAATCATCGGTTGCACTTCAGATCATAATTTAAATATTCAGGCTCTTTCGTTTGTTTTATTAGCCGAACAAAGACGTACCAATTTAGTCTGAATATCCTAGAAAGAGCTTCAACAGAGGTATTCCACTTCAAGATATATATTAGATATATACATATAAATCCCGAAAAGACATATTTAATAACCGACTTGATCACTCTATCATAATTGTTAACCCTTGTACATATAACAGACGAAAATAAAATAGATCAAAAGGTACGCTAAAAAGCAAACACAAAAGCAAACAAAACTACATATAGGTACTCACAAATGTCAAAATTCTTTGATTCATCGTCAAACAGTATCATTATTGATTCGAATGGCTCATTAACATCATCACTATCTTCTTCTTCATCTTCATTGCATCGATTGTCAACGTCTTGGAATATTTGGCATCATCATACTTATAAACCCATAGTACCATTATCACAAGATGAAAATATCGAAAGTAAACAAACCCTGCAAGAGGAGGTTACACAAGCTTCAGAAGAGCAAACAGAAAGTTCAGAACAATTGGGCAATTCATTTCCAGAGCTTATAAGTAATGCTTCTTCGAGAACAATTGATTCTACTGAACCTGAATCAAATGATAATCCCCAGCCTGATGATTTAGATAGATATTTACAGACAACAAACGTTTTATCTTTCCCATCAACTTCAACGCCAAACAATTCAACGAGTCAAATAGACAGTGTTGAACAAATGTGGCAAGCGTTAAGTAATTTAAAGAAACCAGCTGAGTTGCCAAAAGGCACTGATTTTTTAATCTTCAAAGAAGGTATTAAACCTATTTGGGAAGATCCAATTAACCAAAAAGGTGGTCGTTGGATTTTTAAATTTGGTCGTAATGCAAACAATAGAGCTTATCAAGATAAATCAAAATTAGCTAAAGAAATGAATCTAAAGCCAAGAAGAGTTAATTTAATTTGGGAAAGGCTAGTTATGAAATTACTCTCTAATAACTTTATACCTGAATCCAATTTATTCAAACAATTTTTAGATGATGATATTAGTGGTGTTGTGTTAAGTCTTAAAAAAGCAGGCGATTCGATATCCATTTGGAATCAAAATTTATCTTTGAGTAAATTTGAATCATTGGAAGGAAGCAAAGCGATCGAATTATATAAAGAGTTACAAATTGAGGAAGAGGAGGAGGCTGCAGAACCCGCAACAAACGAAGAAGAAGAAGATCAAGAGCAATTAGATGAGCAAGAGCAAGATATTGGAAAATCAACAATAGAAGAAAATGAAGATATTATGAGGGCCAAGAAACAAGTTAAATTAACGCCATTTTTATTGAGAAGAGGTATATCAGATGCCATGCTTCTAGTTATTCGTGAAGTTGATGCTATTTTAAAGGCTGAGGAGGAAATCGAAAGTGGTGCTTCCGACGAAACAATTCTAAGATCTTTTGTTTTATCAGCTGACGAAGCTGAATTAAGCGATAAGAAAGTTCACGGAGTTATGACTCATTATATGTTACATCAAGAGCCTAAACCAATAAATGGCTCTTCATTTAATCATAACGGTAATAACCACCACAATCATCATCACAATCATCATCATAATCATGTTAACGGCTATAACCACAATGGATCAAATAATGGAAGATCAAACGGTTATACCAACAGCAATATTAATAACAAGAAGAAATCGAATTATGTTAAAAAGGACAATATCAATACCACCAACAGTAATAACACTTCAAGAAGATTTAATAGTGGTAACAGTAACAACAACAAGAGATACAACAAGAATGACGATGAATCTGGTAACCAATATGGAGGTCCTCATCGTGAAGGTGAATCTAGATTCAAATGGAGTAGGGATCGTGAATCCAATAACGGTTCAAACAACGATGAAGCATCATCATTATTACTATCATCGTCATCCTCTTCAACAACAACAAATGCTACAGCTAATACGTCTGCAACAGAGGGAAATAGTTCTACAGCACCAGTTAACAACATGTTTGCAGGGTTAGGTAAACAAAGAAAAAAGTTGGAAATTGATGAATTAAGTGGAAAAGTTGTTAGTGAGTTGGGTGGATCTGATTCATTCGAAGTTAATAATTTATTGGGTAGTAGAAGAAGATTACAACAATCTAAAAGAAAATGACTTATTATTCAGTCTGTCTAGTTTTGTTATTCTACATTTATGTATATTCCCGTGTTTTTTCTTGATTTAAATGTACTTCCTTAATTTGATAAGCATAACCGTTCGATTTGCAAGCGTAGGTGTCAGGCGTAGTACAACTTACCCCTCATTTTACCAAACGAGCGTTAATACAAACAGAATTACGACAAGAGCAAACGAACAAAAACACAAATACCAACGTATAATATCATTCGGTACTTGAAATAAATAAATGAATAAATAAATAAAAGTCTGTATAAGAGATCTAAAAAACAGCTTCTCTCCTGCCACGATGGTGTTGCTCTTATCATTAACCACTTCCATACTTGTACTTGCTCATAAATCACCCTAAAAAGAGCACAACGAAGCAGAAGTGTAATCGAATAATTTAGTCCCAGAACTGTAATCAATCACACAGAGATAAGCCGTTTAAAATTTATCAACAGAAATGGAATGGTCATCACCATCAACCAAGCCCAGGGTTTTAGGCGTTAAATAATCTCTCTTTTTAACAAAAGGTGCACCAACGTCTTCCTTTTTCAAATCTTCACGCTCAGAGAGATGCTTCTCAACAATAAACATCTTGTATGTTTCTAATCTGTGTCTTCTGCATTCAATATAATCCTTTTTCAACAAAGCGCATTCATCATTTGATGCAGTGTTTGCATTTGTCATACACTCTAGTGATTTTTGGAATTGACCAAAACATTTGTTTGGACCACCATGTCTACCGACTTGAACTAATGGTGCCATTTCTATCTTCTTTTATCCTAGAGAATCAATACAGGAAGAAGAAAAACAAGAGAGAGTAATAACAGTACATCGCTCAAGTAAACTAAATTCAAGTCCTATTAGGGCTAGAGCTCACTTTCTCCTCATTTAGAACTTTATTTGGCAGTTTTTTTGGGGTGCACGGATGTTTCCATTCTCTAGATTTTTATTTTTTCTTTATTCTACCTGTTGCTTAGTTTAAAGCAATGGCTTTTTGGTTCTTCCTCCTGGCTCCTGGCAGTCAGTTGTGCTTATATTTATCACCTACAAGAAATCAACGAATACCATTATCCACAAGGGAAAATGTCGGATATGCAGCAAGTTGAAACTACACCTTCTAAGATACCCGAGGAGTCTAGAGGACGGTCTTTGAAGAGAGCTCAAATCAGCTCGCTATCTTTATGGTCAGATGAACCTAAAAAAGTTGTCTTTTTCGAAGAGGGTAAACCTATATACACCATTATTTCCAATGCTTTAACGCCAGAACAAATAAATGCGGCACAGGAATTAATCAGAATTGACGAAATTACAAAACTTCTGTCGCCTTTAAACAATGAATTATTTGAGAAGCAAATTATCGATTCTAAGAATAGATCGCCTTCGCCTCCACCAACTTATGATATCAATGGCAAAAGGGTTAATACCAGAGAATTCAGATATCGTAAAAAGTTTCAAGTTGAAAGAAATAAGTTGATTACGTCTGCTTTGAAAACAATTCCAAATTTCAAACCCCCAAGTGATTATAAGAAACCAATTAAGACTGTTGAAAAATTGTATATACCTGTCGACGATTATCCACAAATAAATTTCATTGGTTTGCTACTTGGTCCAAGAGGCAACAATTTAAAGCAAATGCAAGAAGAATCTGGTGCTAGAATCGGCATAAGGGGTAAAGGATCTGTCAAAGAAGGTAAAAATACAAATAATTTGAAACCAGAAGTTAATAATTTAGAAGATAAGCTACATTGCCTAATAACTTCTGAATCTGAAGAAAAAATCATTGCTGCTAAAAAATTATGTCAAAAAGTAATTGATAAAGCAATCTATGCACCTGTTGGACAAAATGATCTGAAAAGAGAACAGTTGAAACAATTAGCAATTTTGAATGGTACATTAAGATTAGATGAAGACAGAATTTGTAATAACTGTGGTGGGCGTGGCCACAAAAGATACGATTGTCCAAACGTTGACGAATTTGGTAATAGTTTACAAAATAATTATATCAACTCAATAGTTTGTAACAAATGTGGTAACGTTGGCCATTTATCAAGAGATTGTAAGGCCAATTTAGAAGAAAATGAAAAAATTGACAGAGAATTTGAGAATATGATGAAAGATCTAACTGGCGAAGATAACCAATTGGAGGATAAGAAAACACTACCACTACCGGCCTCAGCAAGTTCAAACCTAGAACAGCAGCAGATTGAACCATCAAAATATCATTCATCATCAGAACTTGTAGTTTCACAAGAGCCATCATATAAAGATGGATATGGCCAGCAACAACAATACCATCATCAATCGCATTATAACAATCATAACGGATACCAGCAACGATCATCTTATAACCAGCCGTACAATCCGCAATACAGTGCCGATAACAACCATAACAATCAACATAGCTACAACAATTATAACAGTGGATATAATAACTATAAAAAGAGACCTTACTATAATGAAGATGGCGTTAATCAAAGTTATGGATACGATAAACAGCCAACACTGCCATCATACGATCAACGTCAACATTATACTGGACGGCAACCGTTACCGGCTTCCTTACCGTCATTAAACTATCAACATAGTCATCACCACCAACAAGCCCCAATACCAGAATATAAGAAACAAAAGTTCGGTTCACCATCACCACCACAGGCATACTCGCCACCTCCATCGTCCTCAACCTATCAACTTCGTGGCCCACCAGGATTACATGTCGAGGGACCTCCACCACTACCATCTAATAACCAACCACAGCCATCAAGTTTAGGCTCGAATACGTCATCAGTTGTTGGCCCACCACCAGTAATGTCAAGGATCCAACCACAGCAGCCGCCACCACCGTTGAATTTGAGGCAACATCGTGTTCAACCTCCACCACCACCAAGCTTCAAAAAATAGAATGTTTATGTATATATAAATATGTATCCACAATTGTAATACAAAAAATCTGACTACCTGAAATAAGAACAAGACATAGTTTTGAATCTTCCATACGTAATGTAAAAGCACAAACTCGGTAATATCTAGATAATAAAAAAACTAGCATTAAAATTGATACTAAGTTATGAATACATATCCCCAATAACGTACACAGAATAAATAAATAAATAAATAAAACCGAACCTAAAAACCAGACGTATGCACATAAAATATAGAACGAGAACTGAAAAAGAAAGATGCCATGGAAGAACCTGCAAACGTGACAAAGGAAATACACCTTCATAGATCCAATCCAATTAATTGTAGATACAATTCAAGTTTTTCTTCGAACAATTTAAGCAAACAGCTGTATTGCCCAAGCTATCATCCCCATTACCGGTTGCTGAACTTGCACTGGCTTCAATCTTTATACATTTGATTTTCTTGAATCTACATGATTTACAACTTGTTTTCTTTGAATTTTTCGATGTGTTATTAGAGTTGGATGACGATGTTGGATCAATATCTTTTGGTTGTTCTTGTTGTTCTAGATGTCCCATCGACGATGGTAACAAGGATGATGTTGGGGGTAGGATATATGGTGATTGTGACGATAGATTTATCACTGATAAGTAATTAGAATTCTTCAACGACTCTGTTGTTGGTTTGATACTAGATGTATTAGTATTGGAGTCAAGGGCTAATTCATTCTTCAGCAAGGTTGGCGTAACTGAAGGTTCATTACGGTTTTGGCTGCTATCAGAATGTAATTTTTCAGATTTGTTGAACTTTATTATATCATTTCTGGTAAAACCCTTTGAGAAACAACAATTTAACGACTTCAACTTACATGCCGAGCATGATTTGAATTTCAAGAATTTAAATGAATTCAGTTTGTTTGCCGAAAATGATACAGAAGCAGAAGTGGAAGCAGAAGATGGTGGTGAAGATGGCTGTGGAGATGCCGAGTTACTGTTTATTTGGAAGTATTGATAATTGGAATCATCTTTGAATAAGAACGAACAGTGAGCGATTTGTGACTCTTTAATTAAAGATTCTTGAGTTGTCGCCGTAGATGCATTTAAATTTGAAACTGTCGACAAAATTGTAATTTCAGAATCACATTTGATTTTTCTGGATCTACAACAGTCACAAGAAGGTCCTGATCTTTGTCTTTTTGAAGTCAATGAGGGTGAAGCAACTTTAATGGCATCCGTTGTTGTTATAGAACTTGAATCATTTGAGTTTTTCTGTTTTTTAAGAGTTGATTTTTTATTATCAGAGGTGATTACTGGAGGCTTCTTGATTATGTCGGATAAAGAGTTTGATTTTTCCATTGATAACGAGCTATTCAAAATCATCTTTCTTTTTTTAGTGTTTTCAGGTGAATAGACGTAGAAATTTGAACTATTCTCAACTGTTGGCTCAGTTGACTGAATTGAAATTGAATTTGAAACGTTAATATTTGAAGGGGACGATGAACCGTCTACTGAAGAAGTAGACGAAGTAGAAGAATCATTATTCAAAGAAGATGTGGTAGAGGAAGGACCTGATGATGTATTAATCAAGCATGAAAAATCATTGTTGTTTGGCTTGAAAGACTCAGCCTGAGATTGGTTCATTGTAGCCGTTTGAATCAATAAATCCAGCTTTGTTGGCTTATTGATATCATAGTAGTAACTTGACGACGAGAAAGGAGCTGGTGGAGCTGATGTCGATGTAGTATATTGCTGTTTGTTTGAGCTTATTGTTGGCAATGTAATGTTTGGTAAGACTAACTTTGGTAATGTTGAAGTTAGAACAATTGGGTCGGTTGGAGTTGTAGTTGAGTAAGTCTGAGTTGGAATGTTTGCATTTTTTGACAAACAATAGTTTGAAAGATCTGTTATTGGAGTTTTTGATTTAATATAGTTTTCTGTACACATGGCAGTTTAGATTTATTGTAAACTAATGCAGTAGAAGAGATAAAAGATAGAGAGCAGAATTGTGGAAGAAAAAACGACAAATAAAGTGAAATAATTTACTTTGTTTTATGATATTTTGAATAGTCAAAGGATGAAATTGAAATGAAATTGTAAGAATGTAAGAGGAAATGGAGCAGGCTATAATCTCTAACGTAATGGATAGTAAGTTGGGACTGAAATGGTCTGTTAAAATAACAAGGGGATTCAAAACTATTTATACGGGAAATAGGGTAGTTCTATTTCTCCAGATATTTTGAGTGGAAATCTGACAAAGGGAGGCTTCACACGGGGAAGCGAAGAGAGAGGAGGAGGAACGGGCGGGAGTTGGGCGTTCACACGGGGCAGAGGGAGAGAGAGAAGTGCACCCCACAGACTAAACAAACAAGATATGGGCCGAACCCCGATGCACCCCATAGAGGGGAAAGCAAGACGTCAGACGATGAATGGCGGGACGGGGATTTTTGTCAGGATAGTTGGAGTCATGGAGTATTTCGGAGTCGTTACCAAATCAGCGACTAGAGTTTAGGGTGTCTATCCAGAGCTGCACCGGTTTTTACAACTGCACACTACTAGAACGCAAATATAGGCAAATACGCCGACTACAGCTACATACATGGTCCTTATCAATTTTACCATCCAAAGATGCTTCAAATATATAGTAATCTATACAGTAAATCATGTAATTTGTGTATACTCAATCAACATATATCGGGCTTTCAAAAAGTGCCAATGACTTCGGAAAATGTGTATGACTCTAACTAATCAGTGGGTGGATCACAGATGATTTAGTGCGCGAGTCTGAGAAACACGGAAGACCCCCACTTCTTCTCTCCTCCGCTCCCCACCTCACCCCCTCTGACTTAAGTTCTTTTCTCGCCTCACTTGCTCACTTATGGCATAGCGTATAGCCTCCTTCATTCCCTGCAAACACAATCGACTGAACAAGTCTCGTGCCCCTTCACAATACCCATTTGGACGGCGCTACGGGAAATTGCTCAGACTGCACCCCATTCCATATATGCCTGCCTGTTGTTTGACCTCAACGGAATCCATTGGGTAATTGTTATACTTAGTTTGGATTACTGCCTATTCAACAATTATTGTAACTTTTAGTACTTAGTATATGCAATTAACTAAATATAAGCATGTCTATATAGATTTTATATACGGTTTGATTTTGCTTCGAAGCCTGGTCACATAAACAGTCTGTTGCATATACTGCACTGCGCCCAAGCACATAGAAAAAGCTATCGGATGGACTAGAATTGATAACCGCAGAGGTTAGGTTTGTTCATTAGAGAAATTTCTTTTTTGAACCACGCGGGAGGGGTCCGGGGAAGCAAGAGGATCTGAAAGAATTGGATTGGCAAGCGTGCCCGATGGACGAAACCGGGTGCTTTCTTTCTCCTTGACCGCTCAGGCATCATCCGTTCAGAGTCCGAAGCTGGCTTTTCTGTCTATGGGCATCTGATTGGAGAAGCGGTCTTCTCGCCCCCCATTCTTATATCTTTTCTCCCCTCCACCTCCCCGTGGTCTGTAACCGTACCATTAACTTATCTATGTAGACTATATACACCTTTCGAATTACAGAATGACTAATTTCAAGAATCATTGCATGCCAATAAAAGAATGAAAAAAACGGGGAAAATTGCAGAAAAAAAAATTGCATGATTTTTTTTCGTGTGTGTTTTTAAGCTTATGCTTTTCAATCGGAGATCATAGTGTATCAATAGTGCAGTACACCTCTCACGAGGCCATCACTATATACAACTAAACTTAACGAATAGCAAACAGTCTATATAGGTATTTAAATTAATGTAAACTACAAATCAACTGATTTAAAATCTCGACTCCGAGAATTCTAACTCCACCTCACTCCAGTTAGCAACAATCTCAACAACAATAGAACATAGGAAAAACATGATTCAATGAGAAATTTCAAGCTAAAACGGTGTTAAAGCCATTTTATAAACTCATAGTGAATCATCCGTTCCATTCCATTCACCCATTTCGGAGTCGGAGGCTCGGAGTGCATTACTCTCCTATTTTGCCCTGCTCATCTGCTCATCCCTTCTTCCCGTGTTTCTACGAACATTGCTGCAAACACAGCCAAAACCCCTTTCGAGCAAAATAGTAATAATCGCAGAATCCCCTGTGTTTTTTTTTCTTCGGCAGTGTTCCAGTTTAGGGAAATTAATCGATTAGTTGTTTGTTCAGCGATTGAGTAGGTCGTGCCCTATCTAATCGATGGTGACCCTCATCTGCTTTTGAGACGACTGCAGTGGTTTAAGGCGTCGATAGACTCCCTGTCTTCTCTTTCTTTCTCCTCTCCGGACCGACGGCAAAGCTCACCCCATGTCTTAATCTAACTCACTATACTGGATCTACAACAGTCAGTCATTACTTATCTTCAACGGAAACAAAAGCAATTGGAGTTAAAATCTATAGCAACTTGACTACTTACTTACCCCATTTTATTGAGCATTAATTCTACCCCATTTTTGTTGAATATATATTCGTTATGCAATATATATTTCATCCAATAATAGCACCCCAATTTCACGATTCGCTTCTAGGCGGCTAAAAGTAACGAAACAAAATTAAAATAAAATCGAACGATTTTTTCCTATTCAAGCAAGTACCGTTCCTAGTAATAAAAGAAGTGAATCTAACGGGTAATCAAAGTAATTATTCCCCCATTAGATGTTGGAATCATGATGCCATAAGATGCTCACTCCAAATCATTCATCCCGTACACTAACTAACTAACGAAAAGGGGTGTTTTTCGTAGCCTGTCAATTGACGCTTATGGTAATAAATGGGGTATAACGAACTTCAGCATGGGGGTGTATCATGTACTCCGGTGGTGAAGTTAAGAAGTTTCATCTCTTTCTCTGAATAAACCTTCCGGTGATTATTATTGGATGAAATATAAAACTATAAGATAAAAGTATTATTTGTGATATAAGGAACAAAATATACACAGGTTGGAAAGCGAAATACACAAAAAAGAGTATGCTAATAATTACTGTTCTAGATTCCTTAAGTATTCATCGTGTAATTTTTTCTGACTTTCATGTAATTTGATTAATTTCTTTTTAGCACTTTTTGTAACTTCATCACCATTAATTAATGTTGTAGGTAATCCAGTATCATCCCAATTTGAATAAATCTTTTTGTATTCGCCAGTCTTGAACATTTCAAGTGGACTAACTTTAGATTTTTCCAGTTTTTCCAAAGCTAACTTTTCCTTCAATTTCAAAGCTTCTAATTTTTTACGCTCTTTTTCTAATTGCAAACTCAACTTCTCTTCCTGTTGTTTGATTAACTCAGTTTTCTCATCTTCATTCAAATATTTAATTAGCGCTTTTTGTCCATCTGATCTGTCATCCAATGAAATATTCAAATTCAATAAGTCTTTATTACGTAACTGATCACAAGCTTCCAAGAAAACTGAATATTCAGATTTGGAGATTGCAGACGAACGAACTAAATCACGGAAATTTGATAAAACTCTAACGTATGGCATGACTGTTTCTTCGATTGAAGCTCCTCCAGTAGAAGAGGCTGATTTCTTGTCTTCATCCAGCCAACCTAAATTGTCGGATCTGGTCTCAAACCCTAATATTCTTAAAATTTTCGTTAAGTAATTAACGATTTGTAGTAGCGGTTCAATCTTTAGACTTGGTCCAACGTTTGAAATATAACTATTTGATAAATTAACTAATTCCATTAATTGCCTAATTGATTGAGGGGTATTGAAATTATCGCAGAATGATGAATGAACATTTTTCTTAGTAGTTAACAAATCGTTCAACAACTGCTTTTCTAAATCACTTAGCTTTTTTGATATTAAGACACCAGTTTTCAGTTTTTCTTCATTATCAATTTTTAAAGCTCTAATATTTTTGAAAAACTTACTCAATGTTGATTCAATAGATCTGACTTCGTTCAATAAACTTTCTTTGAAATCTAACGAATTATTCCATTGAACCAATGCAAAGCATAATCTTAGTTGCCTTGAAGAATATTTTTCCAAAGCTTCATCAATTGTAATAAAATTCTTTAAACTTTTACTCATTTTCTGCCCTTCAATATGTAAATGCCCAGTATGCAGGAAATAATTAACCCATTGTTCACAGTCAAAATGAGCTTCACTTTGTGCCAATTCATTGTCATGATGAGGAAAAGCTAAATCAACACCACCTGAGTGAATATCCATACCTTCACCAACAAAATCACTTGCCATAACAGAACATTCAATGTGCCAACCAGGCCTACCTTGACCCCATGGTGACGGCCAAGAAGGTTCACCTGGCTTCGATGACTTCCACAAGGCAAAATCGGATGATGATAATTTAGTTTCTGTTGTTAACGATAATGAACCTTCTCCATCTTCAATCAATTCTTTGTTACCCTTTGACCATGGTGCTAGCTTTGCATAGCTATGCTTTGAATCACTGTCAAATTTACTGGTGTTGAAGTAAACAGACCCATCGGTGGTTGCATACGCAAAGCCTTGATTAACAATTTCTTCAACGAATGAAACAATTTCTGGAACGTATTCAGAGACTCTAGTTGTAATATTTGTTGGTAAAACGTTTAATCTCGACATATCTTTATCAAATTCACCTTCCCAAAAAGATGATAACTTGCTGAAAATCTCTGGATCTGTGATCGTTGAGCCTAGTTCTGCATCCAATAACGGAACAATGACATCTTCTGTTGCTTTTAAGAATTCTTCAACGGTGACGGTTGATGATGACTCAATAGCATTTAATGCATTTTTAACTGATTTAACAAACATTGGTAATTTTGGTTTTGATAAACTCAAAGCCTTTAAATCTAAAGATTCAACCCACATATTGAATTCAATTAGCAAAAGTTCACCTTCAAACTCCGGTAAATTCTTGTTAATGAATAGATTTAATCCTTCAGTCGCTTTACTAATTAACTCATCCTCAATTTTCTCAAACTTCTCGCTGAACTCGTTGAATAAATATTCTTGTCTAGCTTTGAGAATAATCTTGTCATCGATATCGGTGACATTTTGAATAAATTTAACGTTATAGCCAAAATAATCTTGCAGTAATCTTCTGTTGATATCAATAGTGACATAATTTCTAGCGTGGCCCATGTGACTTGAATTGTAAACGGTTGGACCGCATGAATACCAAGTGACTTCATTTTTATCCTTTGGGATAAATTCAACTTTGGATCTAGTTAAAGTATTATACAATTTTAAGACAGGCTCGCTTTCTTCAATTTTGGTGGTCGGTTTGATCCAAGTTGGTTGAACCGTGTCGGTGGTAGTACTTGACATTGTTATATACCTTTTTAAAGACAGCGACAGAAACGAAGATTGAAGGTGACGATTATTTGATAGAAAAGAATGTTTAGTAAAGGAGTGCAAGCTTTTAAACATCAACCTACGGATGTAAATAGATGAGGGTAAGGTCTGATGGAATGAAACTAATGTTGATTGCTCTGATGAAGTCTTCCGAAGCTAGCCAGGGTACACATATCTATATACACAGCTCAAATTTACTCAAGGGAGTTGAATCGAACAGAGAATCAAATTCTGAAAATATCTCCAGAAGGTCGTGCAATGAGTAATATCAAAACCTTGCACCAAATAAACAACAAGCTATCTGTCATAATGCTTTATTTTTTCAACACAGCCGTGTTTACTAAAAGGGTTCTCCGTTCTTTTTAAGCTTTTGTCTACAGATTGAGTAAGTAAACACAAGAATTGATATAAATAAACTGTCAATTGCAGCATGGAATAGGAAAAGAAAGTTACTTTAGTTAACCTTTTATGAAATGTCTAGCATATACAAGCTATCAATTTCTGGAATTAGATCTTTTAGTTCAGACACACAAGAAACAATTCAATTCAATAAACCTTTAACTTTAATTGTTGGTACGAATGGATCTGGTAAGACAACAATTATTGAGTGTTTAAGGTATGCAACAACGGGTGATTTACCTCCAAACTCCAAAAATGGTGCTTTTATAAATGATCCGAATTTAAGTATGGGATGTACTGAAACAAAAGCACAAATAAAATTGGCGTTTCAGAACATAAATAGAAAGAACATGATTCTATCAAAAAGTTTAATGTCTGTTAAAAATCCTAAAACAAAGTCAATTAGTTTCAAAACAAGGGAAAATCAACTATTAGTAATTAATAACGGGGAAAAGCAATCAATTAGTTCAAAAGTTGCTGATATTGAACAAATGATACCTCAACAACTTGGTGTCTCAAAGGCTATCTTAAATTATGTTATATTTTGTCATCAGGATGAAAGTTTGTGGCCAATTAGCGATTCTTCAACTTTGAAGAAGAAATTTGATGAAATTTTTGATTCTGTTAAATTTATCAAAGTTCTAGAAAATTTCAAAAATATTAACAAGGAGTTGAATGTTGACATTAAACTAATCAATAATAATGTTGAACACTTAAAAAATGATAGAGTTAAGGCATATTTGAAAACTAATCAAATCAAAGATTTAAATTCACAAGTGGAATCATTCAACAAAGAAGCCGAAAAGCTAAACGCTGAAATTGAAAAGATTAAAAAAGAATCTGAAATTTTGTTTAATTCAAATCAAGATTATGAAAAAATCTTGAACGAAATTGAATTTTTAAAACAACAAGAGATTAATATCAACCAGCAAATCAATATGATCGAATCGACAACAAAGATTATTGACTTACCAATTGAACAATTAAAATCAAATTTAAATGATTTCTCAAATATTTTAATCGATAAACAATCTAAAATTGATGAGTTGAATAGCACGATTGAGTCAACTAAATCACAGTTGAGTGAAGTGAAGCTTAGATATAATGAGAATGTTTTGAAAGAAGGCAAATTGAAAGGCTTGAAAGACCAATATGAGAGAAACTTGAATTCAAAAAATGAGCTAGTCGAAGCTTATAAAGATGCTTTAAATATCAAGGATAATGATCAATTCGATGATTTGTTACAAGATAAATTGAATTCACTTGGCAATGATTATAATAAATTGAACAACTCATTTAAGAAGGAATTAGACAATCTAAATTTTGAATTGAATAACATAAAAGAAGAAATTTCAAATATTCAACAGAATAAGAGTTACATTGAAAAGGATATTGTGAATCTAACGAATAAGAAAAATGAGCTTCTAAGAGAATTGAATAATATCAAAACTAATGAAACAAAGCTAGATTCTGAGAGATTAGAATTACAGAATGCTGAATTAAAATTCAATGAACTCAAATCAAATAATGAATTGAGTACTTTGAATGATGAGATTCCAACTAAGAGTAGAAGAATTAGAAACTTAGAAAATGATTTAGAAGATTTGAATAAATCAATTAGTAAAATAAGCCGACATTCAGAGACTTTTGCGAAATTGAACTACTTAAATGAACAGAAAAATTCAATCGATTCAAACCTTACAGATTTGACAAAAAGGCTAAACGAAATCTTTGAAAAAGACCTTGGATTCAAATACAATATTTCAACATCTGAGCAAGATCTAATGAACTTTGAAAATGATTTCAAGTTGAATCTGAGCTCGCAGTTGAAAACTCAAGATGAATTGAAAACTGAGCAAATTGAAATCAAATCTAAGATTGAGAATTTGGCTAAACGGGAGTATCAGCTCATTGCTGAATTTAATGAAATTGAGAATAAAATCAATGAATTAAACATTACCGGGAATTATCAAGATAGATTGATTGATGCACAAGAAGAATACAATAAATATATAATGTTCAGTCAAGAACGGAACTTTTATATTGGTTACAATGAACGTGCTAAAACTATTGCGAACGCCAAAAATTCTTGCTTGCTATGCCACAGAGAATTTGACGATGAATATAACGAAAAATCGCTTGTTCTAAAGATGTTGGATAAAGAATTGAATAAATTAAAAGAGAATAATTCTATCGAGCAGGATTTAAAAGATTCAAAAGACAAGTTAGAATATCTGAAGACTTTTAAAGGGTTATTTGAAAAATACAAGGAATTCAAGGAACAAAAGTCAATTGAAATTGTTTCTAATGAGCTACAAAATTTAAGAAAACTGCAAAATGAAATTAACCAAAAGATACTGAAATTAAATAAAGAAATTGCAATTAATAAGAAACTAAGCGATGAATTGAATGCATTAAAATCAAAAAATGCTGAGAATTTAAGGTTGAGGAATGAATTGAGATCAATTGAGGAACAGTTATCAATTTTAAGTAGTGAAATTGAATCACTTGGAGGAATGAATAATAAATCAACGGAAGATTTAGAAATTTTACAAAATGAAATAACTTTAGAAATCAAGAATGCAAGAAACGAATTAGAAATAATGGCGATGAAAAAGGATAAAATTTTAAAAGATTTGAACTCGTTAGAAAACTCAATCAAGGATAAAAAAATCTCGATTGCTAACTTAGAAAATTTATCATTGAATAAAATTAATTTGGAAAAGTCTATTAATGAGTACAATGAAGAATTGGAGAAATTAACGAAATCAATTCAAGTTAAAGAGTTGAATTTAAATGAATCGATAAATCTGAAAGATTTGAAGAGCAGTCAACTGAAAGACTATATTGAAGATAACGAGTTTAGGTTGAATGAAATTACAAGTCAAATAAAAGAATTTGAGAATATTAAGAATAGATTCGTTAATTTGAATGAACAAATCGGTGATTTTGAAAACAACTATAAATTGGAATTAGCTAATGTTGAAAATGAAACCGTTAATTATCAACAATCCCTCAATTCAATTGAATCTCAAATGGATTTGCAATTAACGACGCTGAAAAAACTTGAACTTGAACAACGAGAGTCTGATAATGAAGAGAGAAACTTAATGTATAACATTGATTTAAGAAACTTACAAAATGATTTGGTTGAATTAAATTCGAAAATTGAAACTTTGAAAAGCCAAAATCTAATGGTTAAAAGATCCTCTTATTTAACACAATCAAGGCACTTACAAGAAAAGCAAAATTTCTTACAAAATGAATTCTCAATTAAAACAGGTGAGCTTCTTCAAATTAAAAAGCAAATAGATCAGCTACAAAATGAAATTAACAGAGATTATAATCAAATAGACAACAGATACTTGAAAGAATACACTTCATTGCAAACCAAGTTATCGATGCAATCGGATCTAATCACTTACTCAAACGCAATCGATTACTCGATAATGGAATACCATAATGAAAAAATGAAGGAAATCAATAGAATATTGGATGAAGTTTGGAAATCAACATATACCGGTAACGACATTGACTCTATCTTAATCCGTGCCGATCCAATAAAATCAAATACCAGTAGATCGTACAATTACCGAGTTATCATGATTAAAAACGGGACAGAGTTGGATATGAGAGGAAGGTGTTCTGCAGGTCAACGTGTTTTAGCCTCGATTATTATTAGGTTGTCATTAGCTGAATGTTTTGGATTGAATTTTGGTATGATTGCTTTGGATGAACCAACGACTAATTTAGACGATGAAAATATCGAGTCTTTGGCAAGATCGTTGAACAAGATTATTGAATTGAGATCAATACAGAAAAATTTCCAACTGATAGTTATTACACACGATGAAAAATTCTTAAGGTTCATGAATGCTGTGCAATTCACTGATCACTATTATAAAATTGTAAGAAATGAAAGGGTTAATAGTACGATTAATCAAGTCAAAATAAGATCTATTGATGAATAAATTGAGTATATATTATTAAATTTGAGAATAATAAATTCTATAATGACGCAAAGGTTAGATTTCTGCAATATCTCTAGGAGTTTATAACTGCTTATTAAATGTAAAACTATTTTTTGTAACGATATAATTTTAGGTAGAATTCATTAATTATTCGATTAAAATGTACAAAATGTAAAAATAAACAGCGATAATTGGAGAGTATTATATATGAAAAAGGACATTTCGTAATTAATCATTGGACGAAACAAAATTTCTCAAATCCTAACATATATACGTTTGTATATGATCATTTATTGGGTATCTATGTCTTCTTTTAATTTCCTCCTTTCAATAACTTTCTTCACGATCTCATCACCACCACTTCGCTGCCATAAGTACAACGCTTCAGTTGCATAATTAACAAGGCTTACGTTCGGTCGTCTAGTGTTTGAATTATTAACTATATCGTTCAAAATGTCAAGGATTTGTAAATCTAGAATCAAACACCAGATATCGTACTTGAATTTTGAGAGACCTTCAGTGGTAGTTGAAGTATCAGTAGTATCGGAATCAGCTTGCTGCTGATCATCTTCGTCAACAACAACAAACTCCAATTCATTCAAATTATAGATGATCCGACCAATTGTTCTAATACTCAAGCATCGTTGGCCATTAAAGGTCGATCTCATTAGATGTGCCAATTCTACCAACGTATAACCAGGTAGCTCTGGATTTTCTGAATGATGGTACAATCCTTCGTCTTTACCAGTACCATTTTTTTTATAGCTATCAATGACTTCTTGTGTTACTAAAACACCGTTGAAGTCAAACCTTAGGGATCTGACAGACTGATAAATTAATGGTTCTTGCTGTCCTTGTTCGGTATTCGGATTGACTATTGGTTTAGTCCAATCTAAGGATTTTGGGTCCTTTTCAAAATCTGGGAAGTAAATTTCACGAAGTTTTTCATTGAAATTTGGATCGTTTATATCTAGGTACGGTGCCGAATTCTTAGGCGGTTTTGGGAAGTGAATTGAATCGTTTGTTGCTGGTGGTGTGATAGGTGTTGGATGAGGAGGGGCTAGATCGTCGTCAAGGTATTGAATATCTTCCCATTCTTCTTCATCGTCATCTTCAATAGACTGATCGTGGCTACTATTTTCGGTGTTTGATTTCGGTGACTGCTTACCACTTGAAATTGTCAGTACTGGTGATTTGGCATCCATGTATTTGATTGTTGTTTCATTCTTAAAACGAACTTTCTTATCCATTGAAGACGACGATGAGTTTTTACGGAATGCTGGCTTGAAACTTGGTGACGATGTATTGTTGGAGATAATGGTGGTATCATCTGAATCTGATTGTATTAGGTTACCTGATTTATCACCTCCAATCCAAGTACCTGGGCCGGCTATGACGGGGAATCCATCGTTTGACTCTAATATTGAGGAATTAGGTATTTGAGATTGGTTGTTGTTGTTGGTGTCGTCATTTGCAGACTTATTGTTATCTTTTGAGGATCTTGATAATAGAAACTGTAAAATTTTAGGGTCTAAAGTATTCATAAGTTCATTTTTGGTTTCTTCAAGCTCTAAATTTGACATTTTTGATAAAATTTCAATATTTTCTTGATGAATTGATTCTGATTCTGATAAGCCAGTATAATCCAGCTTTTTATCTTTTTTGTCTTTGAATTTTTTGAAACCCGTTCTAGGGTCAGTTGTATAGAATTTATTGCCATTGTCTTTATTAGAAGGAATAGGGGAAGAGGGATGATCAGATTTTATAAAATCTGACATTGAAGACAAGCCTTTTTTGTTCAATCTTGACTTCCATTGTGAAGGTCTAGTTTTTGCAGCTAAGGGGAATCCATTGTTGGTGTTGCTGTTTGAAGAGGATTCACTACGCGGAGGAGTAGGAGGAGTAGGGGGTTCCAAAGAGTGTTCAACAATGTCACCTATGAGATCCATGTGTGTGTATTTATGCTGTTGATAGTTACTACGGTGCGTAGAGATGTATATTATATCAGTGGGGATCAATGACTGATTACAAATAAACAACAGGTTATTGTACAACTTCTTTATCAAACAAAGGAAACTGCAAAAAAGAAAAAACACATGGAAATCCTAACTCCCTCTCTGCCTCCCTCCCATCCGGAGTGGCTTCCTAATTTTCTTATTTCCCCGGCGTTTTCTTTGACAGCTTTTAATGGGTGAATAAAACCCAGTGACTAATCCTAATTCAATAGGCTATTGCACCGTTATTACACCATTATTGTATTACACTTACTATTCTGGGCTCTCTTCCCCCCCTGTTTGTTTAGCTTGGGGTATATAAATACCGTTGGATCTCTCACACCCCACTTTTATTTCTGTTTTTCATTAATTTCATCCTTTTGAAGGTTTCATATATTCATTTATATACATTTATATTACTGCACAATGTCAAGAGCATTCAAAACAGAAAACATCCCCCAATTACCTCCTGACCCATTATTTGGTCTAAAGGAGAGATACTCAAAGGATACCCGTTCCAACAAGATTGACCTTGGTATCGGTGCCTATAGGGACAACAACGGTAAACCATGGATTTTGCCTTCTGTTAAATTGGCTGAAAATCTATTGATCAATTCTTCAGATTACAACCATGAATATTTGCCAATTTCCGGTTTCAAATCCTTTACTGATGCTGCTGCTAAGGTTATACTTGGACCGGAATCAAGAGCAATTAGAGAAAATAGATTAACTTCTATCCAGTCTTTGTCTGGTACTGGTGCTTTACATGTTGCTGCTAAATTTGTAAAGGACTTCTACAAGTTGGAAAATGCATCAAGTAGCGAAGAAAATAACTATCCAACGATTTATCTTTCAGATCCAACTTGGGCAAATCATGTCCAAATTTTTGAATATGTCGGCTTAAAAGTCGCCAAATATCCTTATTGGGATTCAAGTTCCAAAACTTTGAACATAGATGGATTTTTGAAAGCGATTGAAGCGGCTCCAACTGGTTCTGTGTTCTTATTACATGCAACAGCTCACAATCCAACTGGTTTGGACCCAAAAAATGAGAATTGGCTAAAAATTTTGTCGGCAATTTCAAAGTTTAAACATTTGCCAATTTTCGATTCTGCTTATCAAGGTTTCTCTTCAGGTTCTTTGGTTGATGATTCATATTCAGTTAGAACTGCAGTTGACGATGTCAATGATGAATACGATTTCCCAATTTTAATTTGTCAATCTTTTGCTAAGAATGTTGGTATGTACGGTGAGCGTGTTGGTGCTGTTCATTTCATTTCAAATAGATCAAGTGGAACACAAGTCGAATTAAATAGTTCAATTCTATCTCAACTTTCCAAAATAATCAGATCTGAACTATCAAATCCTCCGTCTTATGGTGCTAAAATCGTTTCTAAGATTTTGAATACACCTGAATTGATGAGACAATGGGAACAAGATTTATTAACAATGTCAGGACGTATCAAGTCGATGAGATATTCACTTGTCGAAGAATTGAAGAATTTGCAAACTCCCGGTGATTGGAGTCACATTGTTGAGCAGCAAGGCATGTTTTCATTCACAGGATTAACCAGTTCACAAGTTTCAAGATTAGAGTTGGAACATGGGGTTTATCTGGTTAGTTCAGGTAGAGCATCTATTGCGGGATTAAATGAAGGTAATGTTAAAAGAGTTGCTGAATGTATCGATGAAGTTGTTAGATTTAACTATAATTGATTCAGATGTTTACTTATATATGTTTGTTTATATATGCTTATTTGATATATGCTTTTTATGCCATTAACTACACTATACTGCTATTCACTGTAAACTAACTATTCATGTATCCCTGTTTCCAAGTAACAACAGTAAAAATGCAATAATAATCACATGTGTGCGCCTTGCACAGCCTCGAATTGAACCCTCCCAACAGCAATTTTTAGTTTTTGTCTTCTCAATTCCACAACGTTAAAACCGTGAACAGTAATAACAGTATTGTTTTTATTAACTACTACCCCTGAATTATATCTTTCTGCTTATATTTGTTCTCCGATACTGGCAATTGATCTAATAATTCATATCTCAAAGACATTCAATGTTAGATTCACCCAATATTAGCAACACAATGTCCGAATCAGCAGTCTCAGATGTGTCAGACTCAGAGTTTAATCCACAGGATGAGCCTTTACAAACTCTCAAGAAGAGAAGATCATCGTCAATGTCTTCAATTTTCTCGTTCAAAGAGGATCCATTACCACCTGTTGAGGAAAAAGATATAATTGCATTCACTTCTGATAACAGACATTTATCATTTGTCAGAAATTTGCATATGGCTGATTTTATAACCCTGTTGAATGGGTTTTCTGGTTTTTATTCAATAATTTCTTGTTTGAGGTTTTTAATAACAGACAAGGTCCATTACATCCAAAGAGCAATCTTTTTCATCTTCTTGGGTTTATTCTTTGATTTCTTTGATGGTAAAGTTGCAAGACTAAGAAATAAAGCTTCTTTAATTGGCCAAGAATTGGATTCTTTAGCCGATTTGATCTCTTTTGGTGTCTCTCCAGCAGTCATTGCTTTCTCAATAGGTTTACAATCAACTTTCGATACCTTACTTTTAACATTCTGTGTCCTGTGCGGTTTAGCAAGATTGGCAAGATTCAACGTCACCGTGGCGAACATTCCTAAAGACCAAACTGGGAAATCAAAGTATTTTGAAGGGTTACCGATTCCAACTTGTTTATGGCTTGTGGTTTTATTGAACTTTATTATTTATAAAGGCTGGTACGGGGATCAATTTCTGTTTGGACTGATTTGGGAAGGCTCCGCTTTTGAGTTACATCTTTTTAGTGGGTTGTTTTTCCTACAAGGTTGTGCTATGATTAGTAAGAGTTTAAGAATTCCAAAACCATGATGAGATGGTTAAGGTGGTGATGCTGACTGTACGTGTGCTGTGAAGTATGAAGGTAAATTCGGCCTGGTTCATACATTTGTCTATAAAGAAAAAAAAATATATCGTTCCGTCGTTGATATCCCCCCATACATTCATTACTCTTATTTATATTTATGTATCTATTTTTCTACACTCAAAAACAAATATTCGAAGATAAAAAAAAAAGAGATCCTGCCATTCGGTCCGTATACCTATCTACTCTACTCATTTATTTGCCTTCTAATATATTCCGAATTATTACATTTAAGTACATGAAACTATTCCAACATGTAATTTGAACTTGTCATCTGAACGGTGGACGATCCTTAACAGCCCAACTGTCAGCATCTCCCAACTTCCTTCCTTTACTAACATTTCTCACACCACCAGTATTATTAGTGCCACTACCACTACTGCTTCTCAACCGTGGATTAAGTCCAACATTGGTGCTATAACTGTTACTGTTCTTGCTATTGTCATTATCATCTTCATCAAAAGACATCAAATTGGATTTCAAAACTGGAACTATGTTACCACGAACCTTACCCTCACTACCATTGCTTGTATTTGTGGTATTTGTCGTTGATTTTCTGGCTGATGATAGGTTCAATTTAGATCCACCACGGGAAGACCCTCTCATAGTCGGTATCGACGACTGCCTCGTCGCCCTACGATCCCTTGTTGATCCAGCACGTAAATAGCTTTTCACTACACCTTTATCACTACCATTGATGTTCCCTCTGGTGATAACTGTTGATCGTGTCATCGGCTTCGTTGTTGGAGGCGGTGGCATTTTATTGCTTTCACTCAATTCAGCTTCCAATTCTTTGATTTTCTTCAAATAATCGTCGATTTCAGCCTGTACTTGGTTCAATTTTTCAAACTCCACCCAAGTTTTCAAATTTGGTGATTCGTCAAAATTTATACACCATGCGTTTATGTCCAATCCAAATAGTAAGCTGCTGAATGATTCATTGAAGTTTATTAACGATTCATGGGTGATATTCAGATTTATCAAATTAGTATGAATCGAATCTAATAAATCGCCAAAGTCGTTTTGGATCTGGGTGCTGAAGAATGATAGCTGGGAGTTGTATTCAATTCTAGTGTCATCCTCCTCTGTGGTGGTTGGTACGAGTGGTTCGCTAAGAAACTGCTCGTCGTAGTTGGATTCAGATGTTAAATGATGGGTTAGAATTCCTGATTCCGGATTTTTGGATCTTGGTGTTATGAAGGGGGAAGATAGCGGATATTTGTGTGGGAGCAGTTGTTGCTGCTGCTGAGGACGATCTTGGTTGAGTCTATGTGGGGTTATTGGCTTTGGTGGGGGGTCCGTGTCAGCTGTTGTGGTTGGCTGCTGCTCTTTGGGTGTCATATTGGTTGACAATGGTTCTATATATTGTTTCAAGTTGTCTTGTGATTGACAGAAAAAGGGTATATGTTAGTGGTTGTTGAGATAATTAGTTAATTTGTTATTCCTTTGTTTTGAATTGAATTTTGATTTGATTTTGATAAATTATAGACGCGTCTTTTTTTTAAAGAAGAGTCCTCGGGGTTTGAGACTGTAGGTAGAACAGCTTACTAAGAATATACACATATACACCAATTATACTTCATATTTACAGACTTTCATACTATATCTTTATGATTAATCAACCAAGGAATTTTCTAGCATGCTTTAATTTTTCGCCTTTAGCGCTTTGTAATTTTCCTTTTTTAATGGTCATAAACAATAAAATTGCCGACGCAAAGGATAATCCAAACCAAGTAACTAAATAATTCATATGGTTATTTGTATAATCAATTTTTGGAACTTTACCTAATGGAACACCAGCATTAATGAATTGTAATGGACTGAACTCTAATGATTCATTCATTTTTTCATCATTAACTTGACTGATTGAGCCTTGATCTTTCACAGTAAGTGAATTGTCTTTCTTATCACTATCTCTTGACCAAAACTTCAACCACGATGACGATGATTTGACAGGTTCACCTAAATTGGCCTCTTGCTGTTTATTGTAATTTTCTGTACTTTGTAACCAATCTGGTCTATCTCTGAAATCTTCCACAACTTGTGCATAGATGGCTCTTGAGCCAGTTTCCTTTGCCATCGCTTCTAAATCAACGTAGTGGAACAATCTACTACCTTCTTCATGATCAAAATGGAACATACCTTTTGTTGGTGGAACCCTTAATAAGCATTCAACTGTGATTTCGCCTTTAGGACATGATAAATGTTGTAAATTTCTACTTTCGGGTATGATTTTATCTTCGGCGATCCAACCTCTGTCAACTAACAATTCGCCAGAACCATTACTTTGAATAAATGGACAAACTAATAAGTAACCTTTTTGATCGTCATGTAATCTAGGCCCAACAAAAATCTCACGAGAATAATCAAAATGCCCATGGATTAAAACTTTTCTGTACTCAAAATCTTTAATCTGGTCGCCAGTGATTGATTTTGGTAATGAGGACGGTGCATAAGTTAATCTATCCTCACATTCGGCAACTAATTGATTTTTCCATTTAAGTCTTGACAATTGCCAACAGCCTAAACCGAATGTAACTATCGGAGTTAAACAAAGTATAATGAAAACGATATTACGGGGTGTTTCTGACTCGCCACTCTTTTTAACAAAAGCGAGTTGTTTATTTGAGCGCATTGGGTTCCAATCGATGTTGTCAGTCTTAACAGTTGCATACTGACGACGATAAAGAGGATATGGAGTTTTCAGTGGTTTATTTCTTAAAACAGACGACACTAAATTTATTCTCTTGGGTATCTGTTTGGTAAGAAACATTTTGAATATGGGGGCGGTTGTATATATGTGAATATTGATGGATTTAACAACGAGATACGATAAATGGTAGAAAGTGCAGTCTAGTCAACCACTAACTTTAAATCACTATTGAATAATTTGCGTGGACTTGTGAAGATGCTGTGTGGAGCTAATTTGGAGAGGGCACGACACGTTGTGTCTCTGTCTGTCTTTACGGGAAGAACGAGGGAGAATGACCCATTTTCCACACACCAAGCAACCATTTGATAACAGTGTATATTTCGGTAAAATATGGTGTTGCAGTATCCAATCAGATCGTCAAAGCCTACTATTTCTCTTGGTATCGGAATAAACTGAAAACTTTATTTCTTTAGAGTTTAAGAAGGCCTGTTTCAGGACTAGAAACTGTATTAAGGGTGACTTTTGTAATAGTGGATCACAACTTTGAGCTGGAATTGATAGGTGAAACTTATCATTTGAAAGAAGCATAAACTTAAAGTGCAAACATTTAGTACTATGAGTGACCTGAATTATGTATGACAAAAGCCAAGTCTAATTGCAATCCTATCTGCCACTAGAATGGAAATAATTGTAATCTATAAATTACACACACAAAAAGAGCAAACAAGATACTTAGGCTTTGGGGACAAGCAGCCGGTCAAAGTCATTAATTACATCCTCCGTATTGTCTGCCTACTTTTTCTCTACAGTCAAAATTTGTCATTTTCCCAGGTTTGGAATCAAAGGAAACTTCAGATAGATCAATTAGAGCCAGAAAAGGGGGTGGGCTGAGGACTAAGAAGTGTATATAAAGAGCAGTAGATTCCAACTAATTGAAACCAGCTCAGTTGTCTTGTATCGAAGTGGGGACATAATAAATCAAGAAAAAACGAACAAAAATGCAGTCTATGCTATTTAATAAAAATGTTACCCCGGTTGAGCCAAATGATTCCACTCCTGTTGTATTTCACGAGCTACAAAGTGCTGAATTCAAACCTTCAGGGTCAGAGATTTTGTTAGAAGGAAAGAAGAAAAAGGAGGGAGGAAGAAACTTAATCATTTGCTTTGATGGTACCACAAACAGTATGAATAATGGAAACCTAACTAGTGTTGCTAAAATTTACAGAATGTTGGAGAAAACAAAAGGTGATAAACAAATTGGCTATTATCAACGTACGTACCACTCACCAAACTGCCTAACAATTAATAATATTGTTTTCTAGTATATATATACTAACAGGATCATAAAATAGCTGGTGTTGGAATAAATATTCTTGAAAACTCAGAACAATTTAAGAAGCAACAACCTGAAACTAACATTTTTGAACAGTTAGGGGGTATGCTGGATGGCATTTTACAAGAATTTACTATCTATAACGCAATTAATGCTGGTATTGGACACGCTATTGATGATTACGTGAAAGGCGGATACAAATATTTGGTTGATAATTATCAAGAAGGTGACAAAATATATCTATTCGGATTCAGTAGGGGTTCAATGACGGCTAGGATTCTATCCGGTATCATTGATCTAATGGGACTATTGTACTCTGGTAAAGATGAGTTGTTTGATCACATTTGGGATTTTTATAAAGATTATAATGGTTTGGAAGAGTCAGCTAGAGCATGCAACAAACTTGGTCCAATGATGGATAGCAAGAAAATGGCTTTAGATGATGAATTACATAAAGTGTTGGATAAGATTGCCGAATTTAAGCGCCAGCATATTCATGAATTCAAGCAACTGCAAGTTAGGATTGAATACATGGGATTGTTTGATACTGTTAACGCCTGTGGGGCATTTAACGATGAAGATTTCCCGAATTCTTCAGCCACAGGCAACATTAACCACATTAGACATGCTGTTAGTATCGATGAGAAAAGAGTTAGATTCAGACAAACATTATTAGATCCCCATTCATTCATGTCTTCGAGTGCCGAAAAGAAATTGAGTTCTGATCCAACCAAAGAACATAGCTTTCATGAAGTTTGGTTCCCTGGTGATCATTCTGATGTTGGTGGTTGTTGGGAACTATTGAATCCAGTCTCTGATATCGCGTTACATTGGATGGTGAGAAGTGCTGTTCAATGCGGTGTGTTATTCAGTCCAGATTCGATTAAGTTGTTGGATGAAACTACCTCAATCGAGAAAAGTTTGTTTAACAGTATACATGATTCACTAGGTGAAGACGGTAGCATTTCCCCTCCATTCAACCAAGATAACGAACAAGCATGGCAAACACCGCATTCTGCAATCACTAAGCCTGTGTATTGTGGTAAGGCTGCAAGATTCTGGAGAATCATTGAAAATGTTCCCTATACCTATTATGTTGAAAACGATGACAATAAAACGTGGACAGAAGTAACAACAACCCCCGATCCTACAGACGGTTATGGAACTCGACGTATTCATCAAGGTGCTAAATTTCATTGGTCATTTTATTGGAGATTGAGATTGATTAAGAATTATCGTCCTAAGAACATGCTCGAAAGAACAAGTAGTGATGAGCGCACTAGTTTACAAAAATTGAATCAGTTCTTGAAGAGTAGCGAAAATGTTGAGTTTAATTTGAAGTTTGGTATGGATACTAATGAGGGTATAATTAATGACGACAGATCTATTGAATTGGATAGGTTTTCTGATATTAATTGGAATGATGTTCCTAATGATTTAAAAGGGATTTATTAATAATCTCAGTATCTACTTTTCTTTGTTAGTTTTATATTTTGTGAGTATTTGATTCTATCTTTTTATTGGTGGGATAAACAGAGTTACATGTTTTGGGGGAACAATATACAGAACATTTAAACCGACCGGCAAATTTTTCATTCAGCCTGTACACTGAACTGTATGCTGCCCTTACCTGCAGCAGTTACCAAGTTTTACAATAATGCACCTAATTTCTAAGGTGATCTAAACGTTAAGACATAACATATGCAGGTAAGCAGTAGGTATAAATGTTTGTTAATATAAGAAATGATATATAAGAATAAGAATAAAAAACAGTGAAAGCCGGTTAGTAAGCATTTACAACTGAACGACACAAGTAGGAAAATACTTGAAATGTATATGAATGAATGAATAAATGGACGAGCTTGAATAAACTTGAATGAATTTATGTCGATGCTGAAATGTATAACGTAAATGTGGTAAAAGAAAACGTACAGAAGACCAAAGGGTTGAAAAAAAAGTAAGAACAAAGGGGCACACCAATAAGACTTTTCGTTCTGGGAATATATTTACACATAAAATGACCATTGAAAAGTTAGTTTAATTCAACATCTGTTATAACACCTTCACTCTCGTTAATGCTTTCATTATAACTTGCCAAATTATCATCGTATTCTTCGTATGCATCTTCACCAACATTGTTATAGTCATAATTGGAACCGCTGTTTATTGTACTCTTACTGTTTGAATATTGTAAAGCTTTTGTACCAATTATCGATGTTGAGCGTTTTTTATGCGTAGAAGCGTTTGCGTTGTCGCTGGCGTCTTCTTCTTCCCTTTCATACAATTCCATTTTTAGTTCATGTAAAATATCAAAACTCTCAGCAAGTAATGCATTCAAAGTACCTTGACCTTCAGGAATCGCATCATTAATCATGAATTTCCCATCTATTCTTAAGTTATCAACGCTTGATAACTTCAATTGATATGGGTATAATTCTCTAATTGATGAGACACCACCCATTCTCTTCAAATCCAATAAGCAGTTTCTCACTGTGTTTAATTGATTATGTAACGGCTGCAAAGATTCAGAAACAGGCTCTGAAGATTCCAATAGCTTGTAAATGATTGCATAACAACGGCGTAATAAGTAAAGCAAAACGGTTTGGCCTTTTAATTCTTTTTTAATGAAATAACCATTAATTCTTAAATTATCAATTGTATTTAAATCTCTTTGGTAGTTGAAAATATCTGTTGATCTCAACGTCCAACGTCTTGTAACTAATAAATTCTCTAAAGTGGTTTTCAAATTTAATAATTTAGCATATATGTCCGTCAATTCACTTGAAATTTTAACAGAATCAATGTTCAAATCGTTTATCAAATTATGGCAATCGTCAATTAAACCCTTCAACAATCCCTCACCTTTGTTATTATTCAACTTGTTGGATTCAATTTGGATTGAGTCCAATTGTGATCTTATTTTAGAAATTTGTTCGGCATTTGAATTGTCATTATGATTGGATTCTTCATCATCGGCATCATCGTGGTCATTTGTAATCAAGTTGATCAATGAATATTTGATTGAAATCAACTTATCCATTAGTTTTTGAACGTTATCCGGTAGCTCATTAATTTTATTGTCCAAGAAATTGTATTCATTTTTAGCTTGCTGTAACTTTATCTTAAGTAGGTATATTTCATCCTTTGAAGAAGACTCGGAGTTCGAGATGATCGTATCGATTTCAGTCAATCTTTCTTTAATTGGCTTCAAGTCATGATGAGTGAAAATTTCAGATTCATTTAAATGTTCTAATAGTCTTTGAACGGTTGATAAGGAGGCATAAGTTGCTGGAGCGGTGTTCGATAAACCACAAGTGACAAAACATAAACTTAATAATTGGAAGATCTCATCAACTAAGACGTCAACTTTGTTAGGAATGGCTTCATCTTCAGCTTCAGCGGTTTTAACATCAGAAGAAGGTTCAGATTTGGATTGTAGTCTAACATTTTTCAAATTGTTTAATTTTGTTAAGACTTCTTGATAAATTTGGTTTATCTCCTTTGAATTCATAAAAGTCGAATGGTCTCTTTTAATGATGGAGAGTTGCTGTCTAATCTTTGTGAGGTCATTGTAAATAGGTTCTTCTTGAGGAGGTATTATTTCAGAGTGAGGCATTTCTTTATTGAATATAGGTATGGTTAACTAACGGATGAAAGTAGAGAAGTGGGGAAGAAGGCGACGAAGGAGGTAAAGAAAGAAAGGATGATAAAATAGCTCAATTGATATCCATTTAACATGCATGCATTCATGAAATATATCAAAATCAGACAACCACCACTAAAAACGCAACTCAGCCACATGATCTTACCACCACTAGCCACATGATTGTGGCTAGTGTACGATGTACCCCAGGACCATTATCGACGCGACTGTCCTCACATTTCCTTTCCCTTGCACTGCCCGCTTATCCTCTTCTCGGGTCTAGACTCTTCTACTTCTCCTTCTCTTGAAAGGAGAAAAGCGCGTGTCTTTAGACACAAACCGTGTTCCCCTTGCTGATGTAATCTATCCTCTATCACTCCTCACACCTCTAACCTCCCTCCCAAGAAAAAATTCTCTCCTTTCCTTTTCTTTCCGCACAATCCCACAACTAAGCAATCGAATCCAATACCGTTTCAGTTTCACCTTCACTTGCCAACTATCCAACCATTGATTCACCCATCCTGATCTCATACAATATTCCATCCTCTAAGGACTAACACGAACCTAACAGTTAAATAACAAATAAGGTATACCCTTACTTATCCTTCCTTACATTTTTATTTCCTTGAAATAGTTATACTTCCTTAAGTCATAAACGTCTGTTTCTGTTTCCTTCCTTTCAAGGCCGATCTCTCCTTATCACACCACATAGGCATATATTTTTGATATATACTTTTCATTCCATTCGTTTTCCACGTTCCATACCCTTTCATTTCGTCCCAAGGCTAGCAACAAGTCTGCTTCTCAATCAATCAAACTGAGTCAAGACAAATTCATTTTAATCAAAATTGCTTCGAAGGCATAAGGTGATTTGTACATTTCTCTGTGATACCGAAAAATAAAGCGCCAAAAAACATTAAAAAAATTACATACATACAAACATAACATAACATACACAACCATGAGACTAATATCGATTCCGTTATCTTGTGCTGCTCTAATACATTTGTCATCAGTCCTTGCTGCTCCGTTGGGTTGTTTTTCATCTCTACCTTCCTCATTCTCTTCAGCGGGTACTTACACATGGCAAACTTCTTCATATTGTAAATCCCAATGTTCTTCTTCTAGTTATTATGCCCTATCAAATGGTAATGAATGTTTCTGTGGAAATGATGAGCCGTCTTCTTCAACAGGTTCAAGTAGCTGTGACATAGCCTGTCCTGGTTACCCAAGTGAGATATGTGGTGGTCAAAGTGCATATACGGTTTATTCTCAAGATGGTGTAGTTGCAAATGCCAATAACCAGGAAAGCTCTTCAACTTCCTCATCTAGTTCATCTAGTTCATCCTCAAGCTCTGGTACTACGAATCGATTTGTTGGCACAACTTTATCAACATCTACGACGTCATCCTCATCTTCCTCTACATCTACGTTAGCAAATGCCGTGACATCCACCTCCTCCTCAGAAACTGGAAATGCTCAAACTACTGCCTCTCAGTCCACATCCTCTACTTCAAACACACACGATCGATATACATCCATCGTGCAAGAATCAGGGACTGTTATCTATTCGGTCATTTACGTCACCGCTTCTACAACGCCCTCCCCAACTTCAAGTTCCACTCCATCAGCTGCATCCTCTCAAAGCTCAGCTTCTTCATCATCGAAGGCAGATTCAAATTCTAAGTCATCATCAAATAAGGGTGCTATAATTGGAGGTGCTGTTGGTGGCGTTCTTGGTGGTGGTATTATTATTGGCTTGTTGATATGGTTCTTCTGTCGCAGATCTTCAGATGGCGACGATGAAACTATATTGGCTGATGATATTGCGTACGAAGAAGCTTTGAAATCAAACCGTAACCCATTCTCATCTCCTGATGACGATTTGGTGATCCATAACAATTCAAGTGATACAAGCAGAGGCTCGGGTGAAGGTAACTTGGGTGGTAGTAATATGGTTAATAACGCTGGTAATACCAATAGAATCATGTTGGGCAGAAGAAGGCTAAGTGATGGTAGTTTGGCCGATGCAGCTGATTACAACAAGAAAGTTTTGAAAGTTGCCAACCCCGATGATGATGATGACTAAATGAAAAACAACAACAAGAATTGTACATTATATATATAAAACGTGCCTGCTAAATGGCCTATCTGTCTTCATCTCCTCCTCCCACATATATCTCTATATTTGATCTCAGCCTTCTTCTACAACTGAAGGTTTCTCGATACCTTTCACTTCAGTTCCAATAACCTGTTTTCCCTCAAATGTTTTGCTTTTTGTTATTGCTTTCATGTTCTTTTCTTCTCCCTCCCCTTTCAGCTTCTCTATATTTTTTTGGTTTATACTTTTATTTATTATTCTACGTCACGGTGATTTTCCTTCTTTCTCATTTTTTTTCCTCACTGTAATTAACATGTATTTGTATATCTACCATATTTACCAAAGTAGTAACATACTCTCCCAGCCGCTCGCGTGCCACTTCTCAAGAATCTTTTTTTTTTCAGTCTCAATTCATTCTCAATTAGAGTCATTTCCGGATAGCCTGGTGGACTCAAGGTATAATTGTATATATACATCCACTTAACCTATTTCTTTAGACTTTGGCAGACTAGTCAAGCTCCCATCATCAGTCAACTCATTTTTCATAACCAGGAAAAGCGATGTCATTTAGATTAATATCCTGTGCTTCCAAAAGATTATCAAAGGTAAAAAGGTTACCAAGAATCTCCTTGTCAGTACCAAGCACCACCACCACTACCACCAGAGTTGGAATCGCAAGTATCACAGGTAGATACAGCTACTCCACTAAATCAGTCAACTTAACGGCTGATACATATCCAAATATCCAGAGAACTTCAACTTATGGAACTATCACACCTGATGCGATTGCATTTTTCACGGAATTACTTGGTGAATCAGGTGTTGTTACCGACAAGGATGACTTAAATTTCTACAACGAAGACCAAATGAGAAAATATAAAGGTCAATCAACAATTTGCTTAAAGCCACGTAACACTGAGCAAATTTCGGAAATTATGAAGTTTTGTAATGAAAAGAAATTGGCTGTTGTCCCACAAGGTGGTAACACTGGTTTAGTTGGTGGTTCCGTTCCAGTCTTTGATGAAATCGTTTTATCTTTATCAAACTTAAATAAAATTAGGTCCTTTGATGAAACTTCAGGTATTTTGAAAGTTGACGCAGGAGTTATCTTAGAAATCGCAGATCAATATTTGGCTGAAAAAGGTTACATCTTCCCACTAGATCTAGGTGCAAAAGGCTCCTGTCAAATTGGTGGTAACGTTGCTACAAACGCTGGTGGTTTACGTTTATTGCGTTACGGTTCGTTGCATGGTACTGTTTTAGGTTTAGAAGTTGTTATGCCAGACGGGACTATTTATAACTCTATGAATTCATTGAGAAAGGATAATACCGGTTACGATTTAAAACAATTGTTCATTGGTTCCGAAGGTACACTTGGAGTTATTTCCGGTGTTTCAATTCTATGTCCGTCTAGACCAAAAGCCGTCAACATTGCGTTTTTAGGCTTGGAATCATATGAAGCTGTTCAAGAAACTTTCAAAAAGGCTAAAAGTGATTTATGTGAAATTTTATCAGCCTTTGAATTTATGGATCGTCAATCACAACTACAAACTTCTAAATTCTTGAAAATGGCCCATCCTTTGTCACAAGATGAGCCTGAATTGCCATGCCCTGATTTCCCATACTACGTTCTTATCGAGACTTCTGGCAGCAATAAAGACCACGATGATGCTAAATTAGAAACCTTTTTGGAAGCCGCCATGGAAGATGGATTAGTTGCCGATGGTGTTGTTTCACAAGATGAGGGCCAATTGAAAACTTTGTGGAATTGGAGAGAGGGTATTAGTGAAGCTTCAGCACACGATGGTGGTGTCTATAAATACGATGTTTCGCTACCATTACCTGTCATGTACGAATTAGTTGAAGCTGTTAGAGAAAGACTAGCCGAGCATGACTTAATTTCATTCGAAGATTCGAGCAAACCTGTTGTGGATGCTGTTGGTTATGGGCACATTGGTGATGGTAATTTACATTTGAACGTCTGTGTTAGAAAGTATACAAAGGATGTTGAAAAAGTTCTAGAGCCATTTGTTTATGAATGGATTCACTCTAAATTTGGTTCTATCTCTGCGGAACACGGCTTAGGATTCCAGAAAAAGAATTACATTGGTTATTCAAAGACACCAATCGAAATTAAAATGATTAAAGATTTGAAGAACCATTATGATCCAAATCAAATCATGAATCCTTATAAGTATATCTAGTAGTTTTTGAACCATCGTTTACATTTATATATTATCATTAGAGTTAATCCCAAAATTTATTCTTATCCTCCTTTCGAGACTTGTGACTCTGCGCATGTGGCGGGTGAAAGAAGTCACCAAGATAACGGAAGTGGCGCATGAAATCTCATTGGTTGCCGCATGCGCAGAAAATTATTATAAATATTTTACTTTACTTAAATTAAGCACCTTCTTTCTGTTTATTTCATAACCTGAATATATAATCACTAAATAACTGGTATAATATTCAAACCACAAATCACACATTAAGGATGTCAGCATTGGGCAAACAGATTATGAAATCCGCCGGGAAAACTATTCTATCTTCTAATATCACAAAGAAATTTACCGATGAGATCCTATCTAAAACTTCACAACTGCCAACGAAACCAAAATTGGTTGGCTTATTGGCAAACGGGGACCCTGCCGCTAAGATGTACTCCGATTGGACTGGAAAAACGAGTGAGTCTTTAGGCTTTGAATACGAACTGATTCAAGTTGAAAAAGATGGTTTAGAAGAAATGATTTATAAATGTAACAATGACGATTCAATTAATGGAATGATTGTTTACTTCCCAGTCTTTGGTGACAAACAAGATCAATATTTGCAACAATGTGTTGCTTTAGAAAAAGATGTTGAAGGGTTGAATTTCAAATACGTTTCAAATATGTATCATAACGTTAGATACCTTGATAAGGAATGTCTACAAAAAAGTATCTTGCCTTGCACTCCGTTGGCCGTTGTTAAGATCTTGGAATACCTTGGTGTTTATAACACTCTGTTGAATTACGGTGATAGACTATACGGTAAGACTGTGACTATTGTTAATAGATCTGAAATTGTCGGTCGACCACTAGCTGCATTGCTAGCAAATGATGGCGCAACAGTCTACTCGGTTGATTTAAACAACATTCAAAAATATGAACGTGGTGATGGTTTGACGATGAAGAAACACACCGTTTCTGAATGCTCGAAGACATTGCAAGAAGTGAGCCAACTGTCTGATGTTGTTATAACTGGGGTTCCTTCAAAAGGCTATAAATTCCCAACAGAGTACGTTAAGAGAGGTGCTGTTGTTATTAATTTTTCAACTGAAAAGAACTTCAATGACGATGTTAAGAACAGAGCTTCACTGTACGTTCCAAGTACTGGTAAAGTTACGATTGCCATGCTATTGAGAAATCTCTTAAGATTAATGGAGAATAAAAAGATAGAGAACAAGAAGATGGAGAAACAAATAAATAAATAGCTAAAATAAGTAGAGTTATTTTAATAGATAGATAATATAAACACCTTCTCACAACGGTTCCCGTGTCGCAAATCTTTACTTCCTCTGCTGAGCCGCACATGTGATTTTTCCATCTCCTCAAAAAAAAGAAAATTGCTAAGTTTTCAACCGTTTTTCAGACACTGCATTTGTTTGCCCCACGAACTCAATAAGAAACCTAAACGATCAGCCCAACAATGTCAGTCATCTCTGTGTCAGTGAGGCGTCGTTGAAGCAAATAGACAATTTTAAAAGCATTAAAACATCCCACAGTCATAAACATCCATATATAAACATACATATACACAACTAATGACCATTTCAGATATTCCAGTGTTCAGCACCATTGCCGAACTCCGTGCATTCAGAAAAAAATGTTTCCAACAAAATCTATCCGTTGGTTTTGTTCCAACCATGGGATCTTTACATAAAGGTCATTTAACACTGGTTTCAAATTCATTAAAACAAAATGATGTGACAGTTGTTTCTATTTTCGTTAACCCTTCACAATTCTCACCTTCTGAAGATCTTGAGTCGTATCCAAGAAGCCTGAACAATGATCTAAACTTGTTGGATTCGGTTAATGTTTCAAACAAGAAAGTTTCCTGTGTTTTTACTCCAAGTGTTAGTGAGATGTATCCATCTGGTATTCCATTGGACAAATCTCTGCAAAAAGGTGCGTTTGTTGAAGTTATTGGTTTTTCTGAACAGTTGGAAGGTAAATCTAGACCACACTTTTTCCGTGGTGTTGCTACGATAGTGACGAAGCTGTTTAACGTTGTGCTACCAACAACGGCATATTTCGGACAGAAGGACATCCAGCAATATGTTGTTATTAAAAGACTCGTCAAAGATTTATTAATCGGAACAGAAATTAAGATTGTTGGTATTGTGAGGGAAGATAGTGGATTGGCGTTAAGTTCACGAAATTTGTACTTGTCTGATGAAGTTAAATCACAATCAACTGTTATTTCTAAAGGTTTGAAGATTTGTGAAAGTTTATATACAAAAAATTTCGGTAATGGTGAGTCAACGAGTGTTAAAGAATTAAGACAAATTGTTCTTGATTTGATTAAAGAACAAAATTCATCATTCGAAATTGACTATGTCTCAATTAATGATCTGGAAGATCTAAGATACTTGGATGACGAGGAAAAAATAGATTATAAAATTGGTGCTGTTTTGAGTTTGGCTGTTAAAGTTCCAAATGATTTAAACGATGCTACTAAAGGACACACGAGATTACTAGATAATTTAATTTTTGACACACTCGAATAAATCAAGTCATCACTTACAACAAAAACAAAAAAAAACACTTTCATCTACTTTTTATTTTAGTCTGCTTGTTACTTCCATTTATTTAATGCATTATATTATAATTGTCTGTGTGTGTAATATTTTACTTCTTTCTAATTAGCGACCAAAGCGTTTTCTTTGGAATAAAATACCACCCGGTTTCCGTTCATTATCAACAGTAGTACTCTCTGCTTTCTTGGCTTTAGATTCCCTTTCTTCATTTATCTGATTTTTTTCAAACTCCAACAACTTCAAGAACTCTTGCTCTTTATTCAATTGATTCTCCTTAACACTCAAGCCCTTTGACTTCTCACTATAGAAAATCCCACCAAAGTCAACTAACCATTCACCTTTCACCGTAGTCACGTAATTCATATAGTTGTTCGTACCAGTTAATAATAACTCGTGGTAAATGACGTACTTTGGTAAATCACCCATTCCATAGAGTGATGAAGTTGGATGTAAGTGAGCCTCCAAACCAGTTCTTAGATTTTGATAGATACCATATTTTTTAAACTTTGAAGAATGCTGAAAAAAAGAGGCTGACAAACATTTACGAATGTTATCCCAACTGTTTTCATCTTGTTCGATTTTCGAGTTTGGCTCAACGATAGAGTCCATAAATTGACTTAATTGAGCTTGTATTTCCTTTGCCCTTTTCAAAGATCGGTATTGTAAGAAGTTCTTTGTACACCATGATTCTCTACTGTTGTTATTAATAAATTGATTGTAGATATTGAGTAAAGTTAAATGGTCAGACTCAATCACTTGGAATTTCTCCCTTAGTGAATTTGCCTTTTTGCTTAATTCGGAGTCATTAACCGGTCTATTGAAAACAGGTGGGATAGATAGCATGGACACGATAATAACCATTTCAACGAGACAATTGAATTGGGGAAGAGCCGATAAGATAAGTAACCTTGATAAAGGAGGATCGATTGGTAACTTTGACATTTTTAAACCTAATGGCGTTAAATCACCAAAATTATTTAGCGCTCCTAAAACCCACAAATCATACTGTGCAGTATTAATTGTCTCAATCGGCGGTCTATCCAAAAACGGGAATTTATTTAAATCTTTGACATTCAACGATTTAAGTAATAGAATCGTATGCGATAGGTTCGTACGTTGAATTTCCGGTATTGGCTGGACAAACATTTCTTTAGCTGATGCTGTTTGTGTGTACATTCTATAACATTTCCCAGGCCCTGTTCTGCCTGCTCTACCAGATCTTTGATTTGCTTGTGCCAATGAAATTGGTGTTATTTGTAAAGAATCCATACCAAGTTTTGGGTTGTAGACTTTTAATTTCATTAATCCTGTATCAACGACGTATTTAATGCCATCAACGGTCAACGAAGTTTCTGCAATGTTGGTTGATACTACACATTTTCTAATTTTGGATTTTTTGAAGATTTTGGCCTGTAAGTCTGCTGGTAGCGTTGAATAAATTGGTAAAATTTCTAAAGGCTTGATGCTTTCATCTAGTTTCATTAACTGATCTAGCTCCTTGTTGATTTCAAAAACAGTTGTTTCAATATCCTCTTGACCGGTCATAAAGCATAGTATGTCTCCTTGATCCTTTTCCCCTAAATGTATTCTTAGAACCTGTTTAACAGCGGTTTCGACATAATCTACACTTGGGACAGTACTAAACATAATGTCAACGGGGAATGTACGGCCAGGGATTGTAAATTGTTCAGCGTTTCCGAAAAACCTTGAAAACTTGTCCGCATTCATGGTAGCTGATGTCACAATCAATTTCAAATCTCTTCTTCTTGCCAGGATTCCTTTGAATAGCCCCAATAGAATATCTGTATTAAGAGAACGTTCGTGCGCCTCATCCATAATAATGCATGAATATTTGTTAAGTTCTGGATCCGATAGTGTTTCTCTTAGCAAGATACCATCTGTCATGAATTTAATCTTTGTTTTATCACTTGTAAAATCTTCAAATCTAATGGAAAACCCAACTTCATCACCTAGTTTAACCCCCATTTCTTCACTAACTCTCTTCGCAACTGACATAGCAGCCACTCTTCTGGGTTGAGTGACTCCAATTAACCCTCTATTCTGATACCCTTCCTCGTATAGGAATTGAGCAATTTGTGTTGTTTTACCAGATCCTGTCTCACCAATAACCACAATGACTTGATTCTCATTGATCGTTTTCAAAAGTTCGGAACGGGATTTGAAAGCTGGTAAAAATTCCCTTTGTTGCTTCAAGGACAAATTTGCTGAAAAATCAGAAGAAGAGGATTGCTCTCCTAGTGCATTTATAAAGTTGTCATCATTTTCGTTGCTTGAGTCAATTTCCTTGGTCGTATTATTATCATTTGCTAAAATTTTACCAATTTTTGTGTCATTGATGCTCGTAGCCTCTTCAGCACTTTTTTTCTTGTCTTTTTCAAGTCTCCGTTCATTGACTATCCCGCTACCGTTTCGTGAATATTTATATAAATCACCAGTTTTATCCCTAATGGTATCAATGATCTCTAATTTGTCACTCATGATAGTAGCAGAGTCTAAGAATGGAGGCGCTAAACGGTGTACCACTAAATCTATATCATTGCTAACTTCATTGATATCATCTTCGTCAACTTCATTAATTCTAGTTGATGAGCCTGCGGCCATTCCCATGCGATTGTCAAACCATTGCGATTCGCCACTGTTTCGTCTTTGTCTCTTAAATCGTTGATTTTGTTTTCTTTTGGTCTCGTTTATTTGACTTATTTTTGTTGCCGAAAAATCTGGTCCACTTGATGTAGCTTCATAATCAAAATAATCGTCTTCATCAAGATAGGGATTTGTTGATTGTTCATCCTGTGTATACCAGGCTCTATCGTTTGCAATATCTTGCTCGGGTTCATTATCAGAGAGTATAGCTCGCCTGCGTTCTGGATCTGGTTCTGGTTTGATTATAGATTGTTGTCGTTGTCGTTCCTTAGAAGCAAGCAGTGATAGAATGCTTCTATTTTGGGCCTTTTGTAAAAGATCTATTGTCAGTTGTGGTGCCTCGATGCCTGAGCCTTCTTCCTTCTTAATGGTGTTGTAATCCAACTGTGGGTCTTCTGTTTTCACCTGTAAGGGGCTATCCTCGCTGTCTTCTTCCTCCTCTTTAATACGAGCGGCATGCTTTTTCGTTATTTTCTTGAATTTTATCCTTGGTTTTTCGGATAGAGGTTTAGGGGACGTTTCATCTACATCTAACTTCAGATCCAGATCACGGTCTTGGTTGGTTGAGCTCTGACGGGAACTGTAGGTCTCGGGCTCATCCTCGTCGTCAAAAGAGATGGTAATTTTATTGAGCTTCTTCTTAGACGCTGGTTTTGTTACCATTTCAGTGCCATTTCAATGATACGTATCCTTCGATCCGCCAAAGAAACCCCTGGAGAACCATCCACCCACTCCTGTTTTTGCAATGTACAATTTCTGTCTTGTATTCTGATCCATGGTCCTGCACCGCCACATTCCTCCCGCCTCTCCCCTCCCACCGCTCAGCCACGCCTATTGTTTGATCAAACTGAAAAGTTGAGATCCGCCGGTCGATTTGAGAGACCTTCGGTATGGGACCTTCGGTGGTGGTCTGTTTCTTATTGGGCCCAACCTCCATCTTCAACCCCAATTGATCCTGTTCAAGACTATCTCCTTTCTTGGCTCAAATACCTTTGGACCCATACCCATATATTCGCTTTCATAACATTTGTATTCGTATCCAAAAAGCCAATCGCTTTACTCTCCTTCGTTGTATATCCTTATATTATTAGTATTATTAAACCAAAAAAAAACTATAAGAAAAAATATTACCTAACAATTTGAGCTGAATAATTACCTAAAGTTTGTTTTGAGCTTTGCTGTCTTTACTAAACAAACGCTAAATATCAACTGTTTAGAATATTAATTGGACATTGAGAATATTATATTTGAATATAAATTCTCATAAATTTTCACAACTCAAGTTGCCTTCAAATGAAAGTCACTAAGCGATCAAAGAAAGATCCCAACGGTGCGATTTCTTCGGTTGCGGAGTTACAACTCAATAATTCCGAAACGCAATTCCAACTTCAAGACGAAAGATTGTTATCTCCTGAACCTACCATTAAACAGGAATCGAAGAAACTTCCTTCTTTCAAACTATCAGCGAAACAGCAACAGCAATTGTTTACACCTATCAACGAGCCCGCAAAGCTTGAAAATTCGTCTCCAATGGATCAACAGCCACAACTGGAACAACAACTACAACGGCAAAATGACCACCTGGATATGACCCAGAGGGCATCATACTCGAAGAAGCTTTGGAAGATAAATCGTTTTAAAACTGAAGATGTTGAAAAACAATCAAAACTTGTTCAAAATGCTCAAATATTCGCTGTTACGTCGGACGTTAAAAACTTCAATAAATATGGATTCAAAAAGACTAATGTTAAACCGAAGGTCAACAAAGAAGGAACTCCCACCGAATTCTTATTTGTTAACTGTGCTCCGACTAGACTATCCGGTGAAAGTAGTCATAGCGCAAAAGCTGGAAGTAGCTTATCGTTAAGCCCGCGACTTTCAGCCTCTAAAATGACTGGCTCATTGTCTTTTGAAAAAGCTAACCCACCGTTGGAAGAAGATAAGAAGCAAAGCAACAGTACATCTAACCGTGTCTCGAGACTATTTAGAAGTCGATCCGTTAAGAAAGAATCGGAACTTCTATTGGATGAACTAGAACAGAAGGAGAAAGATAAACCAGACGATAAAGATTCTGAAAAGCTGAAGGATAAAGAAAAGAAGGATAAGGAGAAGAAGGATAAGGAGAAGAAAGATAAAGATAAGAAGAAAGATAAAAATACAGATAAAGAAAGAGAATCTGAAATCAGTAGTATGCTGCTGGAAGATGTTGGAATGTTCTCTGCAGAAAGTTTAAGATTGATCAGGAAGCCGTTTGGTTATGGTTCATCGTCATCCTCAAACTCTTCAAATACTCAGTCATGTTCAACTGAGACTTCAAAACGTTTGACTTTAAAAAGATTGTATACAAGAAAACCAAGACGCGATCCAAAGCTGAAAGTGATCACTACTGATATGGTTACTACCCCAATAGAACCTGAGCTGACGTCTGGTGGTAATGCCAACAGATCCTGCTCGATAGAATCATCTGTGTTGAGTGTCCAAACAGATTACTCTATGGCGACCCCTTCTACTTGTCAAACAGCTTTTGCTAATTATGGCGGTAACACGAACAATGCTGGTTCCCCTTTTACTCCAATAACACCAATGGTTTCAACTAACTCCTCTATCACTTCTTTCGCTTCAGTCAATAATACTAATAACGCCGCATTTGATTACTTTGCCGCTAATAGTAATCATCCAAACTTCACTCCCCATAATAATTTATATCCCGCCTCAGCAACCCCGACAGCTTCATCAGCTGTCAATAGCACTCCAACGAATAGCGCTTCAAATTATTATAATGGAGTGGAAGATCAATTGCATCAGACAACTCGACTTATAAGTGGAACTGCAAGCTTCAATAATGTGATTTCACGTAACCGTTCTAACTCTAGCAACTCTGTGATATACGGTACCCCTGCTGAAACAGGCCGCTCAAAACTGGCTTTACAGCAAAGCACTCAGCATCAGTTCAGCTCTAACCAAGCAGCGTATTCACCAGTTATCAATACACCGTTGCAACAGCATGATTACGATCCAATTAATAACTTCAACTATAATATGGGTAATGGAAGCATGTCTGGTATCACTGTTACCGACATGGATGGAAATGATCTATACGATGAAATGCTAGAAGTTTCATCTGTTAATACTTCCAACACCAAGAAACTGAAAACACTGAAAAGATCAAACTCGATAGTTTCAATAAATTCAATTTCATCACAAACCCAATACCCTCCAGCTTCCATTTTTCCATCCACCAATGGCAATAACAATGGATTAGGTGGCTTAAGTCCTGCTTATGGCTTGGGTATCGTTTCTTCTACGAATCAAATGACATTTGCAAGTGGTGCACCAATATCTAGAAATAGATCAGTGAGCTGTGTTTCTGTTGGCGCTTGTAATTCACCTAATGTTAGTGGAAACCCTGCTTGTAAGAGTCCACTACGCAGATCAATAAGTCAAAATTATGCAAATTCTCAACAGCTGATACAACAACAACAATCACAACAGCAACCACAGCAGCAATCACAGCAACAGCAACTATACTTAAACCTTTCTGGAAATGGTGCTAGGTTAAGAAACAAAAGCTACCCAGTTGATCCTATGCAACCAGTAACTGGTGTCTCATCCTTCTCGTCATCCTCATATTCAACGCCTCTGTTTGATCCATCCTCCATAAACTACCCTTACAGTTCTCAAATTCAAGCAATGCAAAGGCAATCTGACTCAAGAAGAAAATCACAACTAAATAAACAATCACCACCGAAAACTCAAGAAGATACTGAATTGCAAGCGCCAAATGAATCTTTGTTAAGAGCCCAAGAGATGAATGATTTCCTTGGTGACAAAGGTACCCCACCCTTAGATTCACGGTTATTGGAACAAGACGAATTATCGTATGAGGAATTGAAGCGACAAATGGATGAATTATTACATCAAGACAACTCACAGTTTTATCAATTTTCAGACGGTTCTCAAAGCAATAGTATTAATTCAAATATTCAAGGGTCCAGATCCAAGAATGAGGAATTGTTCTTGAATGATAACAATTTTAGCGGGTTGAAGACTTCACCCTATTCTGCCTGGGTTAGGCCAGCAAGGCCAGTGTTCCCATCACATTTACAACAAGGAAGTGGATCTTCAACAAATACTGCAACTTACTCTTCAGCCTTCCCTACTCCATTACAGCATGCAAATAGTAATGCATCTTCGACTACAAACAGTACCACTGCTCAAAGGCACGATTCTTACGAAACGATGACCACAGTTACAACGGGGATGAGCTCGAACCGTGGCAGTGTTAGTCATCAGCAACCATATTTACTACAAAGAAACTCAAGTTTAGGTTCATATGCTGGTATTCCAATGAAGCAGCCAACTGATATTGTGATGATGGACATTGGGAATCCAGATGGTGGTGAATTCATTGGGAACAAGATGAAAATGGGTGTCCCAATTGGCACGGAGGAAGGTTTTGATCTGTTGGCGTTTATAAATGGTGGTTCAGTGGGTAACTGATGAGGACAAAATGAGCAAATACAAAAAACAAGCAATCGGCAAGCCTAATAAATGAATAAGTGATTAAACGGCTGGTCCTTTAATCTAATTATTTTATATAAACGCTATCTGTATCTTTATTCTGAATACCCTCTTTCAGTTTAGATTAAAACGAACAGTTTAATAACTTTAGAAATCGAAAGCAAATCTCGAATAACACCTGTGTAAATGGGATAATCAGGAAGAACTCCCATTCTTTAGAACTATTTTCCACACACCCTAAAAAATTTTGACTTCTCGTCAAGGTTCATGTTAAATCAAGATCTCTGAATATCATTAACTGATATACTGTTGTTCATAGAGATAAATCACCACAAATTATCATAAAAATATACTGCTTATGGTAGCTAATGCGATATTTGAGCCGATCAACAGTCCAACTTTTTTCCCCGCGTACTACTAGAAGATACATCAGTCAAAGATCATTTAAATCCACAATGTCCTCTACTGCCCACACCACAGTTCCAATTTCAACTGAAGTCACTCCGATGAAACCGGAAGATATTGATACTTCTAAGTACGAGGTTTTGACTGAGGGCTCAGCAAATATCTTATTTCCTCCAAACCAGGTGTTTTACAACCCTGTTCAGCAATATAACAGAGATCTATCATGTTTAGCTATCAAAGCATGGTCAGAAATTTACGCTGAAGAAAAGCAGACAAGGAAGAGAAGCAAGCAGCAAGAAGCAGCCAACAAGAAGCAGAAAAACACTGAAGCCAAATCCACTGAAACAGGAGCGATTGAAGCCACTCAAGCAGACGAAGATAACGTGGTGTCGACTCAGATTGACGAACAACAACCTGAACAACAACCGTACGTTCATATCCTAGAAGCTCTCTCCGCAACAGGTTTACGTGCCATCAGGTACGGTAAAGAAATTCCACTAGCAGCCAAAGTCGTCGCCAATGATCTAAGTAGCCATGCCGTTAAAGCAATTAAATTGAACACCGACTACAATTCTATTTCACACATTGTGAAACCGAATGAAGCTGATGCCATTCAATTCATGCATAACTCAAAACAAGCTTTCCACGTCATTGATTTAGATCCATACGGAACAGCAACTCCGTTTATGGATTCAGCAATGAACGCTATTAAAGATGATGGTCTGCTATTGGTGACATGTACGGATTTAGGTGTTTTAGCAGGTAATGGGTACCCGGAGAAGTGCTTTGCATTGTACGGTGGTACTAATTTATGGGGTGATGCTACGCATGAATCAGCATTGAGATTAGTGTTGAATATGATTGCCAGTACTGCAGCCAGACACAAGAAGTACATTGAGCCACAGCTCTGTTTATCAATCGATTTTTACGTTAGGTTATTCATTCGAGTTAAAACATCTCCTATCAAAGTTAAAGAATTGGCATCTAATACCATGATCACTTACAAATGCTCAGGATGCTATGCGTATGCTGACCAATATTTAGGTAAATGCATGGAAAATCCAAATGGGAAAACCAAGCAAAATAATAAGAAATTTGGGTTAGCTAAAGGACCTCCTGTTGGACCCACTTGCTCTTTCTGTGGGTATACCAATCATCTAACTGGTCCGATGTATGCTGGTCCGTTGCATAACAAATCATTCATTGATAAAATTTTGCAGCTGCAATCTGTTGCCGATGAATCCATTTACAAAACACTGCCTAGAATCAAAGGTATGCTAACTGTGGCTGCGAATGAAATTAATGGTGCTGATTCTCATTTTTACTTTAAGACAACCACACTGTCATCCGTTTTGAAATGCTCGGCACCTTCTATTGATGTTATGGTATCAGCTTTGGGTAATTTAGGCTACAATGCTTCGTTGACACATGCGATGACAAGTGCCATTAAGACTAATGCTCCATGGGAAGTTATTTGGTTCATTGGTAAGAAATACTCTGAAAAGACTGGTCATAATTCAGACAAGATGTCTAAAACCTCAGCCGGTTATCAAATTCTAAACAATCCTGATATTGGCAAAAGCATCAATTTAAAGGAGTTGAAAGGGGATGACAAAAAAGATGTTGATGATTTAGAGTGGTTGTTTAGTCATAATGACGTTAGTAAAAAGGTTAAGAAATTGAGAAATATCAAGATTGTTAGATATCAAGAAAATCCAACTGATAATTGGGGCCCTAAAGCTGCTCCAAAGTCAAGGCCTCATTAAGGAGGCGCCTGTATATAGAAAATCCTGAAACAGATATAAATTGTATAATAATAACTAAAATAAATGTATAAGAATCAAAGAATAATATCTAACTTTTATACCCACATTTTTTTCAATCATAGGCTTAATTTCTTCCTGAAGAATCCAGTCTTGTTCAACTCTTTAATCATAGAACATTTACCAACAAGTCCACATTTTTTAAAGTTTTCAGTGATTTCATTACAAATCAAATAAAGCTTAACTTTGGTCGAAGTATAACTCAGCTCTCTCTTGAATTCAATTTTTCTTAATGAGCTAGGAACATCGTTCAACCTTAATTTAACAAGCAAAGCTTCTCTTTGAGACTCTGGTAAATCAATCTTTATTTTAAACTTTCTCAAATTTAGTTTGTTAATGTTTGTTCTTATCAGATTATAGTATAGACTCTTGCTTATGATTTCAAACTCTTCTAAGCTGTTAGGCAACTTATTCAAAATAATAAAAGGGTCTTTTCTGAAATTGTTTAGTTTGACAATTAGTTTCTTCACTGAGCTTGGAAGCTCGATTGTTTTGAACGTAGCTAAGGATATATCAAGGTTTAATTCCTTTAAATTTGGCGGTAGTTCAGCTGGCCAATTGATTAGCACTTTGTTTTTGAAGCCTTCTTTCACCGTTAGTTTCTCTAATTTTGGCAAGGCTTGGAATTCAAGAAGTTGAACCAGTTTACAGCAATTCTCATAGTTTCCTATAAGCAATGGTCTGGATTTGTAACAGTAACCGTGTATTTCTAGATCTTTCAACATTTTGGGTAATTCAATACCATTATGTTCGCTGTATTGGCTTCTTAGTGTTCCTTTTATTTCGCATTCTTCGATGACTAAAGTTTCAAGCGTAGATGGTAAATCTGATAATATCTCATTTGTTAAAGATTTCCTTTTAAATCGTAAACTTTTCAAGTTGGAAACACCCACATAATTTAAGTTCTGAATCATAACAGGATAAAATTTAACCTGTGAAGGATAAGATGATGACGAAATCAGAGTGTCATCTTCAGTGAATTGGAAATCTACGAGACTGGAAGGTAGACTGATCATATCCTCATAATGACAGTTGTGTAGATGCAATTTCGTTAAATTTTGTAGTCTGTCCAAAGCCTCAATGGATAAATTACAATCAATCAATTTTAATGAATGTAAGTTGTTGAAAGTTGCTAGAATAGGGTAGTTATTGGAAAGTTTGAAGCCATGTAATTCTAATCTGTTCAACATGTAGCTATTCTTACGAGGTCTGTAAGAAAATAAACTGGAATTTGAAGACGAGTTTGACGAAGATATTGATGGCTTTCTTGTGTTAATGATTTCACATTTGGAATCGTTAAGTGAACTTATCTTTAATTTTCGTAGATATTTTGTCACTGTAAGTAACTTTGATAGAGTTATGGAATTAGACACCAAATCAACCTCAAGATCCTTCACTATTTTGGAGAAAGGCTTTAACATGCTTATCACCCAATCAAAATCAAAGTTAGATTCAAAAGTATTCAAGAATTTTATTTGAACTTTTAGTGACTGTCTAGTCGAATTGTAAACACTCGTTTTGTCAACTTCTTCTAGGAAATCATTGAAATCCAGCAATATTTTATCCAAGTTGTTGTTATTAAACAAGGTTAATGATAGGATCAACCTTATTGGTTTGATTCTTAGAAAATGTAATAAGATTTTAAGAGACGGATTGTAACCATCATTAATGAAATTGTTGTTGATTTGGAATTTTATTGTTTTCAAATTGTTTGCAACATACAGCAGGTCAATGTTATCTATTTTTTCACAGTTCAATTGTAATTCTGTAATGTTCTTCAAATATTTAAATGGTAACTCCTCAGTTCTTGAACGATCATTAACAACTATGTTTTGACAGTGGTCCAATAGCCAGGAAGTTTCATTTGTGTAATTGTTGAAATAATAGTACTTAATATGGAAAGTATTTTTATTTGCTAGTGCTTTCAATTTCAAGAAATCGGATGACGTTAGTTCTATCTTAATTGCAGCGGATAAATCAGGGCTTTGTTGCTTACCCCCATTTGATGAATCTATTATCAAACTGTTCTTGAGAATAGAATAGTGGGTCAACAAAGAGTTTACCAAGTAGTTAAATTGAAGGTTTGTCTCATCTTCGAAATTTGAATTCGAAATAAAATCATAAAACAAATCTTTTGGTTTGATGTCCAACAAAGTCAATCTGAAGATGTAAAGTTTTAGTTCGAAGGGAAGTTTGGTTAGAATTCTTGAGAACTTCAAATCTAGATCATATTCTAAACATGTGGTTGATGTCATTTGGCTTTTTGAGAGGCTTTATAATTATTTACTAGTKTTTCTAACTTAGGGAATGTAACTATCTATAAGGCCAATAAATTAACCTCTTCTATAGCTTTGGGAGTCAAAGCAGTAAGTTTGACGTATTTGATCCTCATTTAAAAAAGATATGGCCCATGTGCTGCGATTATGTAATCATTCAGATCTTATCAGTTGGACCCATCGATTGAATGCTATTTGCACAGCCTCGATATAGCAACTTGGAGTTCTCACAACAGGGAACGAAGAAGCTTGGTTTCGGTATTACTGGGTCTTCACCATCATCACCAACAGATTTACATTTCTTCAGGCAATGAAGTATAAAACTTGCCAATCCCACCATTTATTTTCAATACATAATACAAGAATCTTTCCTACTACAATTGGCGTACACAATGACTACATCGACTAAGCAAATGATCCAGGAAGAGATCATGGTGTTAGACGAAGTGATTGAAGTTTTGGTTCACCCTCCTAGTTATTCAATAAGAACAAATAATTTATTCAATTACTTTAACCTTTCATTAGGCTCGAACAATGGTTCGAAAGCAAGCTATGCATCTTCACAGGTAACAGCAAGCGCAAGCACAATCTCCGTATCGTCAGCATCTAACAAAAGTGTTACTGGCACTGAAAAAGTTGTTATTAAAGTTGTTGATTTTAATAATTTTATAGATTTAGGGTATAAATTGTCAGAACCTAACTTGGAAATAATGCAATGCATTAAGTTACTATCTACAAATGTGTACATTAACAATCTTTCTGGGTCCGATAGGGCACATATTAACAGCATGCTGGAATCGTTGAGCGTATCAAGTAGTGCTTTGCCAGCAGATAGCGATATAAGCCACTATTACTTACCTGATTTGAGACTTGTTATTAAGAATGTTTTAATTTTGTTTATCAATTTTCTGAGAAAGCAAGAAAGCGTTATAAATTCGCCTGCTGAACCAATGCTTTACAATCTAGTTCTTTTGTTGAACGTTAGTATCGTTAACAAACTTGTTAAGATATTTAAGACTTTGAATTCACAGTTGAATTTGAAGAGTGAAAAGTTGATACCGAAATTGATGACATGATTGTTCGTTCAATCAATCTAAATTGATGTGCTGCGCTCGAATCTTTGTTTATTTACTCACTTACGATCAACATATGGACATGATGCCGCAACTTGATTGATATTATGAGTCGAACCTTTCTGCCCATGATTGATTTAAATATGTACATTTATGGTGTCATATTTGAAGAGTAGTCTACTTCGTGTTTTATAGTTTTACCTTTGGAGCTTTTGATTTTAATTGTGGGCCTTTCACTTTTACTTTTGTATATTATGTAAATTGTAGTATTCTATTAAGGAATTTCAATTTCCTTTGACGTTTAATTATACTGCCTTATTATACCTTTTAAAGATCTGCAACTCGAGTATTCTTCCAAGCAGTACATATATAACATAGGGTAGACATCGTATCTATCTAGTTCACCCGCAGTCCGATATATAATCAAGATGTAATAAAACCACTAATTAAGTGGACAACCACCAATAAAAACTCTATCACCTTTCACATCTTTCTATAGTATGAACCATCTCACCCTCCTGTTCAATTCGAAAGAGATCAAAAACTTTTTAACTAAAATATAAGCTCGGCAACGTTCCGCCAAATAAAATGAGCAGTTCTCCGTCCTAAAACTTTACCAATCAAAGGCAAAATAACAAAATTTACCAAACTTTTCAACATAACTACATTTTCCTCCCATTCCTTCTGTATCTGTGTAGAGCTACTTTCAATCAAATCTGTTTCGTAAGTATATTCGGTATCATCATCATCTTCTTCTTCTTCTTGTTCTCGATGTATTATTGGAAATGGTGGTATTGTTTGTGCATCAAATGCATTGTGGATATCTAGGTTTGATTCAGAAAGTATTGAAGGAGCGGTATCCATTATTTGATCCTTATATATATCTATATGTAGTCTAGAGGTCAGACTGAGTGTAAGTTGTTAAACAAGGCAGTTTACAAATATAAAAGGAATGAATAAATTGAGTTCATAAAATCCGTCGGAGGATCTCACAAGGGCGTGCGTTTCCAAGAAAGCAAACGACAAAATGTGGGAGGAAATTCATAAAGGATAGATCTCCTTATATGTCTGTTACACGTCGGAGACGCATTTTTAAGATAGTATATAACGAGAGAGCTTGTAATGTTGTAATTAAGATGTTTCCTGTAGAATTTAGTTGTTGCTATATATTTTAAGCGCCAGCTGTCGAAGGCAACAACGAGATATAACCTGAATCTTCGACAGATGAGTCTAAGCCAACGGATCTTTGATAAGTTGGGTTAGAGTGTTCTCAACAGCACTCCAGCACTTTTCTTGGCCTTTTTGAACGTATTGATGGCAATTTCTAAATTTCTGGTCATTTGGGTTATTGGAAATTACAGTATGGAAGGATATGTTGGTGAATACATCATACAGGGAATAATATTATATTAAAATTCATAAGGAACGGATTACTTAGGATAAATTAGTAGGCAGAAGAGATGGGCTCAAGGATAGAAATTTTTAGTGAATATACAGTAATAGTCAACAGTAAAAATGTAATAGCATTGATTTAGCATGTTAGCTAATAATTAATCATTAAGATTTGTCTATCATGATGGCAGTTTGCAGTTGTATTAATCGGGAAAAACTGATATGGGCGCTTGTCATAATTTCTCTCCACATTTTTCTGACGTCATTGTTGGATTTTGACATATACACGATGATGCAGCCAATGATTAACTTACCTGCTTTCAATTCAGCTCAAGTCAATGAATGGTGTTGTTCTATTCTTCTTTAATATTTGCGTTCTTTATTAATCATTTCCAGTTATCATTAAAGCTACTATTATTATTGTTCAAATCATAAAAATATGTCACGGAAAACGCCTTTAATACTTCGATTGTTCTCACTACTTGGCTTAGGTTCATGCTTCTATTTACCATCTGACTTTCAAAATGAACAACATCAATTGAGTTTAGTTGATAACCCGTTCCGCAAATTAGATCATTCATGCCCAATTGATATTCCATTGTCATGTACTAATAAATCTGAAGTGTCCGATACTTGCTGTTTTGAATATCCAGGTGGTGTCTTACTACAAACTCAGTTCTGGGATTACTACCCACCAGTTGGTCCTGATGATATGTTCACTTTGCACGGATTGTGGCCAGATTTGTGCAATGGACAATACGAACAATTCTGTGATAATTCTTTAAATATAGCTAGTGCGGAAGCTGTTTTGGAACAGTTTGCTGAGGTTGAGCTGTTGAGTAAGATGAAGAGAATTTGGAAGAATTTCAACGGACATGACGATGAGTTGTGGACACATGAATATAACAAGCACGGCACTTGTATGAGTACAATCAAACCAGGTTGCTATGACCAAACTGACTACAAGCCTTTACAAAATGTCGTTGACTTTTATAAAAAAACAGTTGAAATTTTTGAAACTTTACCAACAGCCCAGTGGCTTGCTGAAAATGGTATTGTTCCATCTGAAGATCAAACGTACACAAAGAAACAAATTGAGGACACATTAACTGCGCGCTTTGGTCAGCCAGTTTTCGTCAAATGTAATAGATTTAACGCATTACAAGAGGTTTGGTATTTCCATCATTTACAAGGTTCTATTTTAACTGGTAATTTTGTTCCAATTCCTGCAATGTTATCATCTAAATGCCCTGAATCAGGTATAAAGCTTTTACCAAAGAACTTTAAACCACCAACCCCTACAGGTGGTAACCCACCATCACCAAAACCAACTGGTGATGGTTGGCGTGGATATTTGAAGCCGCAAGGTGAAAATGGCTGTATCATTAGTACCGGTAAATGGTATTCTTCAGGAACTTGTGCTACATTCCAATTAGTTAAGGCTCCGTTTGGCGGATATGAAATCAAATCTTCAAAGGGTTGGTGTGGATTGGATTCTTCTGGTGATTTAAGTTGTAATCAAGCTATGAAACCTGTGCAATTTGCATTCGATAAAGAAACTGGTTTGATTACTTACGGTGGAACTTACTCTTGGTCTGCTGACGAACGACCACACTTCTGGAAGCAAGTCCCTATTAGACCGGGTTATGAGGGTGATGTTCAATTTAAATTGTATTTTGATAGATTAAGTTTCGAAAATTAGGCATTCTCATACCCTTAACAAAATAGAAACTAAGAAAATTAGATTAAAAAGTCACGGATCTCATTCAAAAATGGATTGCGCTTGTTTTTTCTTGCTTTTTCCCCATTCATAGTAAATGGATTTTCTAGTATTGCTGCTGCTTTTTTGTGCTTCTTTTTGTAGTATCTATCAGCTCTGGTTGCTCTACTGCACTTTCATTCGATAATTGTAAAAGTGTACCAATACTTTACGTTGTATAATAAGTAGTAGCTGGTCTTTAGTTTTGAATGTATATGGCTTAAATGTGTATCTTTAAGCGAGAAGTATATTTCCCCAGAAGACTGACTCTTCTGGAAGGTAAAAAGGTTCTAACTAACATACGTAAAGATAAGAAATACATAATTAATGTAGACCAAAAACCCTTCCGGTTGTTGGGAAAGATGTCGAGAGACTCCTCTCGACTAGGAATATGGGGTAGTGTAAGCCACTAAGGGGGAAAACCGCTTAGTAATCAGAGTACTAGAGTGATCTCTATTACAATAGATATCTTATATCCTCACAGTAGTTCCGCCAATCAGAAGCCACAAGTTCGTAATCGCTAAAAGTTTGCACAGCCGTAGACATAGCTTCTGGGGTTTTCCATGTGCATCACATGGTGGATCAGGAGATCTCTCGGAAGCAAGATATAATGCAACACTATTCCACTATTCCCTTGATTCTTCTACAATTGAAAGTCATCTTTTAAAAAAACTATCTATATGGCTGCTATCAAGGACAATAATAACACTAGCTTTAAAATGGATCCACTACTCAAGTCTGTTTCTCCGGAGCCTATATCCATGGATGATATAATGACTCCAGGAATTCCGGATTCTCCAACTTCAAAGTCTTACACAGCTAAACTGATTCCGATTCTAACTTCAATACAAAAATATGGCACGATACCATTTAGCATATTCTTGGTGATTCATCTATCAGGTGTCGTTATCGCACCTGGATTGGCACGAGTTGACATAGGAGAGCAACTAATCTCAATGGGCAGAGAACTATACCAAGCTTCCGCCTTTGAGTCAATAATGCTCTGGTCTTCACTCGCTCATATCATTTCTGGTATTTCATTGAGATTTATAAGGCAATATCAGAATTATAAGAAATACGGTAAAAGAGAAGTGAAGAAGAGAAGGGATTCAAGGAATTGGAAAGCTGTTAGCATGGATAAACATGAACAGATTGTAGATGATAAGGATGAAGGATTGGGTGGTATCACTTCATTGTTAGGATTGGGCTCTAGAAAATCTTTGAGTTCAAGATTCTTAGGATTGTCACCAATAAGCTTCTCCGGATACATATTATTACCAATGCTATTGTATCATGTTTCAAAGGAAAGAATTGGGGCATTGATAGTGGATGGCGACTCGTCGTTCATTGATTTGTCTTACATATCCCATAGTATCTCAATGCACCCTTTCCAGACCTCTACTGGTTTGGTTCTTTTAACATTGGTTGGTGCGTATCATGTTATTAGTGGTTGTAATAGATTCTTGAAATTGTTCTCGTTGACTGCAAGAAGAAGAACGTATGGTGCCTTGTCGTTATTAACAATTTTGGCGGCATCGAGTCTGGTTAATATTTCAAAGCTGGGGCCAGCATTTGGTATGACTGCTACAAAGTTTGATTCTTTTGTTAATGCAACTCCATTTTAGCGAATTGATGTGTTTGGATTTGGGGTTTAAGATTATGGCTGGGACACAATACTGACATTTGCGCCATCCAGAAAGTATTAGAAAAGGTTACGAGAGAAGACACACGTATTGGCAATGAGCCTAAGATGAATTGCTAAGCATTCTGAAACTGCGAAGTATGTTATTTATGTTATTGGATATGCTAGATATTCGCTAAATGCAAGATCATCTCTTATTCCTTAGTTTTTCTAAAAGGCTTTATAGCAGATTCTGTACAGAGATACGTTGAAATTTATATCAATAAGTTGGTGAGTGCCTCGACAATTTTTGTATCATTGGACTGATGTAAAAGCAATGACATTCAATAAATTCTACGTTGGTCGCCAGCTCACAAGGAGAAGAAGTCACAAATAAAGATCTGTAAATTGCTGATTGTTAAAGATCACTGATCCACGTAGAGGTCATATTTTCTCTCTGTTTAGTGCTATCAGCTTATATTCAATAATATGTAGAATCCACAAATTATTATAGTTGGATCTACTTGACCATATAGTACTGGAGCTCATCTAAACAAGCAGAGAATGTGTTGTATGGCCTAATCCACAGTTTGTCGTATCCTTGGAAGCGCTGATCCATCTCGAAGAATTTATAAGCAGTGACCAAAGGTCATGGGGAATTGGGAAGGAGAGTGGTTCATGTACTAGCACGGAAATTACGCCTTTCCCATACACTAACTCTGATTGGATGACTTACATGTACCGTGGGACTACAGACCACAACTAGTGAGTGATGATGCTAATAATCTCTAAGTCAGCAGTTTTGACTATGTTCTTTTCTAAGAATTTTAAAGCCTTGTAGTTTACTTGTCAATGATTGCTTACTCTGCCAGTCTCTAATACTGTAAAAAAATAGTTCCAGTATTTTGTCACTTGTATCACCTTTTGCTATTATTACTAAAAAATCCTGAAGTCATTCAAAATGTCATAATTTATGATAATATTTTCCTATATGGTATTGAGTAGATTTAATAATATGATTAGTCTAAAACGGGGTAGAATAATACAACCTAGAACTCTATAATTTTCTCAAAACTTAAGGTCTGTAAGATACTCTGAGAGCAATCTCAATGTTTCTAATTCTTGATTTAGTTAGAATACCATGCACCATTGCACTAGGAAACAAAATCTTCAGAAATATCACCCCAAATATGTCAAATTCAAAGAAAAAATAAATAGGATAATCATAGCTTCTCCCATTTTATCTATGCTTTTTCACACTGAATAAAGCCAATGTTAATTTGTCCCTTTAATCGATGAATTTTACTGAAGTACCGTACCATATTCAAAGGGTCAAAGTGATTATGAGACAAAATAGGTAAAGAAGTATATCATTCTGCATAACACACCAGTTTTTTGGTTGGTGGCTCATATAATGACGCTATTCACATTTAAGTAAATTAGTGTCCATTTGTGAAAAGTTCCCCAACCTGAAAGAATTCTCTTTTGATATTATCGTACAGAAGCCCAAAAGTTTTCTTTCTTGATTAATCCGAAACCCCCAGATTCCAGATATCAAATCTCCACGAACCTCAGAAAGTCGTGTTTATCCCAGTTATTATCAACTTTTCATTGATTTGCCCCAAAGAGGAAAGAACACAGAAACAAAAGAGCTACATTGCATACATACATTTCAATTCAATAGCTGGAATACATGCTTTTGTGTCTTTGCATAAATGTGTTCTGGTTTGTCTGCGAAGTCATGTATGAAAGGATCCATACTAATAATAAATAGCTAACAATCAATACGAATTTATCAGGCATACAGCAATGTCGCAAAATTCGTACAACTCGAGAACTGATATACCTAACCTGCTTAGAATCATCCAAGAAAACCCACTTCATAAGGTTGCATCAACATCGCTAATCCTTGGTATAATAATAGGTTTATCAACTGTCTTAATCCCATTGTTACGGTTCAAGCAAATAGTGATGTATACAATTGCACTATCGTTATTCCATTTCCTAGAGTTTTACACTACATCCATTTATTCATTTGATAAGGTATCCATCGACTCGTTCTTAATTTACAATGGTTATCAGTACACCATGGCACATTTAATAGCGGTTGCTGAAGCGCTTATAGAACTGTACTTCTTTCCTAGGTTTAAACTGAGTCATCCGTACGTTTCCGTATTGGGTTTATTTATTATGCTTTTTGGCCAATATTTAAGATCAATGGCCATGATCACAGCAGGTGAATCGTTCAGTCATATTATAGCAGATGATAAAAAAGCGAACCACAAGTTGATCACATCTGGAGTTTATAGCTTATCTAGACACCCATCGTATTCTGGCTTCTTCTACTGGGCTTTGGGCACCCAATTGTTGTTGAACAATCCAGTTTCCTTTTGTTTGTTTTTCTACTTGTTACACATGTTTTTTTCCAAACGAATTAGATACGAAGAAGCTAAACTGATTGAATTTTTTGGTGCTGAGTACATGAAATATAGAGAGAAAACCCCAACCAGAATACCATTTGTGTAATGGAAGTGACAAGGATTAAATATCAACAGGGATTTATATTTATATACATATATATATTGAAGAAATTAATTAGTAGTTTATAGTATACAATATCTTTACAAACACAGGAAACGAATGGAAACAAAAAACCGCGCTACACAGCCGAAAACAAATACTAAGATCCTTCATTGTCAGAATCCGCCGTCAAATCAATAAAATCCACAATACCGCCCTTGCTGGGAATCGTCGGAGGCATACCTGATGGTGCCTGACTCCAAGAGTTGTTGGAAGTTGATCCTGCAAAATTACGATTTATGGAACCTCCATTGACGTTATTTTGGATTTGTAATTGCCCGCTTTGATTTCCGTTGTAATTAGAGAAATCGGGGATTGTGGGTTGATTGGGAGGGTAACCTGTGTTAATGCCGGAACTAGCAGCACCAACTGCATTGTTTTGTAGGGTGTCTTTATTTAACAGCTTGCTCAAGTTGGGGAATGTGAATCCTAGTAATGACTTGTTCGGATTTTTTTCAGTAGCCGCATCATCTAGTGGAGGATGTGAAAGTTGGCGGTGGAGTTTGACCCCATCAGGTGAAGAGGCCATTTGCTTGGAGCCACTCTGTTGTGATTGAGGTTGAAGTTTAGGGGCTATAGGTCGTGGAACGTTTGTATTTTGCCTAAACTTATGGTATGTTCCGCCAGTTTGTTTAAGTGTTGTATCGCCATTTGCACCTGAAGCATTTGGGGTAGAACTTGTATGGCTGTTGTAAACCACATTCTGAGGAGGAGGGCCATTCAAAATTTGGTACTGCTTTGGTAATCCCGCTGGTGCTAAAGTGGATGTTCCAGATGGTTGAAGATTCGGCAGTCTATTATTCGAACCCCTTTGAGAACCTTGAACTCCAAAAGTGGTGGCAGGATTTTTATAAATAGGTATGGAAGCGGAGGAAGTTGCGGTAGGTGCTGGAGGTGTCGGCGAAACGTTGGGTATAGGAGTCGCAGGTTTATGTAGCAAGCTGTTGGAAGAGAACGAAGGTAATATCGGTGGGGTACTTTTGGTGGTTGCCATTGTGCTATCTTTTAGTAAAGAAAGTTGTTGGTTATAATTTGATGGCAAACTACTGGATGATGGATTGGAAGTATTACCACTATTTCCCAAAGTTGGGGTGCTTTGTGTTCTGTCAACATGGCTCCCCTCTAGAGAAAACTCCGTGTTCTGAGAGCTGCTTGGCTGTGAATCATTCGAGATGATGCTCTTTGCCTTATTTTGTGACGGTTGATGTGACGAAGAAAGGGGATTGGGAAGATCACTCGTTTTGCTTTTACGTTCTGATTGTTTCTGTTGTTCCAATAGTTCTAACCTTTTCTGCCGTAGTAGAAGGTTTTTTTGCTGCTGTCTATCACTATCTGGTTGCTGTATGGCAAAATTCTGAAACTTTAGAGGTTGGTAGTGTTGACTCTGAAGAAGTGTGGATTGTTGCTGAGTCAATGGACTCTGCCTAAAATTGCTCGGGTAAACTTGGCTCTGCGGATCTCTGAGCTTTAATTTTGACTGCTGCTTTTTGAGTTCTTTCAAAAATGTTTCATTATTCTGCCTCATTTGGCTAAGATAGTACATACAAGCTTCTTGCTCTTTGTAATGGCTAGGTAGCGGATGAGTTTCATTTGGATGTGAAAGTTGATTCTGGGGGTGAAGTGATACCTGAACTTGCCGTTGAGGTTGCTCTTTTTGTGACTGCTGAGGATTCGGATCGCCAGGGCGTATCTTCAACGCATTGGATTGGAGATGACGTTGTCCTTCGTTTTCTAGCTGTCCTTTTACATTTCCCTGTGGAGTGGCAAAGCTGGGCCCATCGACGCGTGTCCTTAGTTCACTATTTTTGTTTTCATAGAATTGTCTCCTGCCATTACGAATTGCAAGATCAAAAAGATCGTCGATGGCTTTTTCAGCACTAATAGGTTTAACTTCAGATGCTGAAATTGCTGATTCTTCACTGACTGAAGTTGTATTCTGCAACAGCTTGAGCTTCTTCTTTTCTTCATCAAAGGTGGCTAATTGATTGTTGATGTAATCGCAATGTTCAAGGTATAGGCGTCTCAGACCTGGTAAGCGAGGGTCATTTGGGCTATTTTCTTTCAAATGATTCAAATTAGAAGCAATTTCGTCTCTTTGACTTCTCGCTTGCTCTACTTTTGCGTAGTTATTTTGAAGAACTACTAGAAAATCTTTAAAACTCTTCACAATTTCGTTCTTTTCTGTTCCAACAAGTTGAGAATCTTCCGAATTTTTCCGAATTTGCAGCGATTGTGAAGCTGCTGAGCTGGCTAAACCATTGTTTGCGGCGACAGAATTATGATTCCCTACCAGTGAATCAGAAGCCCCATGAGTCATTGACTGATTTAATTGTTGATTATATGATGAAGCTTGGGGGCTTTCCGTGTTCTCCAATGGTTTTGAGTGTGCTTTCATCGATTGTTCTGAGGCTCCTTCAATGATGATCCCTCCCTCTGGAGAACGATCCTCCTTTTGCTTCTCACTATTAGTCGCTTCAGTATGAACATTGGTGTTTGGAGAACCGGTTGAATTCGTTGAAGCAGGAGGTATCACATTTTGATAGGTGGCAGCCACATTTAGTGGAGATTGTTGTTGCTCAGCTGCTGATCTGATTTGGGTTGTATCATCTATTCTTTGTGGAGTCTGGGGTCTGGGAATATGAGGAAGTGATGTCGCTTCTTTCGCATTCTCTATCGATGACCTTGGTGTGGTTCCAGCTGTTGTTTTCTGTGACTTATTGTTGGACTGACTTGAAATGGTTGGTCTTTTTACACTATTGATAAATCCGTCCTGATTTTCAGGTGATGTATTTGGCGTTGACTGGCGAGAGGTGGTGAGTAAAGATGGGGGTGAGGTCTGCGTGGCAGACTCGTTTCTCTCTGGCGTGGGAACCGAGCCTACCGGTTCATTGGATGCTAAGTTTGAGTTTGTTGGTTGTATACCACCTGGACTAGGTAAGTTTGCCCCTTTATTAGCTGAAGGTGTAGACGCCACTGTGGTAGGTGACGTGGAAGTTTTGGGCATTAGTGATTCTCTTCTCCGCATTGCAAGAGGTATATTATCGTCATCGTCATCGTCCTCGTGTTCATCTCTAGTACCTGTAGCCGTCTCTGGATTAGACCCATCATTAACTATAGCACTTGCTCTGTCACCTGGAGCGGTTATTATTGCTGAGGTGGATTGGTTTCGTACCTCTGTAGTATTGTCACTTGTTTCCGAAGGCTGAATGGTTGGTACATGGCCGTCCTTCGCAACGTCATTTCTTACAAGTCCAACGACTTCAGAAGGCATTTCGGGAGCATCTGTACGTGTTGCCGATGGAGAGCCGATTGCCTGTCTGTTTCGTCTTGTACTTGGTGCAATTATGGCATCATCATTATCTACTGAAATTTCAGTAGATGCTGAACTAAGGGGTCGCTGAAAAGTCATCTCAGATGGAGTAAATACAGACCTAGAGTTGTTGGTTGTTCTTCTGGATGCTGGAACAATTGGTGCCTCTTCTTCAACTTCCTCTTCGGAATCCAAATTAATGACTTCTACAGAATCATTGGCAGCTTCAAGCAATCGCTTTTCCGATGGTTCAATCTTTGATTGGACTGCAGCTGATGGCTGTGAAGCGTCTGATTCACCATTATACTCTTCATCTCTAACATGCCAAGCACCATTTTCATCAATTTCAATAGTTTCATCATCGGCGGTAGTTTTGTCAATAACTTCTTGGAAGTAGTCATCAATGGCCAAGTCTTCAAGTTCTAGTTTTCGAGAACAAACAGGACATAACCAAGTTGGTGCTTGAACTTGCAGTTCCATAAAGAACCAAGCATCGAAGCATTGAACATGCTGGCATTTCACAGACTTGCATGGTCTTTCCATCTTAACGAAAGAGCACGGGCAATTTAGCGAAACGATTTCTTTCGACGTTTGAACGTCATCATCTTGCTGTCGTTGTTCTTTAATGAAATCCAAAGTTGTTTGTTTAGATATATGGCTATGATCCAAGATCCTTTGATAGAGCTCTTCAACAGGAGTGATTTCAACAATATAAAGATAGAGAAGGTAATCTGACTTTGTATAAGCATATATGACATCTAAATAGTTTCTTTCATAATACTTCACAAGGGAGGTCAAGTCAGCAGGCTTCACTGAGCCTTCTTTACCCTTGATACCTTTTGTACTGACGGTCATTTTAACTTCGTTAAAAACTATTTCATTTGGTTGTGGGAATTCTAAGTACTGCTCTTCAGTATTAGGTTTTCCTTCATTGATAACACCAGACAGTAAGTATAATCTTCTATTCTTATTTGCCTTTAGTTCAGTGATTTCATCAGCTGTTAATTGAAAGTGCATTCTTGTTGTTGCTCTATGTGCTTCCTCCTTAAGTGCGATCTTAGGGTTTTCACTTCCATCTGCCCGAATCAAGCATTTAGAAGTGAAGAATACGGTTGGCTTAAAATTCACCCATTGAAGAGTTTTTTGGGTCCTTCTTGGAGGAATCTTTAAAGCGTTTATTGTTAGGGCTGGATATCTGTGTGCATTCGGTTGAAAAGTAGCCATGATCTCATCATAAGTTGGCATTTCCTCACCATTTTTAGCTTTAAGGATAGCAACTCGGATTGTCTGAACTTTGGCAAATTCTTTTCTTCTATTTGCAGTGTTTAATACATGTTGTATTCTTTCAATAATCTGGGCTTTTGTACCTGCTTGTGATGTTCCTAATGTTCTTGAAACTGCCTTCAATCCTACTAGTTTCAAAGTCCCGAGTTTCTCAATAGTGTCCTAAATTTGAAGAATGATTTATCAAATATTATATGTTAGTATAAAAGCTTCATAAGTAAAATATTGAAGAAAATGGTATATTGTTCGTCATATTTCAGTATACATACATTGAAGTCACGCTGTGACATTTCAAGAGATGTAATCTGTCCATTCATTCTGATTGGAAATATTAAGTGATTTTTCCACTGAACCTATGTAACAGTTTGTTTATTGGTAAAGTATTCTAAGTACACTAATATGAGCTATAATTATGGCAACCCTGTTGTGTATCGTATTAAGCCGAATATATGTCAATCTTCTTTGGTGTGACAATGTGAAAACAACAGTTAAATAAGGGTTTCAGGGTGATAATCCTTTGCTATTTGAGATAGAAATTAGATATCAGGGTATTGTCAGGATATTATCCGGTTAATCAGTGGATGCTTGTATAATGCTCTGGCAAAATTCCCTCTTTAATCAGCGTGACTGACCTGTGTCTCTTTGTACGGGTTTGTCCATTCTCAGGTGTATATAATCGCATAGGAATAGAAATTTACTATAATTATTATTGATGACGGTTCATCAAGAACAAAAAAGTGGGCTGTGCATAATTGCCTCATGAGAGGAAAACTGGCACAGATTGATTAATTACTATACTGACATGGATCATGGAATAGGATACTGCTCTTGTGAGCTTTGCTTTGCTCATATAAATAAGTATATATATATATATATATGTATATATATAGTGGTGTATCCCGGGTTAAATATCGCTATGGAGAGGTCCGATCAGTATACAGTCCATCATGATACCCGCATTAGCCATCTTAGAACCAAAATCCTCCGCAGATGGAAGGCAAAGGAACCCATTGGCGCCTTTGAACGACCCAATTCTACTGCTTCTTTGGAAGCCGGTGGACTCTGCCAGCAATTCGTAATCAGCGCTTTGGAAGACAAAAACCCTTTGATACTCTGGCCTTCTTCCATCCAATTTGAAATCTTGTGCCAGCTTCACTTTGACTATTGGAAGTGTTGGGAGAGCAGTGTTCGGTTTTGCAAGCATCCCTTGGTACTTTAACAGAGAAGGAAGAACGAAAACGTGATAGCAAACTGCTGCGGAGGCAGGGTTTCCTGGAAGAGCAAAAATGATCTTTGTCTTCCCTTTGACTTCAATTGTAGCAAAAGTTGTAGGCTTTCCTGGTTTCATTTTAACTCTTCCAAAATGAATTGTACCTCCGAGGACCCTTTCGATAGTAGGCTTTAGTAAATCCAATTCACCCATGGAGACGCCACCGGTTGTTATTAAGTAGTCAATATTATCGTGTTCGAAAGCCCGTAAAATGAGTCTTTCTAAAGAGTTCTTTGAATCACTCGCAACGCCTAAATCAACGGCTTGATAACCGGTGTGCTTAATGGTAGATAATAAAGTAGGTCTATTACTATCGTATATTTCACCATAACGTAATTCGCCGGCTGTATCAATTTCTTTCAATTCGTCACCAGTTGACAAAACACCAATCAGTGGCTTTCGGTAAACTTTAACCTTGAATATACCAACGCTGGCTAGTAACCCAACTTCGCCACCATTTCCAGATATTCTAGAACCTTCAGCTAAAATCAGGGCACCTTTTTTAAGATCAGAACCAATCTCCCTGATATTATCATTCTCCTCAACTCCAGATGCCAAGATCTTCACTTCTTTTTCTTCAAGGCCATCGTCAGTATTCGAGATAAGTTGAGTTTCTTCAACCATCACAACAGCATTGGCACCTTCAGGAATAGGTGCACCTGTTGTAACTCTTGAAATTTCGCCTTGGTGTAAAGTTCTCTTTTCGTTATCGGACGAAGCATGAGATATTGAGACAACAGGGAACGTTCCTGGGACGTCAGAGTTGACGACAGCGTACCCATCAACGATACTGGCTCGGAAGTTTGGCACATTAACGGGTGCGATTATATCTTCTGCGGCTATAGATCCGGTGAATAAAGGATCCCTAATGTCTATCTCGGTAACCGTGGAAATAGGGGTGTATTGATCGATCAACTTAAAGGCTTCGTCGACTGAAATAATACGGTATGGAGACTCTCTTGCCCTCTGAGTGACGGGAGCAGCTAAGTCGTTGGATATTAGAATGTGTCTAGCGATACCACATCCAACTCTTTCAGATACACTATCAACTTTGCTTTCATGGGAATGCCCGTGTCCCTGTCCAAGACCATGACCACGGGAGTGGTGGTGATGATTATGGGACTCGTTTGAGGAAATCGGAGTATCAGGTAAAGCATCGTTTAAGGTTCTGTTCATTTTCTTGTGAATTGCCCTTGCATCTGTATTTTCAATTTGGATTAGCGCATGGGGTAATGTCTTGACTATCGCTTGTAAGTTTTCCATTGATCCCTTGGGAGATCCTGGTAGCGTAATAATCAAAGATTTGTTTCTGATACCTGATATTGGCCTAGACATCATAGCAAAAGGGGTAACTTTGAGGGATTCTGAAAGCATTGCGTGAACGATTCCAGGCGCTTCTCTCTCAAGTAATGGTTTGATTGCCTCCGGGGTCACATCGTTAGCCGTGAAGCCTGTGCCTCCACAAGTTAAAATTAGTCTCAAATCATCTGTCTGGGTCCAATGGCTGATAGTATTCTGTATTTCATCAATTCTATCAGGAATAATAGCAGTCTTTTTTAGTACGTATTTTGTTTCTCCAGCTTCAGAGTTGAACCTGTCTAGAAAGTTGGAGACAGCTTGCGTTGTCCTGTCTTTAGTCTGATCTTTAAAACAGGTATCGGACAAGACCAAAACTCCCACGTTGAACGGCATACTTTGTAAATTGGCTGATCGTATATTTTTATGTTATGATGCTCAAAGATTGCGCGATGAAATCAAGACAATTGTGGTCAAGAGTCAAAACAATGAAAGAAAGAGAACATCCATAGATTGTTGACTGCTTCTAATCCTATAATCAGAGGACAGGATCACCGAACTGCGCCGCACACGATCATATCGATTCCAAATAAGCTGAATCTTTTAGTGAGTTGAAATCCAGCTTGATTTACTTTTCGTAATGACGTATTTGATGTCTAAGTGTAGAAATGGGTACTTGGTTATTGATAAAATAGGAAAATTTTAAGCACCATAACATGCTGCATATATTTTTGAAAACAATAGCAGGCTTGAACGATATAAACATTGAGGTCCCCGCTGACATCTCTACGAGTGAGCTTGACTTGCAATTGAAGTCCAGGCTACCTTTAAAAGTTTCATCAAAGTCAATAATAGCATTAACCAACGGTCTTCCAATATTGAAATATGGTAATATACAGGATATACCTAATAAGCCTGTTGATCATGGATACTTGGTTCTACATATAAGAATTCCCATTTGTGGTGGTAAAGGTGGGTTTGGTTCTTCGTTGAAGAAAAAGGCTGCTAAAAAATCGGGCCGGAGTAAAGACAACTATAAAACACTAGATGGCTACAAAGTGAAGTACTTGAAAAAAATAGCTTATTTGGAGAAACATTCTTCCGATCTGACTAAGGATCAAAGGGCAAAGATGAATGAGAAAAGAGAAAAGTTAATGAAAATTCTGGAAGTAGACCCGGAAGCTATTGCAAAGAAAGATGCCAAATTTGACGATCACCGATACCTTGAGGACTTAGACGATGCTATGAGAGAAATACAAGAGTCTGTTGGCATGGCGATGGATCTTGATTCAGAGTCTAGCGATGATGACGGGGATGAAGATGTCTATAATGGTGACCTCAACAAGGTCGAATCTGGTGATGATTCTCACAAGAATTTGGAATCCAAGCATGCATCTAAACTAGTTGGCAATGTAACTGAATCTGACCCTGACTCATCCGAAGATGAGAGAGAAGGAAGGAGGGAACCCATTAAGTCTCGTTTAGATTCATTTTTCAATGACAACTAAGAGGAGTAGTAATTAACCATTTCTCTTTTTCTTCTGTATATCACTCCCTCCAGACCCATTCCGATCATTCAACTATCATATGTCAACTTTCCATTACATGGATACATAGCTGACACTTTTGACACAGTGCCCTGGTTCGGTTTTACATCTGTTACACAACATCTTCTGGTAGACCGTCGATCGTGCTCGTCTCAAAAGTTACCCGCACCCAAAACGCGTCGATTCCTCGGTTTCGTTCCCTATAAAAATTTTCGAGATTTGAATCGAATAGAGGTTCAGAAAAAATTATACACACACATACAGAAATTGAACGGTTCAGATTGGCACAGGATTAAAACTAGCTTCCTATCTCAATTGACAATTGGATATAATCTACAGACGATAACAATAATAGAAATGTCAACCCCTGCGCAGAAATTTGAAATACTAGTTGACTCTTTCATTTCGAAGTTGAAAAGAAGGCAAATCACAGGCTCTTTCCACGTCGCTACGGAAACCTGTCAGTTGTTGATGAGAGTCATCTCCAGTTCAAGATGGTCAAACACTGAAGAATTCATCGAACTAATACGAGGAGTTGGTAAGAGATTGATAGATGCACAGCCAAGAGAGTTTGCTGCTGGAAATATAGTAAGAAGAGTTCTTGCGATTATTAGGGACGAAGTCAATGACTCATCAGCACAAGCAACATCTTCCTCTTCTAATGCCCCTGTTAATACATCCATGTTCCAATTATTATCAACGAAGACTTCTACAAAGGAAACTACAAAAGAAACCACGAAAGCACAAAATCAAGACTTAAGATCTGTTGTTATTCAAGGTATACGAGAATTGATTGATGAAATCCAATCCGTTCATGAAAATATTGAGTTAATGACAGTTGATTTGATCCATGACAATGAAATTCTATTAACACCAACCCCAGGTTCTCAGACAGTTTTAAATTTCTTATTGAAAGCAGGTCTAAAGAGAAAGTTCACGGTTTTAATTACCGAGTCATACCCAAATGACATTGAAGAATGCCACAGGTTCGCAAAGACCCTAGCTGAAGCCAACATTGAAACAGTTATAATACCCGACTCTACCGTCTTTGCTGTTATGTCAAGAGTTGGTAAAGTTCTTATTGGGGCTAGGTCGGTATTCGCCAATGGTGGTTGTGTTACTGCCGCTGGTGTTGCTACAGTTTGTGAATGTGCAAAAGAACACAAAACTCCAGTGTTTGCTGTTGCTGGTTTATACAAATTCTCTCCAACTTATCCGTTCGATAGAGATTCATTAATTGAAGTTGGTAACTCTGGTAAAGTTTTGCCTTACGAAGACAGCGAATTGGTTGGAAAATGTGAAGTTACTAACCCACTCTTTGACTACGTTTTACCCGAACACATTGACATTTATATAACAAATATGTGAGTATTATCTTTTTGTTCTTTCCACTTATGATACCAATTTTTACAATAGGAAATCAAAAGGCGTTGACACTCTAATTCCAAAATGCTTATACAAAATTTGAACCCCGATATACTAACATTATTATTTTTTTCTCAATACAGTGGTGGTTTCTCTCCAAACTTTATTTATCGTATTGTCTTGGATAATTACAAAAACGAGGATGTTCACTTAGAATAGCTCTGCTTTTGCGTTCGGCCAATCGCGATATCACCCTCCCCTCTACCTTTATTACTAATGATGCACCGACTAATACAATTACTTATCTATTATACTGATTTACTGAAAAAGTAATTCGACATAATAAACTCTGGCAATTAAATACATTCTTCATCCTTGTAGAATGCCCTGTGCCTCGCTCGGTCTTTTGCTTTCATCAGTTGACCTTGAGCTGGATGCCAGTTATTTTAATAAGTATTATCTTTTTAGTACTATAATTTCTTTGAATTTCTGTGCAAGGGGCTATATCAATTTAAGGTTTAAATTTGAGTGCGATTCTGCTATGAGTTTGAAACACCAATGGCAAAAATTGTAATTATTAAAACCTTTCATTTATACTGTAACCTATATACAGCCTATATACTGTTCTGCCAATCTAGCTTCTCTGATTCATGGCATTCGACATGAGACTGAGAATAATTGAAATCAAAGCTAGGATCATGGCAGTTATCACAGGAATGCTCTTTTTTGAGATTGGGGGTTTAATTTCCTGAATCAATAAAGCGTCTTCTGATAAAGAAATACATATAGCTAGCTCCAATCTTGATGCATTTTGAATATTGTAGTGCTTTAGCTTTCTATTCGGGTCAAGAAGAAACATGTCACCGTGCTTCAAATAATATTTAATGTACTTGTTTTTTCTTCCATTAACTTGAATGCTTTTATAAATCAATGTAACTAACTGACTAACAACCATCTCATCGCTAACTTTCAACGACAGCGGCACTTCTTTACTAGTTTCCACTGTGACCAGCATATTTTTATCTCCTTTCTTTGGATTCAAAAGTGTTGCAATTCCTTCTATTGATAAAAAAGACATTGACTTGTTCATGTTTGTAATGTATGCAGATTTGGGCATCCTATTCCCTCTTGTAATTGATTCAAGTACAACATCCAAAGTCGTATTTATTCCAGCCATCAACCCATATTCAGTATCAATTACTGGCTCAAAATCTGAGTCCAAATAAAGCTCAATAACATTGAACTCGTTCATCAACTTGTATATCATGATATTTGTATCTCCAATTTTCATCCCGTTTCTATTGTAAAATGACTTCCCTGTGAAGCTAAACTTGTCGTTTTTGAAAAGTTTAAAGGCGTTAATTAACGATACTTTCGGATCACTGAAGGTATATTTTGAGCTTTGCAAGCATTCGTAAAAATCGTTATACTCTCTTATTATGACCTCCAATGAATCTACCAATTTGAATTCATTGGGACCTAATACGTTGATATAGTTGACTATTGTACATGAATCACTCAAGTGAACCCACTCATTCTTGCACTGGACGAACAAATGGCATCTATCCCTGTTGATTAGGTTGGATCTTGTTGCTATTTCAGCTTTTAGCTCAAAAATAGTCCAAAAAGTCCTTGCAATGATATCAGTTAACACCTTGTCATACTGAACGATATTGATGCTGATTTTTACGGCTGAGTGGTCCAATCCTGTTAAAAGTAGGGTTGTATCGTCATTGATATTCATATCAAGCTCATAGGAACTGGTTATTAGTGGTTCGTATTCATCAGGTACTGATGAAGATGAAATTAAGTCACTAAATCTGTCTTCTTCTGTTGGGGGGCTAACTGATGCTGAGCTTGATGATGATGCGTCTTCGGTTGTTGGCATAGCGTTTTCTAAGTAAAAGTTAGAAATAAGGGGAAAAGGTGGGCGGTTGTTTTGGGAGTTTCAAAAGAATTCTTGAAGCGGGATACTTTCGTATTTTTATATGTATTTATATATATATATAGATATGCGTTTCCTTGATCTTTATTAGGCTTATACACTGCTAGTAAGATGTGTCATTTTAGCAAGATGGAGGAAATGTAATGTATCCTCTTTTCAAAGCAAAACAAAACAAAACGGCGAGCCGCTCGTGTTTCCCGCTGGTGCACGCCCCCCTCGTTTACAATTTAGAGAAAGCCAGGAAGGTGATGTGATCTCATCTCCGAAGAAAGTCTGACGATTATCACCGTTTGAACAGAGTATCTGATCTTTTCTACTCTTCTTTTCACAGACCTGGAAGGAAAGAACAAGAGTTTAAGTCATTTCCCTCTATACTTCCATTTAAAATTCCACTCCCACCAATTCGCAAAACTGTACAATAATGCAAAACATAGTGTTAATAGCAATCGTTGTCATCATATCGGCAATCGTTCTAAAGAATTTTTTGTTCTCTTCCGTAACCACAATTGACCTTGAGACAGAAGATGAAGACCACAAAGCAGAAGAAGCAACTGTTGAAAAAGTTTTCACACCCGAAACTTTATATAAATTCAATGGGAATGATCTTGAGCGAATATACATAGCGGTTAGAGGTAACGTTTACGATGTTTCGAAATCAAGGCAATTTTATGGTCCTTCTGGTCCATACTCTACATTTGCAGGTCATGATGCTTCAAGGGGACTTGCTTTGAACTCTTTTGAAGCTGGTATGTACTCGTTTTAAGCTAAGAATGCATAGATGTCTTTCTTCTTTATTTGGCCGTCTCAATCATTGTACCGACTCAGTTTCCTTTATGAAATTTGATAATTCTAGAAATACTAACAGGTCTTCCATAATTACTTCAATAATATAGATGTTGTCAAGAACTTTGATGAAAAGATTGACACTTTGGGTGATTTATCAGAAGCTGAAGTCAAATCGTTAGATGGTTGGGAAAACATGTTCAAATCTAAGTATCCAATAGTTGGCACGCTTGTCAATAATGGCGAGATATAGCTCTAGAATTATTATTTGTCTATAGATTTAGTTTACCTACATAATGTATTGGCAATGACAGATACGCTCAAACACCTGAATATATATAGCTTAATCAAAGCTTTACGTATGATATAATAATTCTAAACATTCAATATTTTATGCAAGGAGTCAACTCACTTAAGAGTCTGTGAAATAGGTATTCGGTTCTATAAACGGACATTCAGTGAAAGTAACGGAAGTCAGTGGCTAGTTGTTCAAATAGCTGGAGAGAATCGACGCTAAGAAGTGACAGCACTCTGTTTGTCGTTGCTTATAGACCGGCTCTATATACATGAAATTGGGGGCATTTATATTGATTGATTCATCACTGGATGTTAGCCACTTACTTGAAAGGAATCAGCCGGCTAAGAAGCACAAGCACTCGCTCAGGAAATACGCGGTAAATTTATGGTGGAAAAGTTCGTAGCCTCAAAGCTCAAAAGTATTTGAAATTTTCTTAAGGGTCAAAGCTCACTGAATCAACATATTGGAACTTTGTTTGGTCTTCTTTCTGCTCTTTATCTCTGTTTCACATCTATAGATTATGAACAACTAGCCATTCAAAGAATAGTCAGCATATTATATATCACAGTACAATGCCCTCTGTTAAAGTTGCGCTGGATGATTTGACCGTCAACAACCTAGGTTTGTTCAACGTTATAGCAGCTCCAAAAACGTTCTCAGATTCGTACATCCAAGAAGCCAAAGAATCTGGAGAATTAGCACAGTATGCTTATTACAGCGAAGTTCCGGTTGGTCTAATTGTTGCCAAACCTTTACAACCAATCAAATCAAAATCTCCAGTTGGTTTACTAATTGAGACTCTATGCGTTTTGAAAAGTTACGCTCATGAATACAATGTAGAGAGTGAGGCCATTTCGTACATCGAGGAATTGGCACTTGAAAAAAGACACTTGAATAAATGCTATATAGTAATTGATAAAGTTGTTGATGAATGGCTATTTGAAATTATCCCAGCAAAAGGTTACATAGAAGAAGATTTGAACGATGAATTATATAAAGGATTGGATTTGACTGGTGGTAATGAAAACATTGTTTTGTTCAAGAAGGATTTGGTTAAAAAGAAGGATAATGACGCTCATCTACTTACCGATACTGTGACGATAATATAGGTGTATAAAACTGCATATAGAAACGATACATTTTTTAAGTTTGCATCTCTGAATGTACAGCCCAGAATAGAAGTGTTTATTCTTGGAGTTAGACTTGGACAAGCATTGTGGTGTAAACCCAATCCAATTAAATTTTTTATGTCCACCGAATGAAATTGCCCGTAATTGCTGGTTTGTTTGTGGTAGCTGAGTTACTTGATCCAGTGCCCGGACTCCCTCCATGTATGTACATACTGAAACTGCTCAGGGACTGGTACACCAATACCCTCTTCCACAAAGATCGCATTAACAAAACACACAGCGTTAAGACCATTTCAAAGTTACCTACTCATCATACTCGCTGAGCCACCTCCACACCCCCAAAATGCAATATACAAATCTTGGCCCCAGGTGACATTCGAATTAGTTCCCTTTAAATGCCAGAGGCATTTCGGATCAAACTCTGTACTGTTTTTTTTTCCTTTAATAATTGGATCATGGTCAATTGTTATTAACCAGGCAAAAAAAATCAATAACAGCTACAATGGTCGATTCCAAGAACTGGTTAGGACAAGTCGACGATGACACGTTCATCTCAAAGTTATCTATTCCTGGTACCCACAACTCTGCAGCCTGCCATCATGCTCTACCTTCCGTCCAATGTCAAGGTAAATCTATTGAAGATCAATTGGAAAACGGTGTTAGATTCTTGGACATTAGATTATCTAGGAATTTCCTAACTTTGAATAAATCTCATGAAAACGATTTGATTGTTATTCATGGCAAATTCCCAATTAAACTGACTGGTTCAGTAAAGTTCAAAGACACAATTTCTAAAGTTTACAAATTTTTAGAAGAAAATCGTTCAGAAACAGTCATTGTCTCAATTAAACAAGAAGGGACTGGGAAATGGGACAACAACAACGATGAATTCCCAAAAGCTTTCAAAGAAAAGTTCTTAAACGGTAACGAGGACAGATGGTACTTAAATACCGACATCCCAAGATTAAGAGACTGTAGAGGCAAAGCCATCTTGTTCAGAAGATTTGGTGTTCAAAACCAAGATGAGCAACGTGGATTTGGTATCCCTGCTTCCTCGTGGTCTTATAACGCCAAAGATGACGACAGAGGTGTTTTCAGAGTTCAAGACTTCTGCGAAATCTCCACGGAAGATGACATTTCAAAAAAGGCGAATTATGTCAAGAACTTAATCAATCAAGCTAAAGATTACAACAGTACCAACACAGATCCTAAACTGTTCATCAACTTCTGTTCAGGTTCAAACTTCTTTGATAGAGACTGTTGGCCTGAAAAAGTTACCGATGCTTTAATCGAATCAGGTATAGATCAAACTTATGGCAAAGGTGCTGGTATTGTTATCTTGGATTACTGCGAAAAAAGGGATTGGAAATTGGTCAGGTCCTTAATTGAAAAGAACTTTTAGTATAGACAATTTTATATAGTCCTGTCTTTGTTTCTGGTTATTTGTTTCCTTAGAACAATTCATTTCCTTATTTCGTTTTCCATTAGTTTCATCCTTATGGTATCTACAAATCTTTTTGGACAATCGGTGTCTTCTCTTGTTGCCTTGATTGTCAGTTCAAGCTTGCCTATATATTTCATGTTAATCTTCATAAAAAACAAATAAATAATAAGAGAAGAATACCAAAATATCAGGAATTACATCGTAAACCGATGGAGAAGAAAAAAATCGTCACAGACAGGATTCGAACCTGCGCATGCAGAGCACACCGCCTTAGCAGGGCGGCTCCTTAACCACTCGGACACTGGGACGTACATAATTCCATTGTTTTGGTGCTGAATATCTCGCATAGAATTGAATTTGGTATTTTTGGGCTCCAAAGATATTGGGAACGGCAATGTAGCCTTTTTTTGCCCTGTCATAAACAATTTATTTCTTTATAGAATAACTAGATCACCAATAAATATCTGGTGAGGCTTTGGAGTAGGCAAGTGCATTATCAAGGGGCTTTATGCCAAGAACAAATTTATCAAACATTTTGCCAAACATCACGAATTGTTTTACAATTCAGTGTTCTCAAAGAAATATAACATAGACTGATTTTTAAGTTACTAATTGCTTTTCTGATGGAAAGAAAGAAATAATAACTTTACAATATTACTTTCTTGGAATTCATTAAATAGATTATTATGTTGGAAAGCAGGGGACTTATATTACACAAATCTGCTTAAATATTTGGATACCTTTCCACGTCTATAATTTTGAGTCCAATCTATTAACTTTAGTACACTTAAAGTAGATTAACAACATCATCTAGTCTTTCAAAGCCATTCAGCACGATATAGTTACTCCCGCTAGACACTTTCTGATCCCCCACATCAACGCCTGTTGCTCGTCCATCGAAGTACACTACAAAACCTTTAAATCCTTCCTCTGCATCCTCAGTTTGGTCAAACAATTTCAACATCCGATAATAATCTAACGATGTGTCTTCGTCATCAGTCATGAATATGAAGTGCTTGCCAGAGACTTGCTTTTTAAAAGTTTTCATGTTTTTGTAATCATTTGATCGATTTCTTAGAACTAATTTATGGTCTAGAATAGATAAAGAAGCAGATGAGGAAGAAAAGTTTGGGGATTTTAAAATCTTACTAAGGTCTTTGGAATATGAATTGTATTCAGTCATTGAAAACTCTCTGTCTTTAACAATATTCACCTTTGTACAGCCTGTCATAGCTGATAAGTGATTTAATTGATGCATAAGTTGTTGATTAGGGTATATTGAAGCTTTCAAATAATGACTCAATTCTTTGTCCAAATCGTTCCCTTTAACTAATTTCGTAAACGAATTTAAATACCGTTGCTCGTTCATTAGCTTTGATTGGAAAACGTCTCTAATAACACTTCTCAATCTCCATTTCATTAGACTTTTATTCATGTTGCTTTCTTCAAGTGTCACTTTTGAAACTTCTTTCTTCCATAATGGTTCTAACTCGGATCTATTGAAAGCAACAGTTGGAAATCTAGTTTCCATCATTGTACACACTGCAGAGAATACATTAAAGTTTTTAAATAGTAATTTATCATGAACAAATATCGAGTAATCTTTGGGTTTACTCCTATTCAAATGCGGAATAGATTCAGTTATTGGCCAACTTCTCACCATTAAGTCAAAATCCGTACCCTGTTGAATTGAAGTTGTGGATTCCAATCGAGTTGATACTATACCCCGTTGAATAGTTGCCTTGTTATTGTTTGTCGTTGCTCTTTTAATGGTGCTTATTCGTATCGTACTACTCTTGGATGGTTGTGAATGTATGACGTTCTCCAGCACTTTCACGGCTGTCTTTGTAGGCGCACCAACCTTCAGGTGGTTCGGTATAAATTTCATCACTGATAACAGTGCCCTAATAGATTACTTCCTTGTGTATATATGGTTTATAGAGCTAAATGTTTCGAACCAACTTATGAAGTATATCAATAAGGTCTGTTGCAACACATACTCAAAAGCGGGGAAACAAAAAGAGAAAGCGCGCCGCAAATTCTTTAAAAATGAGGATTCGTTTTTTTCAAGTTTAGGTTAGATGATGGATTAATTTTCTTTAAACATCATTATATTATCTACGGCTTCTTACTGAAAGCATGAGAATAAAAAGTATACAAAATTAACGCTAACAACAAACAAGGCAGACAAGTATGGTAGAATTAAAAAATTATAAAGCATTATCAGTTCTCTTTTCATCCTTCAAAGCCTGTAGTCTTGGTAAGATTTCTTCTAATTTAACAGCATCGTTCTTGTTCTGTAATTCTTGAATATCTCTATTTCTAATGTTGACAGATTTGTCGTTTTGCTCTTGTTCACCAACAATGAAGATGAAGTTATATTTTTGTAATTGACCGGTCCTAACCTTCTTTTGTAGTGTGTTACCAGATAAATCAACATCAGCGAATAAGCCAGCTCCTTGTAAAGTCTTTTGAACTTCTTGTGCGTAGTCAAAGTACTTAACACCGACCGGAACAACTAAAACTTGTCTTGGAGATAACCAGAATGGCCACTTGCCAGCGAAATGTTCAGTCAAGATAGCAGTCATTCTTTCAACGGAACCTAAAATGGCTCTGTGGATCATAACTGGTCTTTGGGTCTCAGTAGAGTCATCCTTACCCCTGAATTCCAATTCAAATCTGTTTGGTAATTGGAAATCTAGTTGGATAGTAGCACATTGATGCCATCTTCTCAAAGCATCAGAGATCATAATATCAATTTTTGGACCATAGAAAGCACCATCACCTGGGTTAAGTTCCCACTTACCGCCCCATCTGTTCAAAGCAGACTCCAACTTAGCTTCAGCATTGTTCCAAGTTTCAATTTCACCAACATACTTCTCTGGTCTGGTTGATAATTCCATCTTGAACTCGAAACCAAAAATACCATAGATATGCTTCAAGAAATCAAACACACCTGAGACTTCCTCTTCAATTTGCTCTTGTGTGCAGAAAATGTGAGCATCATCTTGTTGGAATCTTCTAACTCTGGTCAAACCAGACAGAGCACCGGAGAATTCGTTTCTGTGAATAACACCGAAATCGGCAACTCTCCATGGCAATTCTCTATAAGATCTTTCTCTAGACTTGAACATCAAGCAGTGACCTGGACAGTTCATTGGCTTTAAACCAAAAGTATCCTTTTCAACTTCGAAAGTAAACATATTTTCCTTATAGTTAGCCCAATGACCTGAGGTTTCCCATAACTTAGAGTTGTACATATTTGGAGTGATGACTTCGTCATAACCTCTCTTTCTATATTCGCCCCTTAACAAATCACATAACGCGTTATAGATTCTAGCACCATGTGGTAAAAAGAAACAAGAACCTGGAGACATTTCATGGAAGAAGAATAAATCTTGCTCTCTACCAATCTTACGGTGATCTCTAGAAGCGGCTTCTTCCAAGAATTTCATATGGTCCTTCATCTGGTTCTTATCTGGGAATGAAATACCATAAATTCTTTGTAAAGAGTCGTTGGCAGAATCTGCCAAGAAATAAGAAGATGAGTTTTTCAGAACTTTGAAGGTCTTGATTCTACCAGTGTGAGGAACGTGGGGACCTCTACATAAATCAATCAAAGAACCACATCTATAAACGGTGGTCGAAGTACCATCTGGAATCTTGGATTCAATCAAGGCTTGCTTATATTTGTTGTAGTTGAACATTTCTAACAGTTCTTCCTTGGTCATTTCTAATCTCTCGAAAGGTTGCTTGTCCTTGATAACCTTGTTACAGACAGTTTCAATGTTGGCAAAATCGGCTTGAGAAACGGCAGTTTCACCATTGTCAATTGACATATCGTAGAAGAAACCCTCATCAGTTGGTGGACCGAAACATAAGTGAGCACCATAGTGACACTCGCAACCTTCACCCAAAACGTGGGCAGATGAGTGCCAGAAAACCTGCTTACCTTCATCAGTTTCGAAATCAAGGAATTCTAAAGTAGCATCACCTTCCAATGGTCTTTCTAAATCCCATAATGAACCATTAACCTTTGAAATAACTTGCCGCTCAGAGAATGACTTACCAATATCTTTGGCAATTTCAGCTGGGGAAGTTTCGTAACTAGTACCTTCCTTGACGGTACCGTCCTTCAAAGTAATCTTGATTGGGACTCTTTCTTTGGCAGCAATTTCAGCGTCCTTTTTGGCCTTCAATTCTTCAAAAATCTTGATTCTGTAATCGATATAGGCCGGTTGTGGGTCTAAGAAAGCAGCTCTCTTTGGTTCAGAGGACTCTTTCTTTTCTTTCTTTTCTTTCTTAGCTGGTTTCGGAGCCTTTGGCTTGTCTGCGACAGACAAGTCTTCAACTTTCTTAGTAATTTCTTCAGACATTTGGGTAGAAGGTTGTTGACACTAGAGGTATCTATATAAAAGTCGAGGGTTGAGTAAACGTTAAAATTCTATGTCTTTGACTCGATGACTCTTCTTCTCAAGCTACGTGCACAATTGTCAATATTCAGTAATTCACTATTGCATCAACAGATCTCAACTCAAAACTCACACGCAAAAAAGAACAAAAAATTAAAACGCCGGGTAAATTTTCTTAATATGGATTACGTAACATCTTTTGCTTCTTATATTTTTATTCTCGGCTTGAAAAATGCTTGGTAGTTACCAGGTTAACCTTTGTATGCTTCAAGTTTATCAAGCCCTAGGCAGAATATAATCTTGTCATAACGTAGAATAGAACAAACCCCCGAAATTTCTACTGAAACAGTGCAAATGAGTGACTCGGATTATGAACCCGAAGCGTAAGTGCTATCAATCTCTCATTATCATTTCAGTCTCCTTCAATTTTTTACTAACAAAAGATCAATTCGAACCACTTTATAATAGTCCTATAATTATAGACGAAGAACCTTCCGACGTAGAAGGTCTTCACCCTGAATCCCCAGATGTGAGCGAGAAAAATGTTGATAGCCCAGATACATCCCAGCAGGTTGCTTCTACACTTTCTGAAGAAGCACCCATCAGAGAATCTGATAACAAAAAGGATTCTATATATTCAACTGGATTTGAAGAAATTAACAACGATAACGACGAACTAGCAGAAATCAGAGGCGAAGGCCGATATTTTGGAGTTACCGATCCTGAAGCATCCCAACCGATATGCTCAAATTGTCATAGAAGAGGGCATATTAGGGTGAACTGTAAAGTTGTTGTTTGTCATGCCTGTGGTAAAGTTGACGATCATTACGAAAGCCAATGCTCCAACTCTATGGTTTGTAGTAATTGTGGAAAAAGAGGTCACTTCAGAAATCACTGTCCTGAAAAAAGAAAATACAACTATTGTTCAGACTGTGATTCCAAAAACCATTCAAATGATAGATGCCCAAATATATGGAGAAGTTATATTACAGCAGCTCACAAGCCTTCACATATCTTTGCATACCCTGCTAACTCTATTTACTGCTATAACTGTGCTCAGAAAGGACATTATGGTGACGAGTGTTTACAAGCTAGAACATCCAAGACTCCAAACATCAACGGATCTGCATTCACAGGTGACAATTTACCAAGAGAATTAAGAAAACAGTATAAAATGAATATCAGAAACATGGAATCTGAAGTGGAGGATGACTATGGGGGATACTATGCACAAACTACACAATACGATAAAACTAGTGAAAATAATAACAACAGCACCAATAAGAGAAAGAGGTCGTTATATGATGAATATGCAAGCAATGATAATAACAGAAAGAGATCTAACTATAATAGCGTTCCGCCACCTCGTAGCAGAAATCAGTACAACAATTCAATGCCATCAGGCCCATCACGTCCTTCTAAATCTGGATTTTTACCTTTGTCTAACTCAAAGGAAGGAAGCGGTTACCGTAGCGATAACTCTAACAACAAACAAAGCTATAACTACAGACCACAACCAATAAGAGAAGGATCATTACCTTCAGGCCCGTCACAGCCTAGTCGGTCTGGGTATATAGATTCTCAAAAAAAATATAACGGAAATAGATCCAATAAGTCTTCTGGAGGATACAATAGAAACACTGGAGAAGGTTATAACAATAGAAGAAATAACAGAAGATATTAAATTGCTGATTCAGACGCAAAACAGTTATATATAGATGTATATATCTATGACTATGTATGTAGATATTTTATAGATATGAAATCAAATCGCATTACCCTGGAACTTTCATAGTATTATGACTGCTGATTCTTGTATAAACCTAAGTGTGCATCTAAATCCAAATCGATAAACCTTAATGCATGTAAAGATAACGTATCACTGGCCCTGTGTCCCAGAGCCAAAACAAGCACCATAAAGCAACAGACATCACTTATTGCATGCCTTATTCAACAATAGTTGCTCATATTGCTTCATAGTCTTAGGCTGATTCTCTGCATTTTTATTGGTGCCATACACTTGATTGAACTGATAGTTTAGAGAATTTGCAAGCATTGTGTCCTGGTTTTGAAGTGTATTGTATATTAAGGTTTGTTTTTTCATTAGATCGTAATTCTTGTTGTTTTCATGAGACATTATTTTTTGTTTAGTAGGTTGTTAAAACAGGTTATCAGCTTTCCATCTAGTTCGGGTTGAAACAAGAAAAGAATACAAAAATCGGATACTTAAATTCAACTAAATCACAGTAAGCGCTAAAGTCAAGCAAAGAACTTCTAGTTTCAGCCACAAACTTCCAACGTCTCAAAGATCAAATATCAAACCACAGTATACAAAAAAATAACTGGCCAAAATTGACTATCTCTTGTATCAGAGATTATATTTTATGCACTATCAGAATAGTATACTTGCATATGTTGGGGTGTATAGGTTGTTAAATAAGAGAAATTTCTAGCTATTTGAAACTAAAAAAGAACACTTGCCTTCTGCCAGAATTGAACTAGCGACCTTTGCATTACAAGTGCAACGCTCTACCACTAAGCTAAGAAGGCGAAATTCTTTGCTTTTAATTTTTAGCAACGCACCTAACATGTCATATTGCTAAACTTAGACCCAAGCGAAAAAAATCACTTTCATTCAGTATATGATTTTCACTATATGATTTTCACTATATGATTCCAATTTGTGGTATTTATAAAGTAAGCCACAATAATAACGAAATCTAAACAGACTCAAAACAGAGTCAAAGCAGACTTAACTCGAAGTTATACGATTCCGTCGATTGTGTTAATTATCGGGTAAGAATCGCATATACTAGGAGTGAAATTGAGGGACCTAGTGACATTTGCTACTAAAGTTTCAGATAGAAATATATCATAAGTGGACCCGTGGATTCCACTTACTGCTGAAGAAGTCACAATCGGAACTCTTTTGGAAAGGGGACAAGTTTTATATAACGGTATTACATAGAAAATTTTTAATAAGAGATTTCATTATTTGTTATATTATTAGCTTATAAAATCTATTTCAATCGGATTACCTTTACTAATCCAATTGTATCCTACCAAACTAGTCACTTGACCTTGAACAAGTCTTAACATTTGAGCTCACTTAGTATGTAGCTGATATTATTTTAGATAAACCAGAGGAGGCATCCTCGTCTGGACTACCTTGGACGTAAGTAGGATACTCATACCTCTAAAAGGAAGGGATACTAGAAGTGGCTATAGATGATTTCTCAAGCTTCGATATGGCACCTATTCTGGCAGGCGTTCTTAAGAAATTGACTTTCTCTTAAAGATCGGTGCAACGAAAGGTTTTCTTTTGGAACACTAACACTAAAACATACTAAAATTTTCCACTTTTACTTTTATTTCAACAGAAAATGAATAGCTTAGTCCTTTCTGATGACACTGCCAACATTGACTCTAACTAGTGAAGCTGATACTGCGAAATCTGGAAATACTGATACTGCTAATACTTCTGCTGGCCATGCTTCCACTCCTAGCGCAAGATCTGCCGGTAATTCTCCGATTCCTGCTCCTCAAGAGAAATTGGTTGAATTGAAAACAGATCGTGACAGCAACTCATATTTAGTTGAAAGTTTAATGAATAATCTAAAATCAAGTAATGTTTTGGCTAAAGAGATCATGACTAATCAGGAACTAATCCAATCCTTGATTAAAAATGCCAATACTTCTCGCAAGAAGGGTGAAGATATTAAGGTAAAGGATATTTACGATCATTCAAGAGGTTACAAGCCAACAAGGAATATCCGTTCATCATTTTTCATTCCTATTGATCTGAATTCAAACGGTTGGCCCTGAGCAATCTTTAGACGAATCTATTGATCTGGTTGAATCAGATGACATTATCACCAGAATGTCTGACGAAGATGAAAGGAAGATTATCAACATAATACATGGAACTGCTGATCCTATTTATCATCCAACTGTGACAAGGGGTAATCCTGTCTATGAAGACGTCCAATTTTCAGCTGCCGAAATTAAGTTTACTATTAGGAAGCCTATCACTCCTAATAAATGAACCTTCACCTGCTGAGTTCCTTGGTATGTTCGCGAATATGAAATTAGATTCAGATCCGAACGAAATAAGCAATTTCTTCACTAAAGTCCATAACTTGGCTTTATACATTAGGAAGAACGGTATTAACGTTACCGAACCAACAATCATTAATCTAATCTATGGTAAGTTAGATGCTCCATTCACCAGTTTCTTAGAAAGGACTAATAATGCTATTGAAGATGATGTTGGAGAACACTTCGGAACATTAAGGAAGCTAGAGAAAGTTCTAATAGCTGAAAGCAGGAAAATAAAATATAAGAGCTTTTCCAACTTAGATGATAGGAAAGGTGCACCTAAGAAGAACCAAGACATGAAGGTCAAAACGAATTATGATTACTACTCTAATTCAAAAGACCAATCCTATTCCAGAGATGAAAAGGAAAAGGTATCCAAAGGTACTAAGAATCTATCCATGAACAAAAAGGATTCATTTGCTAAGAAGTCATACAATAATATGAAGGTTAATACTTTAGAAATCAATCAGATTGACAATGGTAAATCAATCACCTCATTGGATAGATTACCGCTTAGGAATCGTGGACTCGGGTGTTAATGCATCTTTTGAGTATTGGTGGTGTTTTGAATTAGAATAATAATCATAATTGGACTTGACCTTGTCTTGATTCTTCTTGGATGCACCTTTCCTACCATCTAAGTTGGACAAGCTCTTATATTTTAATTTTCTGCTTTCAGCTATTAGAACTTTCTCTAGCTTCCTTAATGTTCCGAAGTGTTCTCCAACATCATTGTCCATGGCCTTATTGGTAACTACCTTGGTTATGATTAAGCATGCTATGGACGTACAACTTTTATTCCATTTGAAGAAGGAAATCTTTCTCATGGTGTTTATCATCATACCAAGCATGTTCAATTTTTGCCTGCATCTCGAATTTATATTCAATCGTATAAAAGGACATCCATTACCTACGATGAGAACTATGACAGTGATGAAGAAATGGATGGTGACAGCGATTCAATTGCTTCAATTCATTCTAAGTATAATAATTCAGATCACTATACTACGCAAGAAGAAGAATCTTCCATCGCAGACAGTGACAATGAACTATCGGATCTCACTCCTTCTAAACCAGAGGGTGGTATTGACCACAGCCCTGATCAAGCCACGATTCAACTTGAATTTGATTCTAATCCTGCTTCTGAGAATGAATTTTCGGATACATTTAGTCCTAAAGACTCTTCTTCTGATGATCCATCTATTCCAATACAACATGATAAATCAATTGAACCTTCATCTAGACGACTTGCTCAATATGCTGCTACAGGCGATTCAACAACTGACGAATCTGATTCTTATTTATCGTCTGACTCATCATCTGATTCATCGTCATCATCCGCATCATCCTCTTCTGATCATTCTACTTTGGCCGCGTCACAAGACTCTGCTAAGGACAATCCCAAATCCAACGTTCAATCCAAATCTGACAAGTCTGATTTCATTGATAAGATCAATTCATCTATTCCAGTACTTCCACCTTCACCGACTGCTGTTAACCATCATCAGGATACATCACATGTTACATCGGCGAACTCTTCCCCACATTCGTTAGGCCTCCCACTTTACACTGTTGATCTCACTGAACATGTTGATTCACCATCTGAATCTGATGATCATGTTCACGATGAGGCTACAGATACTAGTCAGCCAGGAATATATTTGTCAACTGCTCATTTTCCCAGCTTGGTTGATATGAAACGTTCACGTCATCGGGACGGCATTGCTGTCGATCCCAATCCGCCAGTTAAGAGGCTCAAGCCGTTTATCATCAAACACTTATACGTCACCATCAATAATGCAACACTAAATCCAGTTATCCCAAGGTCTTGTAAACAATCTTACAGTGTCCCTGAGTGTTCGGAATGGGTTACTGCTATACAACCTGAATTAAACTCCCATAATAAGGAATTTAATACTTTGCATTCTATCATAGTTACTGATAGAGAGTTCAAAGATCAATATAAGTCCAAAACTGTTGCTCCTCAATGGGTGTTTAATGCGAACACTGATGGAACCACAAAGCTCGATTAGTTTCTCGTGGGGATAATCAATCACCTGAGACTTACAATGAAACTTATTCCCCTACATTGCGTTCAGGGACTGCTCGTCTTTTGTTGTCTCACTGCGCTGGTCATCGCTGGTATTTCATGCAGCTTGTTATTAAAAACTGCATATTTACGTAGTCAATTGGAAACTGACTTATACATACAGAGTCCTGGAGGGATTTTATTGCTTAATACTCACAAATCAAGGTGGTGTGTCAGTACCTCACTTTATTTCAGTATGTAATATTCTGTACAGGACTCAAATTTGTGGTATTTATCAAGTAAACTACAATAATGACGAGGTCTAAACGGAGTCAAAACAGACTCAATTTGAAGTTATGCGATTCCGTTGATTGTGTTAATTGTCGGGTAAGAATCGCATATGTTTGGGGTAGAATTGAGGGAGCTAGTGAAGATGTTTCACTAAAGTTTCAGATGGAAAAATAGTATAAATAGATCCTTATATTGCGCTTATTTCTGAAGAATCAGAACTCTTTTAGAAAAAGGGCCGAGTTTTACAGAAACAGAATTGAATAAGAATTTTCAATAGGAGATTTTATTATTTGCTATATTATCAACTTATAGAATCCACTTCAGTCGGATTGCATTTATTAAACCAATTTCGTGTTACCAAACCAGTCATTTTTTTTATTGACCTTGAACAAATCTTAGCATTTGAACCCACTTAGTATGTAGCTAATACTACTTGAATAAGCCTGGAGGTACACACGACTGAACTACCTTAGACGGTAGCTAAGCTACTCATACGACTAAAAGGAAGGGGTACTAGACATGACTATAAATGATTTCTCAATCTTCATTAACAATTGACACCATCAGGGGAATCGTATGACTTCGAGTTGAGTCTGCTTTGACTCTGTTTCGAGTCTGTTTAGATTTCGTTATTATTGTGGCCTACTTTATAAATACCACAAATTGGAATCATATACAGAATATTACATACTGAATGAAAGTGAGGTTCCGACAAAGACAAAAACAACTTCAATTGCTAACATCTAACTGCAAAAACAATGAGAATAAGAGCAAAATTGGGCAAAAGAATCCTCCAAAAATCAGAGCAGAAAATAAAACTAATTATCATTTTGAGCCATCATGTTGCGCATCCTCAAAAGGATATGTAAAGAATCGATAGTTATTTAAAACTGATTAAACAATTATGTGATCAAAAGGGTCTTTTCTTTGATGGTCCTTCTATCTAATCGATGGGAAGGAAACTAAACAAGAATAGCAAAATACATAGCTCTTTATAACAAAGGGAATTCCGACAATAAACTACTAGGAATTCCAAATAGCAAAGACAACGGTTGCTTATTGAAAGCAACGCCCAAAAGGAAAATAAGTTAAATTCAAAAAGGGAAAGAAACAGTAGATTCCGAGACATCATATATCGAGGATTAGGAAATCATATGTATAGCCATTTCTAGTATCCCTACTCGTTAGTGGTATGACATAGCTTTAGCTACCATACAAGTAGTTCTAGTCGTGGATACCTCCTCGGGCTTATTTGAAATAGTATCAGCTACATACTAAGTTGAGTTCAATAATTGGGACTTGTGTAAGGTCTAATGACTAGTTTTGGGGTAACACAATATAATAAAATATTCTATTAAAAAGTTTATAAATCAATTTGTTTATATAAAGCTTGACCCCTTTTCTAGAAGAGTTCTGATTGTAGCTTCTTCAGGAATAATTTCGATATACAGATCTATTTATATTATTTTCCCATCTGGATCTTTGGTGAAAATTTTTTACCAGCTTCCTCAAATCTAATCTAATCACATCCGATTCGTATCCAACACTTACACAATCAATGAAATCGTATAACGTAATATTTACGCTGCTATGACTTAGTTATTGTTGTGGCTTACCTAATAAATACCACAAATTGTAATCATATCTAGAGAATCACACGTCTGATGAGAGTGAGGTTCTTACATCATAGTAAACTAACTGGGAACCTTCAAATATAACGGAGATCATAGATTATGACAATTCATTCAATAAGGGATGGCGTCCTTACATACTAACAATTGGCAACTTGTCCGAGTGGTTAAGGAGAAAGATTAGAAATCTTTTGGGTTTCGCCCGCGCAGGTTCGAATCCTGCAGTTGTCGAATTTTTTTCTAAAAGTCTCTTGGTTCAAATCAAACAAGGATAATTTTACCGGAAACAATCTGGATTTTTTCGACGGTAGGGTTTATCGTTTCTCATAATTTTTGAAACATTAATATTCATTCATAATAATTCATTCATAGTATACTTAAAATCTACTTAAAGTTTGAAGCTTTCAAGAAATAAATCACTGTATAGCTCTCTCAACTGATACAAATCATTAATCTTCACAGCAGCCTCTCTAGCAAACTCCAAGTTCTCGTAAAAAATATCATAATAACCTAGCATCACAATGTCTAATGGAATGATCAAATTGAATTGATTCAAAGTAACACCGGTACTCAAGCGTCCATTACTAACCATGACACCAATTAGTTGTCCACTAGGGGAAGTGACTGCACCTCCTGATGAACCAGACCAACAAGAAGATGAGGATATGATCAATGACGGTATTTCGATATCATTTGCAAACTTTTTGAACGTAGAGTTCAGACTGACAACAGTCGATATATTTCCAATCGAACGCAATGGCTTTAAATGCGAGTAATTGAAGAACAACCCATACCCAATTGATTTTGTCATTGATTTTGTTGAATATAGCATAGATGGAGGTTGGTTGATAAATATCATGGACATTGCTTTTTCAATAGTCATACCATTGTAAAACTTTATTGGTGTACCCAATTTACGACCTTTTATTCTGATGAAGCAAATATCAAATAATTGGTTATCAAATGGAATAAAAACATCTTCATTAATAACAGGGGTTTTCAGCTCGATAGAATGATTAGAGTCAATCCATATCTTAACAGAATCAGATAATTTATTAGAGTTCATCACAACATGTCTATTTGTCAAAATCATATCCTTGTCAAATATAATACCACTGCCCCAATAGCTCAAGCCTTCAGAATATTTGACTGTTATTCCAACAGTGGAGCAATGCCCGGTCTCAGAAGTCTCCACAGCTAAATGCTCTTCTATATTGTCTTCTTCTGATATGCACGACTCTGAACAACAGTTCAAAGTTAGCAACTGTTGTATGCCTTTATCAAGTAATGATAGTTCGCCAATCAAGATGTGATCAATCAACTTGAAGATATAAGACCAGTTTAATATCACCAAAAGTTCACCTTGTCCATTAGTCTTCACCATGTTTCCCCAGATCAATCCAAGAGATCTTACCACGTCTTTTTTATTATCAGTATGCACTTTCCTGTCGGACAATAAGTTAACAACGCCACCAATCATATTATCCATGTACTTCAGATCACTTAAGTATATTGAATTATCTTTACTTTTGTAGTTCAAATATCCTATTGAACTAAAATTATTGAATATTGAAACGTTACTTAAACTGAAAGGAGAACTTTCAATTTTGATCCTGGATGGCAATGCAACCGAGTCATCCAATTCCGACAGCAGATTCACCTGCCAATAATACAAACTGTTATATATAGGGAATTTTGGTTTGGCAACCAACAAGCAGGAGTCTTTAATGTCATTGTTGTTGCTGCTATCATATGAAGTTTCAAATTTAAACCCATTCGACAAAAAATGGTAAATTTCTGGAGACGGAATTTTATCACTAGCCGGATCAATTAAATTCTTGAATTCAACTAGCTTACACTGAACCCATTGTATGCTGTTCTTTCCCGACTTTTCGTTATTAATTAGTTGCTTAGTTGTGAAAAAAATTTCTAGTTTGGTTTCGATGGCCCTGTATTCCTCTGGTAATGAAATGAGACTTAAAATTAGCTCTCTTGCTCTCAAGCCTGGGTCCCTTGGTTTGATGTATAGATATATACCAGATAATCCAAATAATTTGTTTCTGGTAGTAGAGTTTAAGATTCTTATGGTGATAGGTAGATAGTACCAGCACCAGTCAAGCTCTGAAGTTGAAGGAGCCGGCATGCTGGGAAATTTGTCTCGCTTGATGTATGTATGCACCTGATTATGTTCCTGCAGAAGTGTCAGATCTAATAATTGGTATTCTCCCGTGTAGGTTTCAACAAAAAATAGCACTTAGGAGTGGAAAAGAAAAAAGTCGTACGACTTTTAAGATCAGGGTGCTGTCTACTGATTAGAGCCAGCTCCTTCCTTTAAAATGGTGCAGGGTTTGGAAATGGACACCGAGATAAGCGAACGGACACAATTTCCCTTTTAGGATGCGCGCGGTTGTTGCGGATGAAAAGAGAAGGGTGTTTGAATTGTTAAGAAACAATATGAGATTAAAATTAAAACTAGTTTCATCAGCAAAGTAATACATAGAAAAAAGAAAACTAAGTCTGATGAATCGGTAACAGACAAAAAATGAAATATGGAAATAAAAATTCTGTGGCCTAAACTAAGAGTTTATCAGACAGAACAGAAAATTATTAATGGGTAAACTAAAACGCAGGCGCTCATAATGCGTTCATCAGAATTCCCTTCAACTCCCTCTTCAGCACGGTTAATTGTTCAGTTTTTATAGGAGTAGACATATTAACAGAACCTGAAACATTCCCGTCATTCCCAAGCCTGTCATCCGAAGGAGTAATAGAGCCTTCATCGCTTTTATCGGTTATCATAACATTGCCCACCGAATCTAACAAAGGGGAAAGCTTCTTTGCAGCACTAGTGGATCTGCTAGCGCATAACTTCTCCCAGGTCAATTTCAATTCTTCCTTGCTTTTAACATCATCTCCTTCTGCACTACCATCTTCAATTTCTTTCACGCCATCTTCGGTGTGAACAAGAATCTTAGAATCATCGGGCCTGTAGCTGCCATTCATAGCATCTGAGAGATCACCATCTTGCTCAGATTTATCTTCAAACACTCTAACCAAATTGAAGCTCAACCCACTGCTATGCCTTTTTTTTGTCCGTGAGATCACTGGATCAAACTTTTCATTATCCTTTAGTCTTGGTGAAGGAAGGGAAATACTACTTAAGGTGAAATCATCGCTGCGCCTGGAATTCTCTTGACTCTTATTTAAGCTTTCAATAGAATCGTTGAACTGTAATACGAGATCTTTTACGGAATCGCCAATCTTGGTTAAACTCTCCATACGGTCGATGTTATTGCTGTTCAGCTCCATTAAGCTCAGCTTAATGGCTAATCGATCGACCGTCAATATCAACTTTTTGTAAGTTTCGTCTTCATTATCTTCCGCAATTGGAGGAATCATATCATCTTGTAGGTATCCCATATCTATCGATAATTCGCTGTCATCTAGCTCAGAAGTCAAGCTATTAAACAATCGACTGGATTTGGTTAGAAGTTGAATAATAATTAGAAGCTTTGTCGGGATTGATATGAACTTTAAAGAAGTAGAAAATAGATTGAATTTTCTAGCACAAAGGTTGAGAAAGATCCTGCTTTCTTTTGAAGGTTGGTGGGAGTTCTCTTCGACAATTGATAGCAAAACACACATAAGTACTTTTCTAATAGTCTCAAAATTTTGAAACAACTTGAATGGATTTGTAGTGAGTTGTTGTAAATGCTGTTGGTGACTGGCTGCTGAAACAGAAGAACTTCTGGTAAGGTGTGATTCTCCAGAGAAGGAACGCAATCTCAAGGGTTTCAATCTGGAAGGTAGAGCTGCGGGCTTCAAGTCTTCTAATAATTCATCGTGATTCAGGATATTGATGAATTTCAAGTTATCGTTGACCAGGCCCAACTGATAAATATCCAGATATTTCTCTAGATGGCAAGGGTCAACAAGACGTATAATATGTTGTAATTTACTGTTTAATGAAAGGATCAATGTATTCAAAACGCTTTTCACTTGTAAATCAGATGTCTTAATTTTTTGTTTAATATTTGCAGAATTTCCACCAAAGAGATGGTTCAAATGATTGTTTGTTGAGTTTCTTACCAACTTTAAATGCGTATTTAATGTTTCGTCGAACAGTTCGTTAATGTGTAGAAACTCTCTTAATCTGTTGTTAAGTATTTTGAGATAAACCTTATTGGCAATTTCTTTTGTCCTAGAGTGTAGGTTGAATAGAGTTAACGATAGAATTATTAAAAGCTTTGCATGCCCTAGTGAGAGTGTTCCTATATGCTTCTTGGTGAAGAATAATATTAAGTAAGAAAGGAAGAAGCAGTCTGCGGAATGTACCAGTCTGTGCGAAGGTATCGTTCTTAAATCGATCACTATTTTATTGTTCTTAACGTTTGGTTTGCTGTTGATGGGGCACACTTTAGTAACAGATGCCCTTCTATGTTGATTGTAGCTTTTGTCGCTCATGAAGCTGGATGCTATAATTTGAAACTTGAACTTGTCCAATGAGCTTCTAATGTGATTCGTTTGAATGAAAGTGTTCATCAAAAACTCATCCAAGAGTAAATAAGCATATGCGGAAAACTCTGACTGGCGGTGGCAATATCTACTGCCGTTGTTATTACGATTGTCTATGGGATTAATCATGGAATTGTCTTGAAAGTAGTGAACCACCGTAGATTGTTCGTCATCAATGTCATTAATAAAACTGAAAGTCTTATTGGATCCATCAAAGTCGTCAAGCTTCCAGTTGGAGTCCTCCTCATTATTGTATAGATCAAGGTGGTGCTCAGTTGCCGCTGTCGAAGGTGTTATCACTGGCGAGTATAAATCATTTGGACTTGACAGAAGTTGGTCAATACCTTCATTACAGTTATTCTTGCTAATATTGAGTTTTCCCATGCGGTTATTTTCAGGTCGTATCGTAGTATATATGTCATCGATTCCCCAATCAGAGATGTTGTTGATGTTAGATGTACCAGTAGGAGTGGTGTTAAGAGGGCGCTGGTTGAGTGAGATGGTCGAAGAGACGCTATCATCACTGCTACTTATAGCAGCATTGGATCCTCCTCCGAAGTCCTCCAGTTGTATTATAGAGTCTTCGGTTAAGTTCATGTATTGTTATTGCAATTGCTTAGTGTAATTTGTAAATGTACATGTGTATTCATATGTCGTTGTTGTTGCCTAAATAAAGGTGACTTAAGCGCACCAATTTGATTGGATCAAGGCGCCAACGTAAAGAATAAAAGAAGATTATAACGGCTGGACTATCAAATCAGTTATACAATTAACGACTGATACTTGCTTTTTTCGACCTAGCAAAAGACAGCTGAACTGGAGAGAAGGGGTTGTAGGAGACAAGAAGGTAGGTAGATGGTAAACAAGTACACGATCATAGAAGATCGAGATGGAGTGAATTAATTTTTGGCCGAATCTGAGGCTAAAAAGTTAGTCGCGGAATGCGGCGAGATCTGTGGGGCGGTGTTTGATAATCAACAGAGAGCGACATAGAATCTGTTCTAAGGTGACCTATTTGATTGCAACCAGCTTCAAGCTACTTGGATAAAAAGGCGGAAAAGAAAGAAAAAGGACAGAAAAATTCGCAAAAAAATGAATATGTAGAAAATCGTGATATTACAGGAACTACCTAGGCTTTCTGCGTTTCTCAAAATAGTTTGCTTCTATTCAGATTGTTGTCGGTCAGAATGAACGTCCTATAACAAATAACAGCCATAATAATAAGGAGAATAGGCACCTTTCACGGTGGGAATATACTTTTAAAAGTTCTAAAATAAGGCTATCAACTATCCAACAACGTTAGAAGTTTCATAAATAAAACTTTAGCTCCTAAAAATTACTAATGAAAGTTTTACTATGAATTTCAAAAGAAGATTATAGAGAAACATATAGTTAAATGTTAAGTATTAATCTATTTAGAATTTACTACAAATATAAATGCCAACTTCCTCGGAAGTGTAAGGAATCAGACGCTAGTTAAGTAGATGCTGCCCTATTTAGGGATAAGCATCCCTTTTTAACACCTTGCTTACTATACTGATTACTAAGCAATGAAGAATTCTTCATTAGGTTGTCGACAACTTCGTCGACATCCAGTTGTTATTTAAATATGTTTATTTTTCCCTATTACTGTTTAGATTCCTTTTGGGATTTACAAGAAGGACAAGTTTTATAGGAGTTTTAGAACAAGTTTTAGAGAGAGAGTTTAGTTTTAACTTAATTTAGAGTTTAACTAGTTTAGTTTGCAAAAGGAAAATAAAATATAGAGTTAGACACTGAGTCCCTGCCATCAAACAACATGGTCAAAAACGTCTATATCGCCTTTTTACAGGTGACACTAGTTTTCTGCTTATTTGCTACTAATGTAAGCGCACGCATGATAATGGGGTATGACGTCGGTTCGAACGGTACCGGAGTGACAAACTTGGCTGTTAATGTTGCAGAGATTGACCGATACGTTTTAGACTATCAATCAAAGGTGGGTGTATTTTCTGTGTGTGCTGAACGTCGTGGTGCAGCAAAAATCGCAGGTATGATGAAATCTGCTGGGCTTGATACAGATACTGTGACGAGCATCATGGGTGATGTGAGTTACGTAGGCTTGCACAAGCGGGATTCATGGTATTCTAATGGTTTGGAGATGGTCTGGACCGTCATGAATGATGCTGGCACTAAAATTGGCTCACTATTAGCAGAGTGGAGCCAGACCATCTGGGCGACAACCGTTGATACGTCGACAGTCGCGGCAAACGCAGTTGCGATAACACAGGCTATATCAGGTGCTATTAAACAGCGGTCTCAAGACAGTTGTGGAAGCGAAGTCCTACGGGAAGGTGAGTATTTCGTATTGTTTAACACTTACACTTCAGGTGGTGACTGCAGAACAACGGCTGACTTAAACACTATAGCAGAGGCTCTAGAACGCGCTGTTATAGATGCTGCTAATCGGAGGTTGGTCGGCTGGTGCACTTCATTGACAAACCAGGGGACGTGGTCTGTCCAAGTGAAGTTCATACACGAGAGTGCAGCAACGTGCTTTGGTTTTTCGGATATTAATTGTCCATCTGTAGCCGAAGTGATTCATGATGAACTATAACATACAGCGTGGAGTAGAAGTAATATGGAATTCATCAGTTTAAAAAAAAAAAAAAAAAAAAAAAAATAAAAAAGGGGTTATTATTATTATTTTTTTTTCCTTCAAAATGACTTCAATACAAGAACTTATTACCTATAAAGAAAATATACAAAATTCCATCCAAGGCAATGCTACTAGAGCAACCTTACCAGTTTTAGATGTAGGTACTGTTGTCCCTACTGGCAGGGATCAATTACAATATGGTGCTGCGATTGGTGCAATTACTAAGAGACCACAATTGGCTAAATCATTTTACGAATGGCCTTTATTTAAGATTCATGTCTCCAAATTTTTACTTTCGCATTGCAATATGGGTACACAACCCGAAGCTATTGCTACAATGCTTTACTTTGGTGATGTAAACTATAATACCACTCAAGGTAATCAATCTTACTTTGATGAGTTATATCGTCGTCTCATTGTCAACTATTTTGATGAAACCTTATTTATCAAGTATCATTATTCTGGTAGAGGTTTCGAATTATTTGGTAATATTAACAAAGACTATCAAACCATTTCAATCGGTAACGAAATTTCTATGTTCCGTAATTTTATTGATAATTATAGAAATTACGATGATTATAAACTGAACAAAGAATTAGACATTTGTTCTTATTATGTTGGCGGTTTTAAAACTTCATCTCCCACTTTATATCTGATGAAAATGAACAACGATCAGTTAACGGAGTTCTTATCCAAAAACAATGGCCTAACTACTAGACGTGATCTATTACAATTATCAACAGATGAACTATCTCGTTTAGAAAATAATATGGCTATAAACTTTAATCAAGCTTCGGAACAAGTCAACTATGTTAAACATACTTCTAATGGTTCTAACAAGTCGTTCTCAAAAGGAACATCCAACAACCAGAAAAAGAAGAAAAAGGGAAACAACTTCAATTCCAGCAATTTTAATTTTCCTTACAAGAACAATTATAAATCCCGCCCTAATAATTATCATAAGCGAGGTCATGGTTACTCGCATAGGGCACATCATCTGAACTATGAACCTTTCAGTGATGATGATGACTATGCGAATCTAAATTATGCGGAGCACCATCCTGACTGGGAAGATATTGAAACTTCCTATAACACTTATGCCACGCTCGCTCACCTGTCTGAAACAGATTGGGAAGATATTGCTGAATCTGATACTTACTCCGACACTGAATGGGAAGATATCGATGACGAAGAAAGTTCAACCAGTTTCAATTCTTGTTACAACACTTCTCATTCTGTCCCTGAAGATCCATTGTTTGTTCTGGATACTGGCTCCACGATCCACATTGTGAATGACAAGTCCTTATTAACTGATGTTCGTCCATCATCTACTCGAATCATTTCGATTCATAACAAACATCCAATTCAATATGTTGGTGATATTCATATTGGAAAAGTAACCCTTGAAAACGTTGCGTTGGTTGAACATTCACCAAGTAATATTATTAGTGTCCAGAAACTCAACAAAATTGGTATCAAATTTGAAACTACTGATGAATTTGCTCACTTATAATTTGGAACTTGATGTTTTCTAACTTCTAACTAAATTAAACTAAACGATCTAAAAACTTTGTTCTTAATTATTTTTCTTAATTAATTAATTGTTCTCCTCCTTTCATCTCTAGGAAAGGGATCCAACAATAAAAAGGAAATACCCTTCATCAAGGCGTCCTCTATATTAAATAGCGCCTGATTCCTTACATTATCCCCTCTCTAAAGGAACTCGTCCTCGAGTTTCTTCTTCAATAACCGCCATACTAGGACAGTTAGAAACATCAGAAATAACAGCAGATGTGAAAGCTTGGGATAACCAACACCAGAGCAATTGTTAATCTTAACTGCAATTCTCTGAAAGCATTATCGTGTTCAGTAAACCCTTTGTCTTCTTAATAGCGAACTCGAGTACTGGAGTAGCTATCTTGTAATAGTCCTTAACACGCCTTCGATAATATCCGGTAGGACCTAGGAAACTAGCACATTCCTTTGGACCCTTGGGAGTAACCCTATCCTTGACAACTTGATGTGTCAAATTTCTGCTTGGTGTTAGCTTTGTGGGGGGTTCGTTAGTAATCCCATCCACAATTTGCTTCAACACCAGATTCTTTCTATCTTGAACATCACCCATTGGAATATTTGCTTCAAGTGTAGAAACTTCAATTTCATCGGTAGGAGAAACATTAACTGCAACCATTCCACAAACCTCTGTGGATTTCCAATCACGATTAAAACAAACTGCATTCACCAATTCACTTTTAACTTCTGATTTCTCCCGTACCAATGACTCACTTTCCTCTTCAACCACTAGGTTGTTAGCGGTCTTCTTCCTTAACTCTTTGAATTTAAACAAATCCTCATACCTATATATAAATGGTATGCCTGCATATAGTTCTCTCCTGAGATCATTGACAACATAACATACTAAGCTCACTTCCAACTTGACTGAGCCTAATTCCACTGTAGCTGGAATAGCAACAGCTTCTTCAATAATTGACACACCGCCTCTGGCATCTTTCAGAACAACGGGTGGAGCAGATTTCACTGAATCTTCAAGATTCAATCTTTGAACTAAACTTTGAGCAACAAAATTTGATGTGGCTCCTGAATCTAACAAACCATAAACAACTTCAGATGATGACTTAACTCTGACTCTAACTTCTGGTGATTCTTGAATTTCTGGAATCAAACTAACATGGGAATCTAACTTCGTAACACGGCTAGCAACAACTTCACTCGTCCTCTATATTAAATAGCGCCTGATTCCTTACAAGTGTAGTGAATTGGGCACGATTCGTTTTAGTCGTCTTAATTGTTGATTTTTATTATTATTGTTCCCCCTTTTCTCTTTTCAAAAGATTTAACTCTCTTTCCAAGGGAAAAGCTCAGACTATATATAATAAATACGATTGAAGACAAACTACACTTCAATCACTAACAACTAATTATAAAACAATAAAAACAATAGAAAATCCCGCAAGAGAATTTTCGAGAAAACAAAAGAGGGATTAAAAACTAGTTACTATTTTTAGCAGCTCGGAGTCCAATATCTTACAACAAGGAGTGAAGAGCGCAAATGGTTTAGTGGTAAAATCCAACTTTGCCATAGTTGGGCCCCCGGTTCGATTCCGGGTTTGCGCATTTGTCATTCTTTTTTATTTTTTGAATCTTGGCTTTATGGACAGTTAGTTGACTAATCAAGGTAGCACTCAAAAGTCTGTCCTGAGGTGCCGGCCAAATATACAACACATACTCTTTTTTTTCATGTCTTGAAACCATTGGAAGAAGTTATCTACATCTGTCATATGATTGCAGACACACGAATATATAAACCTGATATCGATTTAGGAAACGAAATTTCAAAATGCGTACTGGAAGAATTTAGAGCCCCAAAAAAACTGAAAGACAAACTATTGAACAAGTTAAAAAATGCTAAACCTAGACAAGGTGAATTCACTGTCTTGGCAGGTATTGTCTCCCTGAAGGCGAAGAGAAGCCGAGTCGAGCCAATAGTCGATCTTGACCAGGCGCTTATAAACAAGAGGAGAAAGATAGGGGAGGACCAACTTAATATAGCTCCATTGACCATCTCAACTGGTTTGAAGGCGATTCCATCCGAAAAAATCAACAAAATGAGTTCAGGTCGGATGATTCACGATCAGCATGCTGAGATACTCTCGATCAGATTATTTAATCACTTATTACTAACGGAGATGGAAAAGTTACAAAATCAGGGATCAAGCGATTTACTGCAAAAGTCAGATGAAACCGACAAATTTACATTGAAGGACAAGAGTACCAAATTTGCACTTTATGTCAGTGAAATACCGTGCGGTGATGCTTCCATTGAGAATACGAAAGAAAACAATCAAGATAAAACCAAATGGGATCAACTAAAGCCTGCTGATGATGTTGGCGTTGCAAGGGGTAGAGAAAACTTCGATGCTGTAGGTATTGTGAGGACAAAACCTGGTCGCAAAGATTCCCCGGTTTCATATTCGAAGTCATGCTCGGATAAACTTTGCTTGAAAATGTTTACTTCATTACTCAGTTGTACGACATATGACTTAGTTATTGATCCTAAGTTATTTTACTTGAGTTACATAGTACTTCCGAATAACAAAATTAATGAAACTAGTATCCAAAGATGTTTCTATGATAGATTCAAATCAAGCATCTCAGATGATGACGGGTTTATATCAAGCTGCTTCAAAAAAATAACTGTTTTACCTACTTCATTACAGTTTGAACATGAAAAATCTGACACGATAGGCAGTAAATCGAATAACTTGTCAGTTGTTTACTCTCCTTACAGTTCATTCCTTCAAGTTTTAAACAATGGAGTTAAAGATGGGTGTCCAGTCAAGCAGACTGTTAAATTCAACGATCAAAGCGAACTTTCAAGAGAGAGCTTGCTATATAGACGTAAACGAATAAGTGATATTGGCTTCGTTAATAATTACAAAGAGTTCAAGAATAGCTCTGAAACAAGACAGCTGATCAAACATCGGATCAAAGAAGCCCTGGGTGGCTGGGGCAAGTCAACAATTGATGAATTACAGTTAGGCGAAAACAACTGATAGGCTTTACGGTTATTTTCAATAAATAAAGTGGATATTCTAATTCTAGATAGATATAAACAATAATGAGTAGGTATGAATAAAAGATTTATATATTTCATGACTTGGATATATTATACATATAGGCCGCTGATAAACTAAACTAAAATGGTCGTGCTTGTTGTTTTCCTATTCTTGGTCTTCATCATCAGAGGGACTGCCGTCTTCCTCTTCAGCTTCTTCATCTGCTGGCTCCATATTCATGGCATACTCGGCACCTTCTAGAGCCATCTTGATTTGCTCGTTGGAATCTCCTAACAACTGCACTGGTTTCAATCCTTCTTTATTTTTGATAGTTGGATCTGCTCCCGCTTCAATTAGGTTTTCAACCAAGAATAGGCTATAATCAGGTTCTTCGAAACTATAATTAACAGCGTAATGCAAAGGAGTATCTCCAGTCAAAGGATGAACAGGGTCAACTTCAACACCTTCAACGTCCAATATTTTATCCATGACCTCATAACACCCATATTTACAACATAGATGAAGGGCTGTGTTTCCTGTAGAGTCTGTTGCGGTGTTTAACAGTTCCACCAACTTGTCTTGTTCTGTTTCATATTTTGCGACGATATCGTCGATCAAATCAGTGTTGTTTCTTCTTGCTGCTTCAATGACCTGCTCTTGTGGAGAGGCGCCAGTATCCGTCTCTTCCGACATTATGTATGTATTGTATGCGCTAAATCTATTGGTGGTACTTGGAGTTGATTGAGGCTGTAGTTGTGATCTTAACAATCTTGGTCCCAAGATTTACAGCTTGTTCATATCTATCTATCCACCGTTGCATATCGGAATCGCCAGCACCATCGCCAGCTATAGCCCATACACAAGCCACTTATATATATGCGCCACTATATGTATATTAGTATATACTCAGCCCCAAATATTGATATCTACACCCGGACACCACATCAGCCACCATTCAACCAGCCTTTAGCTACTTCCCAACTAGGCAACTTCTTAACGCGCCACACAGCGCGCTAAATTTACATTATTAACCACACGACCATCCTCGGCTGATCGATAGTAATGGACTAATGACTGAACTTGGACCATTAAATGAAAATTTTTTACCTTATTAATGCTTCTCTAATTTGGAATCCACCTGTCAATTCAGTTTAAGAAATTTCTTTCCAGACTTATTATTGACTTTTCTTCGTATCCCTTTTATCATTAAAATTGATTTTTGAAGGAAAACAGAGAAAAAAAGAAGGCCTTCAATAATGATCAAAACTGCATTAAGAAGTTCAGCAACCAGAAACTTGCTGGCCAAGCAAGCGATCAAGTCTATTGGTTCTAAAGGATTTACCCCAGCCATAGTTTCCTCATCCGCCATCTCTGATTCCAACAAGATCTCCATCAGATACTATTCCACTAGATCCACCGTTATTCAACTATTAAATAACATCGGTTCAAAGAGAGAGGTGGAACAGTATTTGAAATATTTCACCTCTGTTTCTCAACAACAATTTGCTGTCATTAAAGTTGGCGGTGCTATTATCACCCAACAATTACCAGAACTAGCGTCATGTTTGGCATTCTTATACCACGTTGGTTTATACCCAATCATTTTACACGGTACCGGCCCACAGATTAACGAAATTTTGGAAAACGAAGGTGTCGAACCGCAATATTCTGATGGTATTAGAATTACTGATGAAAAGACAATGAGTGTTGTCAGAAAATGCTTCCTTGAACAAAACTTGAAGCTTGTCACTGCTTTAGAAAAAATGGGTGTTCATGCTAGACCAATTACCGCTGGTGTTTTCCAAGCTGAATATTTAGACAAGGACAAGTATCAATTAGTTGGTGACATCACCGGTGTGAACAAGGCTCCAATTGAGGCATCTATCCAAGCTGGTGCTCTACCAATTTTAACGTCTTTAGCTGAGACTCCATCTGGCCAAATCTTGAATGTGAATGCGGATGTTGCTGCTGGTGAAATCGCTAGAGTGTTTGAACCGTTAAAGATCGTTTATTTGAACGAAAAGGGTGGCATCATTAATGGTAACACTGGTGAAAAAGTTTCAGTTATCAACTTAGATGAAGAATATGAAGATCTGCTGAAGGAAAGTTGGGTTAAGTATGGTACTAAATTAAAGATTAAAGAAATTAGAGACTTACTAATGCACCTACCAAGATCGTCATCTGTTGCAATCATTGATGTTGATGACTTACAAAAGGAATTATTCACTGATTCAGGTGCTGGTACTTTGATTAGAAGAGGTTACAAATTGCTAACCAGAAATTCTTTAGAAGATTTCCAACAGCCGGACTTATTAAGAGCCGCTTTGAACAGAGACCAAGAAATTGCATCTGGTAGTACTTCAGTTGCCTCATACTTAAGAGGTTTGGAATCTTCCACTTTCAAAGCTTATGGTGATGAACCGTTAGAGGTTTTAGCCATTGTCAAGGATGACAAAGTCACTGGTGTTGCTAAGTTAGATAAATTCTTAGCTTCAAAGGCTGGTTGGTTAAACAACGTTACCGATAACATTTTCACTGCCATCAAGAAGGACTACCCGGCTTTACAGTGGGTGGTTAAGGAAGATGACTTGAACACCCCATGGTATTTTGCCAAGGCTGATGGTTCATTTTCAAAGAACGGTGAAATTTTATTCTGGTATGGTACCACATCTGTTGACGAAGTTACCAAATTGATTGACAATTTCTCCAAAGAATCATTCAGTAAGCAATCCGGTGTCTTCTCAAACTCTTCCCAATCTAGATCATTCTCTACGTTCAGAGCAAACTTTGGCTCTGGATTCAACAAACAGTTCAAGAGAGGTTTAGCTACAACTGCCAACCCTAATCCTCCAATCAAGAAGGGTAGCAATACCAAGAAAGCCAGAGTTGCTTTAATTGGCGCTAGAGGCCACACTGGGCAAAACCTAATTTCCATGATTGACAAACATCCATACTTAGAGTTAAGTCACGTTTCATCAAGAGAATTAAAAGGCCAAAAACTAAAAGGCTACAACAAATCCGAAATTATCTATGAAAATTTACAGATTGAAGACATAACGAAATTGGAAACAGAAAACAAGATAGACGTGTGGGTTATGGCTTTACCAAACGGTGTTTGTAAACCATTTGTAGACGCTATTGAACAAGCTGGCGGTTCCGGTAACTCCAAAATCGTCGACTTATCAGCGGATTATAGATTCGACACTACCGGTGAATGGGCCTATGGTTTACCAGAATTAAATGATAGAACTACCATTGCTAATGCCAGAAAAATATCGAACCCAGGCTGTTACGCAACTGCTGCTCAAATTGCTATTAAACCACTTGTTGAACATGCATCTGGTCGTCCATCCATCTTTGGTGTCTCAGGCTACTCTGGTGCAGGTACTAAGCCATCTCCAAAGAATGACGTTAACTTCTTAAACAACAACCTCATTCCATATTCATTGACTGATCACATCCACGAACGTGAGATTTCCGCTCAGTTGGGTCTTGAAGTTGCATTCATGCCACATGTTGCGCAATGGTTCCAAGGTATCACTCACACCATCTCAATCCCATTAAAAGAACCAATGACCGCCAGAGACATTAGAACTCTGTATCAAGACAGATACCAAGGTGAACAATTGATTACTGTTAGTGGTGAAGCTCCATTAGTTAGGGATATTAGTGGGAAGCACGGTGTTGTTGTTGGTGCGTTTGCAGTTAATGCTAAGCAAGATAGAGTTGTAATTGTTGCTACTATTGACAACTTATTAAAGGGTGCTAGTACTCAATGTTTACAAAATATTAACTTGGCTATGAAGTATGATGAATATGCTGGTATTCCAGATGACTTAATTATTAGAGGTTAGTGAATTTAGGGAGTTTTTTGTTTTCAGAGCATTAACGTGCCTTAAATGTACGAAATTTTTTGGTTGGTTGCTGTTATTGTTTTCTGTTTCTGTTTTCTGTTACTATTGCTATATTTCATATTTTACTTGATTCAAGTAGTTACTACTATTTACATATTATATTTCTTAGTTATAATAGATTTTCAAAAAGGATTTATTCAGAAAAGTTCTAGAACGAAGCATTATTGACCGTGACATTATTGACCGACGCGTCTATGGACTGTTTTCTTTTTTAGTCGTTCTTGAATAATTTTATACATATGTGAAAGATATCAAAGTACTTCACAAGGAGACCATGTCCTGTTATTACTCTTATACATCATAGAATTCATAATATAGGCCAAATAGTAACAAAATGGTTGTTATAGTTACAAGGACACTAAATCATGCAACTAGATCGTTACTACGCGGAAATCATCAACTCTTTCGTCAAATCACCGACTCAACTAATGGTAAAGTGACACTGGATAATTTTCTTGAAGCCAGTAAATTGAAACTTCAGAGTCAAAATAATAACGGCAATAGAGCACTATCAAAGCAAAAAAGCGGTATCCCATTATTTTTTCAGCAACAGCAAGAAAATAGCGCAAACAAAAAGAGCAAATCTACATCCAAGTTCAGTTTTGGTGGCGATGAAGTTAGTGGAGAATCCACGAATAACAGAGATGCAAAGGGTAAGGGTAATGGAAATAGACCGAAGTTTACTTTTGGAAATAATGATTTTGGAGATCCAGCAAACAGCAGGTCAAGAAGCCAACCACAGCGTTATACCAACAACAACCAACGAGCATCCGCCACCAGTATCACGGACCTATTTCCAACAGGAACAAGAAAGGACAAAGAAGCAGCATTAGTGATAATCCGTAAGTCTAGAGAGGTGAACAAGAAAGGAACCGTGTGCGTGATCCAACCGGATGGCCAAATGATAACTGGGAATGTCACCAAGATTGTCGAATCATTGAATCTTGATAATGAAGGATTGTCAATAATCAGATCAGATCACACGGTTCCTGACAACATCCGTGATTATGGGTCCAGGTTTCAGAATAAAGGCGTTAAGGGGGGTGAAAAATGCTGTTTATTGAAAGTTGTCGATTCCTTGAGTGCTCGTAAGGCACATTCTGATCATTTGGCTGAAGTTGTGTCAAAGACAGTTAATTGGGGAAGCCGTAAGATGCAAAACCTACAAGCGGCTGGATCGGGGAATACAGCTGGTGCTAATGCTTTAGAAATGAAGGTTATTAGAGTTTCCTGGGAGATTACAATCAACGATTTGTTAGGGCAAAAGAGACACGAGTTAATGACTCAATTGAAGAAAGGATACGGAGTTCAAATCGTTCTTGATTACAGCGATAATTTTACCCGTGAAAGACGGTGGAAGTTTGATGTTGAGAGAATTACCGATTTGGAAAGAACCAGGATGGCTAAAGTGATGGGTATGGTTGAAGAATTTATCACTGAGAGTGGATGTAGTTTCGAAAGTGAGGGTGAAATGGGTGATAAGGTTGTCTATAGCGTGAAACCATCGAAGAAAAGAACTAAAGAGAAAGAAATCAGTTTGAAGAATGAGGAGAAGAATTTGAAGAAGCAGGAAAAATTGGAGAAGCAAAGGTTGAAAGCTGAGAGGGCGAAAGCTAAAGCTGAGGCACAAGCTAAAGAAATTAAAATGATTTCTGTTGATGATTTTTAGATGGTGTAAATTAGTTAGATTTTTATATATTCTAGAAAAGAACCTGTACATAGGAAATAGATTTCAAAAGATGGATATTGAAAATAGAATGATTAAAAGTAAGTGAAAGAGGGAACGGATAAGTGTTACGAAAATAAAGATGTATTATAGACCGTCACTGGGAAGTATTCGAACAAACATCGATGTATAAAAGGGGAGTGGAAGAAACACGGACGACGAATAGGAATAAAAAAACACAGAAAAAAACTGCTCGTAATATGAACAATTGAAAGAGGCTATAAACGAGATTGACCTGTGAAAATTCAAGAAAGGCATACAAACAGATAGACAGGAAGAGTCACAGTAAATAGTGAGACATCTTGAAATCATATGATGACAGAGACAACAGTGGAAATAAAAGCAATAAAAGAAGGAGAAAGCAAACAACGTTAGGAAGGAAAGAAGGGTACGAAATTAAACATCATTCATTACTTATAATTTTTTCTATATTTCATATTTTGATCAGTTCAACAACAATAGCATCTATTTTAGGCTTTTAACAAATAAGCCTTTGCCATTTCATAAGCTGTCCAACTAATAGCTGTTGAAGGAACGTTAAAGATAACTCTTGGTTTCAAACCTCTCAAAAAGGCTTTATAGCCACCAGCCTCGTGTAGCCCTCTAGCAGCACTGGCGAACCCATCAACGTTCTTAATTGATTTAGTCTGTAGGACTGTCTTAATGCAATCTAATGGTGTCGTCACAGCTGCTGCTGCAGCACCGGAAATACCACCGGAAATACAATGTAACAATGGGTTGTAAATTTGATCAGGGTTTAATTTAGAAGATGCATATTCATAAACACCGAAGTTGATTGCTGCAAATGGGATGTTCAGGACTAATGTCGCTGGATAAGAAATGAAGAACGGTTTTATGCCCTCTTTTGAATATATTTCAAGGAAGGTCTTCGTCATTGTCTTTCTTTGCAGCGGTCTTAGAATTGTTGTCGATGACGTAGAAGTTGCAGCTAGAGTTTGAGTTATTTGCATTCTTTGCTTCAGCACATCGAATGGGGTCATTAAAGCATCTGATGTAACGGTTGCAGCTATACCAGAAGCTGAAGCTATAACAGGATGTCTTTCATCTGTGATTAACCTTGTAGCCGTAGTTGCTTTATTGATATTATTATTGTCGGCAATCTTTTGGACACTCTCTGGTTCAGCCATTAGTAGCTTGTTACAAAGGGTGGTCTTGGTAGCTTCAAAGACAAGGTAGTAAATGGCATGTGCTGGACCCGCGCCCAACACCACTGAAGAAACACCTCTCCATAATGCAATAGCACCTTCTGTCGAAGATATCTTGGAAACGGAGTGTATTATCCCCTCGTTAACTTGTAGTTTTGACGTTTGCATTCTAGTTTTGATAGCATCGATAGGATACATCACAGTATGCTCCATTATGCCAGCAAACGCACCGGCTATTAGCTGAGCAAATATAGGAGAGTTTTCAGGAAGCGATTCATAATCGATTTCCACGGCATCATGGCCTATTTTAATGGCTGGCTGATGATGTGAAGGCTGGATGTTATGCGGTTCCTTCATAATTGCAGACGACTCGGACATGATTATAGTTATGATAGAAGCTGCAAATCAGAATAATAGATGAATTATGTACGCAATTATATTGGGGTAGGTGTATCAATATGGAAAATAGATTCGGAACGAGGATATCAAGAAAAGCTGATTTGTGGCTGCTGATAAATGGAATAAGTATTTGTGAGTTGTTTGAACAAATGGAATTAATTAACTTCTATATTATAATATATTCACAACAGCAATAACAATTATGGATGTGTAGATAGCTTTCAAGACAGTTTTCAGACCAATTTTTTCAAAATTTATATGCAAATAGGGGGGAATGAACAAATGTAGGGGTTAAAACCGGATGTATTTGTATTTGTACTTTAAGGCAACAAGTTTGAGAGTTTGAAGGCTTTATTAAGATGTAATGATTCTAAAAAATAATGGAGTAACCTGGTAGATAAATCAAGGTGGATTGATTGAATGTGAAGAAGTAGTAAATGAAAAGACAATTGAATGAATCTAACGAAAGGTTGGTGGTTGCTTTGCGGGAAGAAAGATAATTGTGTTGAAGGAATTGAAAGGCCGACCAGTCAGTATTTAATTATTTAATCAATCAACACCACACAACTAAGTATCTCGCTAAATGATGAGAAAAATTGCCGACCCAGAAAAGAAATTTGGGAGTTTTACCTGTTGAAATGGTGGAGAAGAAAGGTGAAAAATTTTAATATTTACAGCGAGTTGTCGGTAAATTATGTGAGGGGTCGATCGACCGGCTCGGGGTAAGCAAACCCCGGACCCGGACTCGATAGGTAGTAGGGGGCAAGGGGGGATACGGATACACATGTAAGTTTACCTTGTTATAATTTATACACCGAGTACAATGGATAAGACAACCATGTATTAGCTGTCCGTGACCAATACAATACATAGCTAACATACACAGAAAACATACACAAATATACGGCTAGTTTACATACAATTGGATTGAAGTGAGTACCCAGGAGGGCCGGCGTCGGTCAAAGGTTTAACCATCCATCCATCATCGATAAACCCGACACACAACCAAATCTCAATAATATTTACCCTTTTTCTTTAAAAACCGGATACCACGGTCCTTGTCAGGATCATCTTTTTGTTACTCAAACCCAGCCAAACTAACCATGTCATCACTGACTATTTCTTATGCTTCTTATATCTTTGCACCGATGTTCTATAATCCTCTCAGAATTGAACTATCTCTCCACGAACACCCCCTCCAATAGAACAGTGTCCTCTCCTCTGTGGACATTTCCACGCCGTCCCGTAGTATCGGTGGCCAGCCTTGGCCAAATGCTGACAAAATTAGTAACAGAGTCGATTGCGTCCCGTCGCGTCTGTTCTTTACTTCCATCGCCAGCTACTGTTTATTATCTCTTTCATCCTTTCTTTGTCTTCAGTTGACTGGGTATCAAAATGTGTCTACTCTTTGTCAAAAGGGATTCTTCCATCTCATGTTAATTGAATAGATGAATTTATTATCACGTGTTTAGATACCTGGAAGAAGAGCCCAGCTGGGCATAGTTTTTACCCACATGTCTACCTACATACATCCATACATATCTAATGAAGACTGTTTGACATCCGCCCAACGTACACTTCATATTTGATAAATAAATATGTCAATAAGCACCCAGCATGCTATATATATATATCCGCCTATATATATCCAATACCTAGATCGAGAAGCCAACCCCTCGACTCTCTGGCCAACCGTCATATCAACTTCAAACACATTGACAAGGACCTCACCTCTGCCATTATCCATTACGGCAGTTTGTGGAGAAGATAAAAGCCCTTTCTTTTTATTAAGATGATCATCACAGATAAAACAATTATATGCCACCCTGCCCGACTACTACGACTTTTAAGCCTTTAGCTGGTTGAATCTATCTTCCTGCTGTATATATCCACATAATTTTCAAACAAGACAAACAACATATTCTGGACTTTCTTTGATTTATACGCTTCATTTATATCCTCATTTTTTTGGTTGTCCGGCTTTGCCCCCCTTCTTCCCTCCTTGTTCTCTGATACTTACAGAACTTGGATTTTTGGGGCTAGTAATATCATTTTGCACTGCACTGGAAACTTATTCACATTTTCTGGCTTATATCATTGTAATAAAAAACCGAACTCTCTTCATATAAATTGCTTTCTGTTGGATATTCCAAAGCAAATATATTTATATATTCGGTCAGATATTTCAAGAAACACAAAATTGGTTTTTTTCATCTTTTGAGTTACTTTGAGTTTAGCAACATTGAGAGAAGAATTGCTTCTCTATTACAAGGGATAAAAACGGCTGCTTGAAAGCAAAAGTAGGAAAATTTTCAATTATATTTCATAGTTTATTATAAGATATTAAAAACAAACGATATACTTTCCAGAGATAGCTTGATACACACTTATAATCATGGGACTTCGTTACTCAACTTGTTTGGATCCAAACAATATTGAAGGCGATTTAAACGAAAGGTATATTCACAAAACTAGAAGCTTATCTGAAAAACATTGCTTGTATGAAGAAAACAGAGAAACGTCATCAGACAGCGAAGATGATGGCGATGACGATGATGACGCTGACGAAGATGACGAAGAAGAAGAAGGCAATGATAACGAGGATAACAATCTCCATCCTCATCGCCACCGCAATCATGATGGAGATGATGATTTTTACCCCTTTGATGATGGATTCTACGATGAAGATCTCAATGAGCCGATTAATGCAACAAGAATAATGACTGAAACGATTGCTCAACTGCAACAGCAGGTGAACACATCAAGATCTTCTCGTTCTCAAGGAAGTCACCCTCTCCCAACTCCACGCTTAGGAACGTTTAGTCAATTGGCTAGCAACAACCAGGTACATTTCAACAGAACTAGGTCCACGTCTAGAGCTAGCTCGGATGGACCAGCCTCTCTCCCATACATGCCATTCCGTGATTCAAGTGCTCGTTACGATCATATTGCTACTGTGAGAGGAGGTCCGTATCACAGGGGAACGCTAATTTATCATAGACAATATGGTTCTGGAAGCTCAGAATCATCGTCAGAATCTCATCCGGCAACGAACAGACTTACAAACCCATCACGTAGCTCAAACCTACAGGGAACTACAACCCAATCCTCACGACTATCATCCACAGCACCCATTAACTCCTCTGCCAGACAACAACCTCCTTCATCGGTAGCAACACTGAACAAAAGAAACAAAACGCATCCGAACAGCTTCTACAAAACAGATCCCAAATACAACGACAACGGTAAAGCATTGACATATGGTTGCGCAACGTGTCTAACGCATTTATCTTCATCAAATTTAATAATCAGTGATAAGTACCAAGGTGTGACAGGAGACGCTGTATTAATTTATAACGTTGTCAACGTTATTGTCGGCCGTTGGGAAGTTCGGAAAATGACTACGGGGTCTTATACAGTTGGTGATATTAAATGCCACCAATGTTTTAGATTGGTTGGTTGGAAGTACTTTAAGAGTGATAGAGTGGATCAGAAGTTCAAGGAGGGTAGGTTTATACTTGAGATGAATTGCGTCAAAGTTGTTCCGTGATTATTATTACACATAGCATAGATGTGTTCTTTTTTTTGGAGGAAGATATTGTTATATTATTAAGGTTTTTTGTTTCTTTTGGTTTTCGGCTTAGTTAAGTTATTTATATATAAACTATTTTATTTTCATTTATTTCTTCTTCTTTCTATATACAGATACTCATATTAAAATATACATTCACATTTGAGGGTTTTCTCATTATTTCATTCATATTTTCTAAGAAACAAAAATAACACCTTTGCAATATTCATATGATCCTATATGATATGTCAGAAAAAGGAAGACGTCATACAATGCTGACATGCCCATATACTAGTGCATCAAAATGTCAGAATAAATCTCAATCAAACAGTTACTGTATAAAATACCTATTAATTGATGTCAAAATCACAGAAATCCGCATTTTTAAAGTGCTCCTGTTGATTGCATTGTAACCTTCAGCTAAGTTTATCAACCTTCATGATGCCTACAGTTTCAAATCACCGAGCAGATGGTTATATTGCGAGGAATAATCCAAACGATAGTAATAATCGTTTTATAAAGCTTTCTTCTGCGAATCTTCATTCATTTAAATAAGTGAATCATGCCCATACTGTTATCACCATTTTCCACCAGAATTCTAAAATCGTCGTGGAGGGATACAGTCCATTTGAGGATGTATATCGGCGTTTAGTATGAGATTGTTCTCGCAGCTGATCAGGTACCAAGCTATGGGGTGACTCGGTAAATCCTTCATAAATCGTCAAAAGCCCAATTTAATCGCGTAAATGCTTTTGCTTTGGCGGCAATTATCATTGTTTTCAACGAATCAATTTTGTAGTCGCTTTAGACAAGTGAACCAAATCATTCTTACTCAATCTCTGAGCTACGAAAGAAAATGCAACGCACGAGGCCAAAAATCCAATGAAATTGTAAAACTAGAGTTATTTTTAAAAGCAATTGAGTTAATATATCAACAGTTTGACAGTGACAGAATATATTGTTACTAAGAAAGTACTTACGGCTTTTCTAGAGTAAATTCTCTCTTCTTCTTCTGTTCTAAATGAACTAAAAATCTTTCTTATTTTTTGAATCATTCTTATTTTTCAAATCCAAAGGTATAATAAGTTATCAAATGTTGTCTGTAATTGTTATGATTACTTAAAGGATTTGATTGTGTGAAGGTGGTAGTAGCAAAGATGGCATGTAAATGGCTATGGTGATTCATTTAACAAGCAGAACATCTTACCTGGGAGAATTGAATCTCTACGTTTGCGTCTATCCACGTCGCCGACGCGACAGTCGAAAATTCACATTGGCAAACCTCTGAAATTACTCCCAATATACAGCCCCTTTCTGCCACAGGGTCTATCAGGGTTTCCACCTATCAGTCTATTCACATTATCCAACTTATGTGAATAGATTTATTCTGCATTATTCTGTGAAATGAATTCCAATGCGTAGAAACTTTCTATATCAGCATGCCTTTTCTCCTTTTTGTAAAGTACTCTACCCTCTTTCGGTCAGTTTATCGGTGGTTGGCGTCAGCGTCCCGCGGAAGAGATGAGAGTTTTGCCTCTAACCATTTTCGGTGTTTAACCGGGATGTCAGAGAACAGTCTTGGGTATCCCTTGACCCATAAATATATACATACACACATATGTGACTGGCATCCATTAAACTGCTGAATATTCGTGTATGCTCTTATACGTATATATACTTCTCACTTTGCAACAGTGAGTATGAGCCGAATAATACAAGATTGCCACTCTCGCCGGACATTTCCGAGGCTCTTTACCTAGCCGCTTCCTTATCAAACTGATCGTTTATACGAAGTATGGCAGCTTCAATGGCCCCCCGGTTTACTGTGCCGGCACCAAAATGTCGAAGTAAATTAAACCGCATGGTGCATAATCTGCTGGAAATACACATCCTTGGCCGTATCCAGCCAACCACTCTCCAAATCCAGCAAAGTGATATCATGGCTTTTGATTGTTAGCATGTGGGGAGCTGTAGACTTGAACAATACGAACTAACTCGACCACATACTAAACATAAATAAATATTCTGAATTTCTGCCATTAGTACTTAAAGTTGGCTGCACCATTTCAGATAGACGTCAAAGTTTAACTTATATATAAAGCAACTTTCTTCTATTCTTCGTAACTGATTCTTTCGCTTAATAATAGTCAATTGATAATATCAACCTGCAAGTTAAGCAATCAATTCATCTACAATGAAACAAGGTACATTAGCCAGAGAATGGTCCCTGTGGAACCAACTTAATCTTGGATACAGCAAATTTTCTGTCGACTCCGATGATGATAAAGATACCCCTACCACTATCTCACAATCAGAAAAGGCCCAATTGAACGAAAAAGATAAATTAATGGACGTCGAAAATGGATTTGCTAAACTAAAAGATAGAAAAGCAAAGTCCAGTTTCGGATTTTACAAGGCAATGGGTCTAGTGTCATTATCATTGTTAATGTTAATGCTAACTGCTCATACCTGCCATCACTCTCAATCCCCAGATGGCCAAAGCCTTGCAAACTTGTTCAATAAAGGTAATCCACTAGAAGTTACTGAAGATGAATATGGCTTTAATTATGGTGAAGACTTACTAATCACTTCGAAAGAGGCCGATAATGCTACTATCGTTCATGAAGTTATTGAAGTTGGTGTGCCATACTTAGACTATGGCGTCCCAGTTTATTCACAAAATCTATTGAATGCTACATTTGGTAACTGCTGGGGTCATCCCGTCACAGCCAAATATTTAGCACCACCACCAAATGTTACTTTTTCACAAGTTGTGATTTCTTTAGACACTTGGGTTGACGGTGTTCAATATGATAGATTGGCTCATTTATACCTTGATGGGGCTGAAATTTGGAGAACAAGTACTATTGAACCAGCCAACAAGTTATCACATTCTTACACTCAAAAGGATTTGTCTCTGTATGCTAAAATATTTTCTGAGGATTCCGTTTTGATGTTTCAACTGGATAACCTGCTTACACCAAGATTAACGGGTTCTTTCAACGTTTCATTGAATGCATTCTATTACAACAATACTGCTGGATTCTCTCTCTTACCATCACCTGATGCTGAAGAATCTTCTGACCTTGCCGATATTATTATTGAAGAAATAGAAGATGAAATCATCCCTGGCGCTCTTGCCTCTATGTTCAGTGCCAGAGAAGGCGCCGATCAGATTTATCCATTAGTTGCAAATGGAATTGAAAAACCCCCTTTAGTTTACTTACCAGATAAAGAAATGAGCTCCATCGTTCCAAAGCTGAATGCCAATACAACAAAGGTTAAACTTGAATTGTTCATGTCTGGGAATTCTGAAGAGGAATTCTGGTGGTCAAACGTTTTAGATGAATTTGTGCCAGCTTTTGAAAAATATGGCCATAAATTAGGTGGACATGGTCCATGTAGAGTTATCAATGTTTTCTCTGATGGTGTCAGGCTTTCAACTGCTAACCCATTCCCTGTTATCTATACTGGTGGCCTATCTCCTGCCTTATGGAACCCAATTGTCTCCACTGGCGCCTTTGATATTAGAGCCGTGGAAATTGACTTGACTCCTTTATTACCAAGCTTCTGGGAAAAGCCAACCGACTTGACAATCGAAGTTTCTAACTGTATTGATGATGACTTAAAACTCGGTGAAATTGCCTCCGGTATTGGAAACAACTGGATCTCATCTGCCAACCTTGTTACTTGGGAAGATGGTCGTATTGCTTCTTCAACTGGTTCAATGCTTTCATTTGAGAACTCAACTAAAGTTACTTCATTCGGATTTGCTCCTCCAATGATTGGCATGCTACAACAAATTGTTCGTGCTGAATACATCAACAAATTCAACTCCACTTTAAACTACACTTTGACTAATGGCTCATCTATTGCTTATGTCGCGGAATCTTACTCTGATGTCTCGCAAGTTACCATCACTAACATGAAGAAATTCGGAGATGAGCAAACGGTGATTACCGTTCCATCAGCAAAGCATTCGTTTGCCATCTTGGATGCCCTTAGTAACGATACGTTATCAGCTTTGAACTATACTCATTCTTATCCAATCACTGCCAAGATGGTTACTCTCCCAGCAACAGTTGCTGCTCCAGGAGAAATTGAATACCAAGTCAATGTTACCCGTGGCATCGATGTTGCTGTTGCCGTTGATGGATTCAAAGCTCTGTCTTTGAAGAGTAAAGAAAACGGTACTTCTAACTTTACTCTATCTCCAAAGGGAAACCACGGAATTGGCACCATGGAACATAACCTCACTATCACGGAAGGCTTTCCGCTAGGTAACGTATCGTACAACAGGCATGCTTTAGGCTGCAACGGTTCTATTATCTATGATAATATCACTCTTTCAGATACAACAGCTAAGGATATATTCTCACCTAAAATGATAGCTGTGGAACCTATTTCAGAAGAGCAAGAATTCATGGACTTACTTGCTAGCGCTATTATCCAAGTGGCTGATCTTCAAGACGATGATTTCTCGGATATCTTTATGGAAGAGCTTAACTCATTTTATGAAGAGTTTAATAAGATTCAAAATGGTGGCCTACCCGCGAACGTTCAAAATGATAAGAAAGTTATTGCAAAGTTAAACTTGTTTAATGGCCAATTCTTTGATTTCTAAACCGATTTTCCCATATTTGATTTATTTCTTCCTTTTGACCCTCTACTCGTTTTCGTTTGTTATTTAAATCTTATTGCCTATTGTTTTTAATAGCAATCACCTTATTTTTTTACTTTGTGAATTCTTCTTATGCTTTTTAATATTACAAACTTTATATCGATATTCCCCAAGAGAGAAAGAGAAAGAAATAACGTTTCAGTAAAATAAAAAGAGAGTTGTGTACTGATTTAGACGAATAAAATACAAGCTATCAGCCGATACTTGTGTGATTATACCATACATAAACACTAAGAAGGAAGAAGAGGAAATAAAAAGGGCATTCCTAAAAGCAGAGATAAAAAATAATGGAATAAATAACGTAAAAAATGATTAAAAGCGAAAAAAGATAAAGCGCTCTGATAAGCGGGTCACTTCTTCCCTCTGGAACCAAAAGAATCGTTAACAACATCATCGTCATTTTCGTTCAAATCATTAGGTTCTAAACCTTGAGCTAAGTACTCAACTTCTTTCCAAAATTGTGCACCTGAATGCGGTGTTGGAGTACTAAAATCAGGGTTGCCAATGGTGCTTCCATTGTCACTGGTTTTCTCATCGGGACTATAAGCTTTCAATCCATACTTAAATCTTGAATCGACTGGAGTTTCTCCACTGAACCCAGATCCATACGTTGAGTTCGAAGGAGTCTTGTAGAAGTACGTGTCTGGTGTAGATGTGGCAACTGGCTCCGAAACTACAGAATTAGCCCACATTGTTGTAATTGGTAATGAAATCGTAACCAAAGCAGTACCAATTGCTGACAATGATTGGAAGCTAGTACCCTTTCCAAGTATATCAGCAAATGAAATTAAAACAACAACAGATGGGATAATCATCGTTTGGAATGACATGATAAATAAAACATGGAAAATGCCAAATTGCTTCAAACCTAAGAAACGTCTCGTTCTGATAGCAATAAACAGTTTAGTAGTCAACATAAAAGACATTATTACTGATGAAACAGAGAAACAGATCAAACAAGCATTATTAACCCAATCTGGCGCCGTGTATTCAATGTCAAAGAGAGCTTTGTTTGCCATTGTGGCATACGCAAAATAGAAGCCAGTGGTTGCTAAACCTAATAAAGCAGAGATTGTTGTGGCTAAGACACCCAGGTATTTGACTTTAGCGTTTGGGCTTCTGAAGATAACATAAACTTGATAAACCATTGAGGTTTCAACTAATCCAATAAGTAAAATATAGAAAGTGTTTGTAGCAGCAATAAGATTCGATGCCGGTCTATCTAGATAGACGTAATATGAAAATGCATACGTTGCTAAGTAATAGGTTTTGGTCATTGAAATCACATAAAGTAGTGAATGTAAAAAGAAGACAGCTAAACAGCATTGATTTAGAATGAACAGAGGAGATTTCTTATTTTTGGTAATGAAGAAAGTGATAGGGATTGCAATAGCACCTAACCCAACTCTTATACCAAAAATAGCCGCTAGGATAATTCTGTCTTTAATATAGTCGTCTAAATCCGAGAATTGTAAGGAAGTTTCGCCATAGGGAGAGGTGTAGTTTAAAAATGTGTCAGCTGGATTGAACCCTTCTGGAGGGAACATATCTGCAATACTTGTTGGATGGCCATCACTTGACATCGCTGGCGATAAAATTTGTATGTATTTAGGTGTAACCAGAGGGGAAAAAGGTAGACATATAGTAATTTAAGAAAGAAAGTATAGTCCAAAAGAAGATAAATTAGATGCAGGAAGTATTAGGGTATATATAGGTGAGAGATCTGGACATCACTTGTGATGCAAGGTGGGCAACCTTTTGAAAAATGTGATAGTTTCCGAGTTTTGAAACAAATGTAATAAAAGAGAAAGCATCTCAAACACATCAGCTTTATACAGTTTAAGTAAGCTACTGTACCAAGAAATCAACATTCAAGAATCCCTGATTTGCTTCAGATTATCTCCTATCCCATTTATTTCCTCTTTGGGACATTTCAATAGGAAATATTTGCACAGCCCTGGAGTCGGTTGTTTTCCCATTTGTGAGCATCTAACCGAAGAGTGGTATCTCTCTATTTAACAGCCATGTACGTACTTATCTACACAAGGGAGTCATTTACAAATAGTCTTCGTTAAACGCATTCCAATCCTTCAGTTCAATCAAATGTCTCATAGTAGGCCTTCCATGAGGGCAGTTCCAAGGTTTATCCAAAGTAGACAGATTCCTAACAACTCTTTCCATCGTCTTCATGTTCAAATGTTTACCAATCATAATGCTTGATCTACATGCTCTCATTGCAAACATCGCTCTCACTTTAGTGGGTCTAATATGATCGCCTTTACCTTCATTTTCCCTGACTAAATGAACAAGTTCATGAAAGTCGGAAAGATCAAAAGTTGTGTTTTTGGAGTAGGGACAAGACTTCAAGATGACTCTTGAACAAGGGTCGGCATCTTCGTCAATCTCTAGTTCGAATCCATTCTTCTCAAAAACATATAAATTATTCATGATAGCAAGTTCGTCTATAGCATTTAATTCTAGTATATTGGGTACCACTAAAGGCTGGTTATTAAATATGGTCTCGGCCTGTAATTTTTCAAAATTGAATTTCTCGTCTGAAGCATGCTGATCCACAATGAACAGGTTCAAGTCATCATTGTCAACATTCTTTCTAGTGACTAATATGAATCCTAAATTAAATTGTCCAACGACTTTCATTTTCAGGAAATCTGACTTTGAAACTGATAGTGTTAATTTTTTCTCTGCTTCTGCTTGATTTGTTATATCATCAAGCATTTCCTTTGATATTGGCTGAGACTGGGCATCTGTCTTTCGCTTTTTGAAGGGTAGAAGCTTCATATTTCTTCTAGTTAAAGATATTGACATTATCAAATCGTGTGTAGTTGTTTCTCTGATACTTCTTAGAGGTTTTTTTGGTTTACATTGCTCTAGTAAGTCCGGCGTACGCTTTTCACAGTCGCATTCCTCTTGCTGCGTTGATGTATCTTTGAGATTAGCTTCCGGGGAAAATCTTATTCTTGAGCTTGATGCAATTGAATTTCTTTCAATGGTCTTGTCTCCAACAGTTATTACCATGACACCACCATTGTCTCTTTTTAAACGTCTCTGAGAAAGCCCTTTCTCAGTCATGGAATCGTTCTCATATTGAGAAAGTGACGCGTGTATCTTTGGGCTGGAAGGTGGGATTTCCGCTTCCACAGACTCCAATACAGGGTCGTTATACTCGTTACCTTCATAGTCAGTATCTTCTGTTGCTATGGCAAGGTTTGGGTATGGTGGTGATAATATGATATCGTTTTTCTCATCATCCTCGCTAGCTGGTAGATCATATTCAATTCCTGAAAATTCTTCATCTTGTTTATCAGGTGTCTTTCCCACCTTAACTCTTTCGACGTCGGAAAGTGTGCGCTTTCTCTTTTCGCTTTCCCTGACAGTTGATATACCTACTTCAGCTTCTTTATCGTCCCCAGTTTTTTCTATATCTTGCCCTTGTGTTGAGCCCTCAGACTCATTTTCGGATTGATTATAATTCTGCGACTGGCCTTCTTCCAATTCAATGCCTTCGATTTCCTTCGTTTTATCCTTATAATTTTCATTAACCGTTTCCACGACTTCAGTTTTGATTTCATTGTGACCCGCTGAAGAAAACCTATCCATCAATGAAGATTGCCTTAATTGAGAGGATCTCAGAGTCAACTGCTCATTCGGAGAACTGTTCAGAGGAATTTTCATATCTTGTGAGTTAAATATCTCGTTCAATTCTTCTTTCAAATGTTCGACAATTAATGATTCATTATGTAACATAACCGTTCTTTTGTCAGGTGTAACGTTAATATCTACGAATTGTGGATCAATCTTCAAATTCAAAATGATGACAGGACTCTGCAAATGGTTAAAACTCTTGTAAACCTCATTAACGGCCTTTGAAAAATGTTGTAAATTAACAGGTCTGTTATTAATAAACCACAACTGACGATCAGTGGCAGAGCGACCTTGGCCAAAAGAGCAGTTTGATATATATCCACTGGCAATAATATTCATATTGATCAGTCCTTTTAATTTGAACCTCGAAGTTATGTTCATCTCAAGATTTATTGATTCGAGTCCATACATTCCGTTGGATCCAAAAACACTCAGGATGTTGTTTTTCAATAATTTTGCACCTGTAGATGATAATAATATGGACTTCCTCTTAGATGATGCATCCGAATGCTGAACTATGATTCTTACACCAACATTTATGACTGCATATGATTGCAAAAAAGTTAAAACTTTCTGAAATTCTCTCTTCGAGTTCTTTGTCAAGTCCATTCTTCGAACTGGTAAACTTTCAAATAGATTGCTGATTTGGATGATAGTTCCCGTAGTACCAGAGCAAACTTGCTTCCTTAACAAATTTCCCATTCTGTCATAAAACAATTTATATGCCCTTGGCTTAATCTCCTTTGTGGCTGTAGTTATAGTAACATCAGAAATGGCACAAAGAGAACTCATGGCTTCACCTCTAAAGCCTAGAGTCCTGATATTGGCGACGTCTTCAAACGTATCTAGTTTAGAAGTATAGCTTTTAAGGCAAATCTTATCATGATCAGATTCGTCAATCCCGGTGCCGTTATCAGCAACTTCAATCAGATCAAGCCCGTGATTCTTAAAAGTGATGGTAACTTGAGTGGAATGAGCATCGAGTGCGTTTTCAAGAGCTTCTTTGACAGCTGTCGTAAGATCAATGATGACTTGACCGGAGGTTATTCGATGTATGTCCCCATTATTGATAGCTTGAATTGCCATTATGTTGGATAGTAGTCAGCTGTTCCCCAATTCACAAAATATAGCAACGTGTTTCATTAGTAAGTGGTCATTTTACAAACGCCATCTTTGAATTCGAAGAACCAGGGGAAGCTCACGCGTCGGTTTTATGCCCCACCACTTTTTAAGTCCGGTCACATGACCAAATAGGTCAAATAATTTCAATAATACAAAAGAAGATAGATAACTGCAATTCTTGAACGAATTAGTTCTTGCTGGTTGAAAAACGTCTGGTGTTCCATATATATATAGATGTGACTACTTACTGGGACAGCGTAGAGGTCATATATAGTTAGTTATATTTAGTATGGGTAGGTTGAAATTTGAAACTGGTCAACAACAGCAGAAATCGAAAGAGTTAACCACCGACATCGTTCTATCGTTACTAATTGAAGTAATACAAGTTACAATCGAGCAAATATGGTACTATCGAACAATTTACCCTAAATCATCATTTGAAAAGGCAAAATCATTCCAACTTGGGGTTTACACTAGCCGGCATCCCGGTGTGATTAAGTATTTAGACGATTTGAGTTTCAAGTTACGAACATTTCTAGAGCGTGGAATTTTAGAACGAGTCTTTGTTGAAATATTCGAAAATAATTCGTCGAATCTATCCAATCATGATAACAATCAACAACGGCATCAAGTTAAGGAACGGTATGGGTTCAGTTTTAAAGGCTCAGTTTTGCTTGAATTATTGAGGGGTTCTTCAAGGAAAAGTGGTAATAGCGACAATGCAAATCAAAAAATTACATTCACAAATGAGTTTTCTGCTAGCGTGTTGTATGCTGAGCTTCAAAGCTTTCTATATTCAATCATTCAGGAACTTGGGGTATTGGATGACAGGGATAAAACTAAAAAGAATGACCTTGAAGCAACAGTGCAGAATGAAGGCAATTGGGACCTTGATCTTGAAGATGGTGAGGAAGAGAAGAATCGGATGAATGCAGGGGGGTGTTTACCAAGAACTTTCAAAATATTGGTGGGTACAGATAAACAGAAATTTGGACTTTTGACAATGAGTGAAGATTGGATATTAGAACGAAGTGACTTAAACTATGATGATTATCAAGAACAGAACGGTAGAGTTACTGATAGTCTGAAAAAGGATGATGATGGACTTTTGATGGAGACTAGTACACCTGTGGCTGTCGATAATGATCCTCCAAGAAGATTAGAAACTGTTGATTTGAAAATTTTTAAAGAGGTTAACTTGGGATATTGGAATATCAAAGGCTATAGAGCTATTTTGTGATAAATGATTTAGTTTATTGCATGTTATGTATATCTCAACTAATGCAATAACTGAGATTTAGCTTTAGGTTGTGAAAATTGCATGCAGAAGGTGGGGATGCTACCGCTGAGAAACAAAGGCGATGAGGAAGGAACACATTATAATCAAATAAAGTCAAACGTCGTAAAGAACTATATAAGAATAATATAAGTAGGACAGAAAATCGAATAAAAGATTCAAAAGAGAATATAAGCGGTGAGGAAAAGAATAAAGTTCTATAAAAAACTCTTGAAAATAAATACAGACCAAAAAATTGAACTAAATAGGAACAAGAAAGCATATCGGTCATACATGCTAAGAAAAATAAAAACTATACAAAATTAAAACAGGGAATGATAGCGATGGCAAAAAAAACCTAATTAGAGGACTCAAAAATGATAATTTTGAACACAACACAAAATGAAGGTGGATGGAACTCGATAAAGTTAATGCAGTTTAGATGGTGTTTCTTCTTTTTTAACAGTTGTAATGTTACTGATACGTCCATTCCAGTAATCGTCAGCTAACAAAATTAAAATCCAAGCGCAGAAAAAGTTAAACAAGTAGTGTAGCCAGAACAAATGCCTAGTTCCATAAATCAATGAGTATATGGAAAAGTATGCCAACAAAAATTTAGTTATGAAAATAGACAGCTTGGAAGTAGGCCTTGACACTAAATTTCCAGCAACATTATTTTGAATTAAAAACACAATTGATATAACAGCAAGGAAACTATGGTGCGATGAAAATGGAGTTGCCCATCTCAACGAAAAGTTATGAACCCAAACAATTAAAACAGGGATATTAACAGGAAGAATCCATAGCATCAACATTAGAATAGAAAAGTTGAAGTTTCTGTAGTTCTCGATTACTTGCGAAGGTAAAACAGTTGATGAGTTTGTGGTAGTAGAAGATGTAGAATGATTTAGTGGAGTTGGTTGTTTTTCGGATAGCACCGACGACTGAGCAGCTGATGAATTATCTGAAAATGCCCTGATAACGACAACAAGCTGAACGATACAGCAAACAACATATGCAAATTGGTAAGGCAGGTATAAGGGAACTAAAGCAACTAATATTGCAGTCCCCAGAGCTCGGCGTTTACTATAAATGCGTTGTCTTGGAACCTTATTGTACCTTGCAAAAATTGTCAACTTTCTTGAAATTAAAGCAGTCATCCAGACCAGTGACATTAACGTATAGTAGAACCCGCAGACTAAGGATAGTGAAATTACCAAAGTTGCAGGGCCAAAGAACCATAAAGCTTTTTCTTCTAAACCCAAAAAGTACATGTTCACATAAACATTGTCCTCTGCGATTTCATGCATTAAATCATAATTTCCTGTTTCAAGAGGATCAATTAAGCTCAGAAGCTTTTGGAAACTCTTTTGGGATGCAATTGAAGATAAAAAGGATAAAATAATACTCAATGGGCCTAAAATTCTCAAGTTACAGAACAGCAATAAGCCATCAGAAAATGATGGAAATATATCATCAGTCATGTATTCCTTAAACTGTAGCAGTAAAACCAGTGTCGTAATAAACACTGGGAAACTAATAATCGATAGTCTATACTTCAGCACCAAAAGCTTCATTGATTTAAACCAATCCACGGACATATAGATATCCATGATTTGATCAGATGATAATGAGTCGCTGAATAGCTGCAATTCCAAAGATGAATCATAATCCCTGGTAAATGGGCAAAATGGTGAAACACCTTGAATCAACGCGGTTATATCGTTATTATTTCTAATGTTGATATGCCACTTTGTCTCATCTCTAACTCGTTGACTAATAATTGGAGAAAATCTTTCGAGTTGAGATTGCTGGTAACGGATATCAAATTTATATGCCAACAAGCTTGACCACGACGATGGAACCTTGATACTGACAGCAATTGGTCTATGTGCTGGTAAAGTAATATCATAACCTTGTGTGAATAATTTCCACAAGCTTGGTTCCCCTAAAACTAGGTTGGTTGATTGTTTTAATTCTAAATCAGCCAATATGAAGTCTTTATCCGAGACCCCATGGGGTGATTCTGCAATTACCACGGCATCATACATTGCCAAAATAGCCGAATCGAACTGGATGGAATAGAATGGTTTCATATCTGCACCAATTGAAGATTCGCTTGAAGACACAGAATCGGAGTAAGAGCGCGGAATCATATGGGCATCATTTCTCACGTCAAGACATTCCAACTGAACAAATTGGCTGGTCGCATCTGTGGTATAGTCAAATTCTTTTTTGAAAGATTGTATATTTGGTGATAAAGTACGGCAAAGTAAAACTGATGGTGCAGCAGAGCTTCCCAAGTTCTCAATATTGACTGGTTTCATAGAGCTTATAAAGTTGAATTTGAACTGTAGCTTATCTTTTGGAATATAAAACAAGTGCATATCGGGAGATTCTAAATCACGCTTATTCTTGGTCTTCGGTAACTGAAAAGTTCTTTCTCTTGGAATTTCTTTCAATTGCTTTGTATCAATCTTCAATTTATACTCTAAATTCAATTCACCTTTTCCAGCCCTATAGGAATCAAAATCCTGCACAGCATCTTCTTCAAAACCTGAAAATAAATTCTTTCTGAAAATTTTCATTCTTTTGTCCAGTGGATACGTTTGTAAACTAGAAGACTTGTCAACAATTTGTAGAAGTACATTTGCCAAGACTTTTCTCAATTGATCACACCAAACAATTGCCAAATGGTCGATTGGAGTCCAAACACCGGGTATACCAGTTGTGGCAATCGTAAAACCATTAGATTCGGGCACCAAGCCAGTTAATGCAGTGTAATCGGCAGGTAACATATGATCTAACAATCCACCAGTAATTGAAATCAAAGATACATTTTCAAGTCTTCTTTTTGCAATTTCGCCAAGGTTGACTTGTTTAGGATTCTTGATAAATCCATGTCTCCAAAAGCTATCTGTCGATGCGAAAACATGTAGTAAGTCTGCATCAAAGGTCGCTGGTGCCGCAGCATGAGGAGCAGCCAATGTAATGATTGTATTTACGGAATCTTCAACATAATTAGGAAGACTCAACATCACTCTTGAAACAATACCACCCATTGAGTGTCCAAGTAATATTACGGAAGTGGCTGGAGTTGGGTTGTTTTTATACAAATCTAAAATGAACGCAATTGCATCGTTCAAATATTCAGCTTGGTCAAGCATTGTTCGTCCATGAAAAGCTGTAAAATCTTCGTTGAAATCTGCAGTGAAAAAATCCATACTATTCAAGCCAGGGTTCAAGTTTTTCATACGGCTATAATCGTTATGAAATGTATTTGCAGATTCAGATGCAATTGATCTAACTTGTTTGTAACTTCCAGCGTTGCCTGGGATGAATAAAACAGGGGTTCCCGTAAGCTTTAATGTTGGTTGGTCATCTGATTCTTCGGGAAATATATCTTTACCTTGTTCTCTATATAGGTACAATGAATATTTGGAAGCAAAGTGCGTATGAGTTTCATCAAAAGCATTCACTTTTGCATATGCTGGAGACATGTAAACTCCTCTGCAACTTGCAGAATCGGCACCTTCCAAATTTTGACTAAAGCTGATACTTATTAAACAGAGTATTGTTAAACCACTTACCGTTAAAAGCAGTAGTATTGACTTTGAAGATACTAGTGGGGAACGCTGTTGAATCAAGATATTATATGAATTCGGATTTGCCATGATAGGGTTATGTTACTTGTATAGGGTGTTGACGGTATAGAAAAGAGAGTGGTACAAACTTCACTGATACACGGATAACTCTGAAGGTGTGTGATCAGTATTAGGGAGTGTGTTCAATGTTGTAGTAGATATTAATAGCGAGCAATGGATATACCAATCACCTTTTCCGTTTTTATCTTTGCCTTTGTTTCGTTGGAAATTTGTTGCCGAAAAAAATTGACGATTTTGCTATGGGACTTGGGGATTTCTTTGTCTAAGTTTTGTAGTTGGGTGCCGTTTTGTGAATTAAATTGGAAGCTGAGAAAAAAAGGCAAAACAGCTATTAGTTGTATCGGCTATATTATATTGCTAAAAAGAGACGGTGTAAATAAATTGAAGAAATTGAACGTCAGTAGTAAACAAATAGTAGATAATATGGGGGGTCTATTCCCAGTTGAAAGGCTCAAAAAGATAGGATAGTCGGCTTCGACCTCAATAGAACAATGGTAAGGTGGAAATGACTGACTGTACGCAGAGACACAAGTGGGGAAACTCTTGAAATCTGTGTCCTAATGAATGTGTAGATGAATGGATTATAACAATTGTTGTGAGGAGAATTATGAGAAGCAGTTAAGTTAAATGATAGCAACAAAAAAAAGCGAAGTAGAGTTACACAAATATAGATGTACTGTTTGTTTCTAAAAATGGGCTTAGGCTTGTGCACGCAGCTCTCTGCTTCAACTTCTTCCAAATATTTATTCTGCTGAGCGTGCGCCTACAAACGGAGAAGAAAAAATGCAATATGGGTCGATAGGCGCGTCTGTAGATCCCCTGGCAGTGCCGAACTCGATACGAATTCTTTCCTGTGTTTTCCTCTCGGTCCTCGTAAAGGTTGACCATTTTACGCCTAGCGACAAAGCGAGGCTATTTTGGGATGAATCTGGGTGCCCACATATAAAGTGTCCACTACCGTACATTGTAAGTATGGCTTTTGATTAGAACCTACGAGGGCTACTTGACTCTGTTGATGATATATGAAATATTCTTATCTGTGGAAACTCACCTTGGTTATATTTTCTTGTAAAAACCACATCCAAGGTTCACGGCTGCTAGAGGTGTTTGGTTTGATCAACGTAAAACTTATCTAAGTTCGCATTCTAAAATATAAGGGGTTCTCTCATCATTCAACTCCGGAACAATATGACTAATAAATAGGAGATAAGAACAATCATTTTTTTTTGATTTTTCCGCAGATGGAATTGGATTTGACAATTCCGTTGGTTCTTTTCATTCAAGATTTGGAAATTTATTTCTGGAGGTAACATCGGACCCTGGCGGTCTTTGCGATCGGCCGAACTCTGAGGTACGCCAAGTGAAATTTTGGTTCCGGCCGAGAATCTTAGTTATCTGCTGTTATTCTTTCGGCCTTAATGCTGTCCTGTATACTGATTGAGCCAAACAAAGTGACGTCCTATGCAACAACCAAGGTTTACTTACGTTTTCTAAACGGATATAGCAATTATATAAGTAGAGAGGATTTCTCCTATTTTTCAGATAATGGCACAATGCTTTTATTTGCTATGATCCTATTGCTCAATCAGCAGTTCAAATATCGTAGGACTTACACAGATGACGAGTATAAACAAGAATCAAGACAATCCTTCGTTGTCTTCCTCTAGCTCCCAACTAGAAAATGATGTTCACTTTGAGCCTACCCCAACTGATATCAAAGTAAGTGATATTGAAAAGCAACCCGATTCAAAAGCAGGGTTTCATGAAAGTGACGCTGGTGACGGAACAAAAAGAGAAGATCAATATTTAACTGGTGCCAATTTAATCTTGTGCGTTTTATCTACGATGGCGTGTATGTTTTTGGTTGCTTTGGATCAAACCATCACTGTTACAATTCTTACTACCGTAAGTACCAAATTCAATGCGTTCAATAAAGTTACTTGGATTACGACCTCGTTTTTGCTATCTATGGGATGTTTAGTCCAAGTTTTTGGAAAAATCTCAATTATCTTTGGAAGAAAATGGACGATGCTTGTCTCTATTGTTCTTTTTGAACTTGGCTCGCTAGTTTCTGCATTGAGTTCAGATATCAATATGTTAATTGGTGGTAGAACTTTGCAAGGTGTTGGTGGTGCTGGTATTCAAACTTGTGTTTTCATTATCGTTAGCGAAATCGCCCCAATCGATAAAAGACCACTTATCATGGCAGCACTTGCTGTTGTTTATTCCGTTGCCTCAGTTACTGGTCCCATATTTGGAGGACTATTCACCAGTCATGTGAGCTGGAGATGGTGCTTCTATATCAATTTGTGCTGCGGTGGTTTGATCATTCCATTATTCTTATATAGCTTTAGACCTAAAACTCCTTTGGGTGGCCTAAGGGAGAAGCTTAAGAAAATTGATTACTTAGGGACCTTTTTAATGATTTCAGGTATTGTTTTGGTTTTGCTGGCACTCACTTTTGGAGGGAACGAGTTCCCATGGAAGTCAGGTGCTGTTATTTCCTGCTTTGTTTTGAGCGGGTTATTACTTATTGCATTTTGTTTTTGGAATTTTGCTAAATCGAAAAACCCCATTTTACCATTTGAACTGGTTAAAATAAAGCCGATATTGTTTGCAGTTGGAACTATATCTTTTGGATACGGCTCATTTATTTCCTGTGTTCAATTCACAACCATTTACTTCCAAGTCGTCAGGGGTCAAGACGCATTACATTCCGGTCTTGCCCTTTTACCATATATTGTCCCTGTTGTGTTATTCTCTGTTGCTTCGGGTGTTTCTATTCAGAGATCTAGACATATTAAGCCATTTTCGTTGGCATCTGGCTTCTTTGTTACACTTGGTACAGGACTATTGTTATTACTCAAGGTTGATTCCCCGTCTTCAAAGAGAATTGGATTGCAAATTATTGGTGGTATTGGAGTTGGGCTTTTAATGCAAGGACCTACAATCAGCTGTCAGATAAATGCTCCAAAGACACCTGGCTCAACCATTTTGGCCACTACCTTTCTAAATTTTGGTAGGAATGTATTTGCTGCTTTGTCTTCAGAATTAAGTCAAGTCATCTATACAACTACCTTAAGGAAAAACTTGCATAAACTTTCACATCTTACCAACATGGATTTTGATATCTTGATTAGTAACACCTCATCGATAGCAAATTTTGACCCTGAAATTCAGCTTTTATTAAAGGAACAATTCATGAAGTCTATTTATAATGTCTATTACTTCTGTATTGGGCTAGGTGCTTTGAGTTGGATCTGTGCATTTTTCATGTCAGGAAAAAGACTTCCAGAAAAAGCTTCCAATAAATAAGGAATTTTAAAGCCCCTCTGTTTTTCTATAAAGTATATACGTATATTCTGTTCTGTTTTACAGCTTTAAAATTAATCTGAAGAAACCATAATCAGCTTGGAGCACTTACCCTTTAGGGTTCATAATTTGTTGGAATTTATTATTACCATTCAAATTAATTAAGCTTATAATTTTGTAAACAAATACAGATAAAAATTCAAATGTATCTATTCAAAAAAAAGCCGAATAGTTCTCAAAGTAGTAAGATCATATCCGCAATCGGATAAAAAGGAAAATCTTTTGTTGAGTGGAAATTTCTTCTCCATTAAAGGAGTTCCTGAAAAATCTTTCACCACCAAGGGAGGCTAAGATTAATAACCATTACTTGCTCTTCACCTGTGCACATATTCTCATCCTGTAAGGTTACTTGCCTCCAAAAGTTAACATCCAACTGCTTTTCCTTTTAGAACATTGATTGTTTGGAATTGGAAATAAGACAGTGAAACAGTACCAATTTCAGTGAAAAATTGACCCGAAAGTTTCATTGCCACGGATTGGGTTTTAATTTCTTAATTACTGCAATAAAGAGTACATGATGAGATTTCCAAGACATAAACGTGCTGAGCACACTATTGAACAACCTTAAATAATTGGAGTAGTTTGAGACAGTGGGGATATCATCTTGACAACAGAGATACAGAAAACGCGCATCATTTTGAATATTGCATCAATTGGGATCTCTGGGTTGCATATGGCTAATAATAAAAGGGTTAGAAGAAGGGAAGTAGCATGCTTGACGTGGTGCCCTATTGAAATCGTATTGCAGCTCAAAGCCAGGTAAGCATTATAGTTCGTATATGAATATAATTATGCATGTTGCTAATGTCGTGCCCGGGATTAACTGTAAACATGGTTAGCATAAGCTCTTTGGTGGCTTCTCCCAGATCCTAATACTTGACAATCAATTGGGAGAACTCCGGCATCACTCCGTTGAGATCTTTAGAGATACTCGACAATGGACCTCCTCTCCACGTTAGACACCTCCCGCCGCACACTCCGAGATCTCCGTCTATGATCCCCAGTGACAACTAACTAATTTACTCCAACGGGTAAACTCATGCATACCAATTAGTACCCGCACACACTGTAAATATACCTATACTCATAAATTGCAATTAGGGGCCCACATGTGTGCCTGTGAATTTATAGATTAATCACAGGATGTGAACCTCAACAAACCTGCAAGTGGTACCCTTGTTTCTCTAATATGCTTATATTGCTGAAAACTCTCTGAATATAAATACAGAAAATATTCCTGGTTCAATGCATCTTCTTCCCGATCCTTGTTCAGCATGTTCTTCAATTTGATCAGAAATCAGTCAATTGAAATTATAAAATGATCTCCAAGACATTCTTCCATTCTTTATTATCAGTTGTTTTAGCTCTAGGAGTTAAATCCCAAGAAGGTGATACTTACTCATTCGATAAACACATCGTTCACTATGCCCCAGTCCAAAATGAATTCTCGGACCTGGATCAAGTTTTCAACTCCTCTAGAGGTACTAATGGTGGTATTTACAACTCTTCTTATGTCAGCCCGGAAGAATACGGCATTTACAACTTCTGTAACATGCCTCACATTAGAAAGGATAATTACCCTGAAGTTGACTCTGAAGCTTACTCTTTAAAATATGTTGAAATTGTTCACCGTCACCACAAAAGAACTCCTTATGCCGATAATTGCTTCCCAAATGAAGGTTTGGTCTTATACTGTGATGACGCTGTCAACAACTACAACTCCGAATTCAGATCCGGTACCAATGGAACTGTCGAAGTAAGCTGGGCAAACTACCAAGACAAGGCCAATCCATTCTGTTTTGTTGATAATGGCTTTAACGGTACCTGCCAATTCCCTCAGATTTCCTTCGCCGGTTTAGAAGATTCTTTCCAGCATGGCGTTGACTTGGTCGAAGTCTATAGTGATTTAGGTTTATTACCTAACGAATACAACCCAGAAATAGTAAAGTACAGAGTTACCAACAATGTTATTACCTCTCAAGTTGCTTCTGCCTTAATTAAGGCTATGTACCCAGATGAATTTTCTGTTGATGTTAATATCCAAATGGATGGTAGCGATTCATTAGAGCCATCATATTCTTGTAAATTTGCTTCCGACGTTTATGCTAATATTAGAGATACTGATGAATGGAATAATCATCTTGAAAGAAGCTCAGCTTTATTTGACACTTTAGACACTTTATCCGGTGTTTCTCCGTCATCTTCAGGACGGCATGTCAGCTTCGATCACTACTTTGACAACACTGCGTTCAAATTATGCCATGGTTATGATTTAAGTTGTCAATTAGGTAATGATACCAACTGTATGTCTCAAGAAGAAGCTGAGCAAATTTTCAGAATCGGCGACTGGGAATACAACTACATGTGGAGGCAAAATGAAAACTCAACCCTCTATGCTGCTACTCACTTTGGTGCTTACTTCTCTGAGCTAAGACAAAGATTGACTGATAAGACTGATGGTTCTCTGAAACTTAAATATATGCACAATGTTGCTCACGACGGTTCATTGTCATCTATACTATCCTTTTTACAAATTGAATACTTGAGATGGCCAGGTATGGGTGCTGAAATTGCCTTTGAATTATACGAAGGCATGAAGGATTCAACCTGGTACTTGAGAGTTTTATATTTGGGTAAGCCATTGGTTACCTCTTCGACTTTAGGTACCTTAGAAATGGTCAAGCTAGATGACTTTATATCATACATCAACTCTTTCATTGGTGAAAACAATGAAATTCTTGCTGGTTACTGTGTTGATAAATAAAGTCCGGCGTTAAGCTCAAATGTCTTTAGCAAAAATACTACGTTGGAAATCCCTTTGACCATTCTGCTTCTTTCTATTTTGTCTTATCTCTTTTACATGCTTTTCAAAATTCTTGACCGTTCATCCTCCTTTAGAAAAGGAGTGATCTTTATGACTTTATTTATGCTTTTACTTATTTTACTCATTTTATCTTTCTTTGGAATCGAATTCAGGATTCATAGACACCAAGACTAAAACACTTCTACTTTCATTTATTTTTCAAAAAAAACATATCATTCGATCGAGCCGTCACGATTTATAAAAGTATCTCGCTACCATAAGATAGGTTTCCCTGAAACACTATGGGTCTTCAGAAGAGAATTCCAAAGCAAAAAAAATGCTCTCGGCGAGATTCGAACACGCGATCTTCAGATTATGAGACTGACGCCTTAACCAGCTGGGCCACGAAAGCTTAATCGCAAGGGCATGCGGCCTCCTAATTATTTATTTTATTTTCCATTACGGTTACAACTCCCCTTAAAACCAACCTGAATTGATGACCCTAAGGATAAATCAGTATTATAGGCATTAACTTTAATAAGAAATACTGTAATTTCCTAGTTAGACTTTTTGAGAAACGGTTTCTGGCTCTTTAAATACTGTAACCTATCGAGGATTAGGAAATCATATATATAGCCATTTGTAAAAGTGTACCAATACTTTAGGTTGTATAATAAGTAGTAGCTGGTCTTTAGTTTTGAATGTATACGGCTTAAATGTGTATCTTTAAGCGAGAAGTATATTTCCCCAGAAGACTGACTCTTCTAGAAGGTAAAAAGGTTCTAACTAACATACGTAAAGATAAGAAATACATAATTAATATAGACCAAAAACCCTTCCGGTTGTTGGGAAGATGTCGAGAGACTCCTCTCGACTAGGAATATGGGGTAGTGTAAGCCACTAAGGGGGAAAACCGCTTAGTAATCAGAGTACTAGAGTGATCTCTATTACACCATTTCTAGTATCCTACTCTTTAGTGGTATGACATAGCTTTAGCTACCATACAAGTAGCTCTAGTCGTGGATACCTCCTTGGGCTTATTTGAAATAGTATCAGCCACAAACTAAGTTGAGTTCAATAATTGGGACTTGGGCAAGGTCTAATGACTAGTTTTGGGGTAACACAATATAATAAAATATTCTATTAAAAAGTTTATAAATCAATTTGTTTACATAAAGCTTGGCCCGTTTTCTAGAAGAGTTCAGGTTGTAACTTTTTCAAGAATAATTTCGATATACAGATCTATTTAAATTATTTTCCCATCTGGATCTTTGGTGAAAAAGTTTCACCAACTTCCTCAAATCTAATCTAATCACTTCCGATTCGTATCCGACACTTACACAATCAGCGAAATCGTATGACGTAATATTTACTCCGCTATGACTTAGTTATTGTTGTGGCTTACCTAATAAATACCACAAGTTGTAATCATATCTAGAGAATCACACGTCTGATGAGAGTGAGGTTCTGACATAACCTATTTGAAAGTTCAAAATCTCTAAAAGTCGAGTATTTTTTTCCTTTAGTTCCATTTTTATTGGTTGTAAGTTTTCCATCTGTTCTGCGTCCCCACCAAATTCTAAGCTTTCTAGAATGAAATTTTTTGAGTTACATCAACCATATTTATTGTTCCTGACCCAAGTATTTCGGCAATATAGAAAACAATAAGCGGCAATTTGGGGATCCTGCTCCTTTCTCCCCTCCTCCATACGTTAGAAAAGCAAACGCGCGAAGGCAATTTCTATTACCGCACTCCGTGGTAGACTAGACGATCACTCCGGAAAAACACAAACCAGCACATCAGTCTTTTAATAGAATAGTTATTTGCCATAACTTAACCTTTCGCCACAATGCCATCATCCGTATCGCTATCAGTCTCTCCTTTGAGAAAATTAACAGAAAACGTAGAGCAAATAACTCGTTTGCCGAAGAGAATGAACAAGCCAACCGACTATAACTTACCCAAGTTGGACATAAAGACAGCCCAGTTGAATTGGTCAGAACCATCAAAGAGAATATATAATTCACATGATGTTAGCTCTTTTCATAAATCAGTTGCTATTGATCGTATAAAATCTACATTGTTTTTAATTTGTGAAAAGGTTAGTCTAACGAATTTACCAGATGGTATATTGGATGACAACTTGGTTGCGTGGACGGAGCCATCATCAAACTCTACATCACCGATAATACCAAAACCTAACGCGTCGAATATACTAGATCTACCACCTCCACAGACAGATTTTACTCACGACTCACTTTCGGAAGGCGTTAAAGGGGTACTACAATTGTTGGGAAGCATGGTTGAACTAATGAAGGAAACCCCACCATACCTTGGGCCAAGAAGGTACGGTAATCTGGCATGCCGTGAATGGCATGATAAAGTTGATGGATCAATTGAACAATTATTAAAGAACGATTTTGAAAAGCTGTTTGAATGTGATTCAGGTGATCAATTTGGTGGGTTTGTGAAAGAAATAAAGTATTATTTCACAGGATCATTTGGTTCAAGAGAAAGACTAGATTATGGTACTGGCCACGAGCTATCATTTTTAGCATTCATTTCGTCTTTGCTGATGTGCAATATACTAAAAATTGAAGAATTAGCAGGGATAGACTATTTAATAATGTTTGGTAAGTACTATGACGTTGTTAAACGTTTGATCTTAACCTACACATTAGAACCTGCTGGATCACATGGAGTTTGGGGATTAGATGATCATTTTCATTTGATTTATATCCTTGGATCTGCCCAATTGGTTGATTTCAAGAAAGTACAACAAGGCGACAGTGAGAAAAGTATTGATGTTCTGAACCATAGAATCGGAATGACGCCATCATCAGTTATGAATCCAACAGTTTTAAAGAAATATAGAACAAAGAATTTATATTTCAACGCCATTGCTTTTATTCGTAAAGTAAAAACAGGATACTTCAATGAACATTCCCCATTACTTTACGATATTAGTACTACCAAACCTTGGGAAAAGATTTGCAAAGGAATGATTAAAATGTACTATGGAGAAGTTCTCTCAAAGTTTCCCGTTGTTCAGCATTTCTATTTTGGCAATATATTGTTTCCTTGGAAAGATATGGATACACTAAAACCTTTTCCGGAGTCTGCACCTGAATCTGAACCGGAGATTGGCAGTGCAGATAACTCGAACTCAGAATACCGCCATAGTGAAGCTGAAATTTCAATGAATCATATTTATCACCGAAGAGAAGAAGAACTTGCTAGGCTTATCGATCAAAAAAGACATGTTCCGAAAAGTACAAACAAATTAGATTTTAAGCACAGTGCTTCTGGTGCTAGTAGGATATCACCGCCTACAAGTGTTCCATGGAGTGCAAGCCCAACCACCAGTAGAAAAGCCTCTCCTAACTTAGGAGGTAATTCTAGATCTGGAGCTGCCCCAGTTGTGACAAAGGCACCGTGGGCTAAATAAATCCACCTTTTTCTTCTTGCTAACTATACACCTATAATATATATATACGATCTTACGACCTTTTAATGACTAACAAAGCATGAAAAATACCATCACCTCTGTACTATTATTTATTACCCTTCTTGATCACTCCCATACCCTCGATGCCCTTACAGGGTTATTCGCACAGCCACACCTTTCTGAAAATTTTTTCAGAAGCGAAGTAATACAATCCAAATTTCTTGTGCTATAAAAGGAGCACGAATTCCGCTTCTTCAATCCATCAATTGATCATTATTTTATTCCTCTTCTTTCTTCGTCGACGTACTTCATAGGATCATTTCTATAGGTCACGTCTCTCTTTGACTCTTCACAAGAGCCACTGAATCCAACTTGGTTGATGAGGTAGATACCTTTGTACCCTAGAGTGAGAACCGTTTTAGCTTGTCCACGATCCTTAGCGGTCTGGTCATCTATTAATTGTTTTCCTTTCATTTATGTTCACCTAGTTTTACTATTTGGACTTCGAAAGGAGCGATGATCTTGACCCTCTTTATGTACTCTTTCGGGAGGGATTTAGTAGGGTGGGTACAAATGGCTGTCTGACAAGTTACAGACAATTGAACTCCTTTGTTTTTCATAAAGATTATTTCAATTCGTTTTGTGATTTGTAGTTTGTGGAACTATGTTGGTTTAAAAATGTTTATTTGACGTCGACCACTATATTTGTATATGCTGTACAGTTTTATGTATCTTAAAACTTAATATCAAATATAATTACTTTTCGTTTATGAGATTTTTTTCGTGTAGTTTGTTTGAAGAATGACAGTGATATACAAAGATAGTTCTCAACAGCTAGTTAGCTTGTGAATTATAGTCCTGCTGATAAATTATTATGATGTTTCGTAAGCCCAAACCTTGCATCCTAGCATTGATTGATCACGAGACAACCCATATGACATGAATACCTAACAGAACACTGCAAGTTCTGTCACAGGGAGCGTCTAGGGAGAGGGAACCGATCAGGACACCATAAACTTTAATCCAGACACAATATATCACGTAATGCCCATACAAAAAGGTACACATTAATGACATAATCAACATCAAATTTTTGAAAGTCCCATACACGCACAACCAGTTATGTAATTCGGAGCGTGGATTCTGTGAGACAGGGTTTGGCGTTGTACAGAAGTAACTAGTTTATCTCTGTTCCCAAAGACTTGCTCCATGGGTGGCACCATGATAGGATAAAGAGTCAGATGAAGAATCGGATTATAAGGGGGTTCCCCTATAGCAGTTGAGGATAGAATTTAGTTGTTGTAGTAGTAAGTAATTTAGCTGCTGCGGTAATGTATGGTAACAGTAACAGAGGTGGGGAAAATTGCTTATGTCATGTTTGTGTAGTCTGTTGTGCAGGTGGAGGAATCAGGCTCTGTCTGTCACACCTCTGATTACATAGTACGCTAATCTCTATCTTCTTTGGGTGGAAAGTCTCAGATAATAGAAACAAGATTTATGTTTCTGTATTTTCTTGCGTAGAGATACACTTTATAACTGTGCTTTTGCTAACTTGCACCTTTTTTACAAAGCTATATTTAACCAAGTGTAACAAACAACCCTAAAATAGCAACATACACATCCATACATAATGGATTATCAAAATAGAGTGGGTTCAAAGAAAGGTAGTGGTGGTATTGCTGGAGATGCTGAAACAAATCAACACAGAAGAGAAAGACTTCGTCAATTGATGCTATCTAAAATAGACATCGATAATGATCCGTATGTTTTCAAGAATCATTTAGGTACGCTAGAATGCAGACTGTGTTTAACCACACATGTTTCTGAAGGTTCTTATGTGACCCATACACATGGTAAAAGACATCAAACGAGTTTAATGAGAAGAGCTGAGTTAGAGAAGAAGAAGCAGTTGAAGATTGAAGAGAAAATTATGGGGATTTCAAATGTACCTAAGAAGAAATTTGATAAAATTGGCAGGCCGAGTTACAAAGTTGATAAAATTAGACATAGTTCAACTTATCAAAAAGGTTTATTGTTTCAGCTGAAGTTCAGTAATATTAAGAATGATTTGAGACCAAGGTATAGACTAATGTCTTCATTCGAACAAAAAGTCGAACCGTTGGATCCCAAGTTCCAGTATCTAGTTGTGAGTGGCGAGCCGTATGAAAACGTAGCGTTTAAAATACCCAGTGATCCTATAGATATGACTGAGGGCAAGATTTGGGATCATTGGGATAGCGATACTAAAGAATATTTTATACAGCTTTTCTATACTAATAAATAATTTATATAATTAAAGGGATGACTGATAATGAATGTGAACAAGATAGTGCTCCTAATAGTTAATATTTAATACACAAAGAAAAAAATGCGGACGGAGGCTAATATAACAATAAAGACCAGGGGGTGAGGAGTAAAAAAGGGGGTATATGAAGAAATAAATAAAGTGATGAGAATAAATTAGTTAAAAGTAGTTGTCGCAAGATTACATGGATCCCATTTGCTCATCTAATTTCTTGTTCATTTCGCTGATGTACATAAGTACATGTTTGTTGAGTTGACTTAACTCAACACTTACAGTTTGGCATCCTTTATCAAATCTGGACTCAATCTCAACGATTGATTTCTTCCATGTCTCAATTTGTGATTTTTTGTTTTCTAATTCTTTTGTTTCATTTTCAACATTCATTTTCAAATTGATAATCTGATCTTTGGATTGTTCGATTTTTTGTTTCATCGCTGATAATCTTGAATCGTTTGTGGCTTTCAAATTTGTTAATTTCAATCTATTTGATTCTAGATATTTTTCAGATTGAGAAATTGATCTATTCAGATTATTTATTTCGACTTCGTTTTTTTCAATCTTTAAATTTGATAGATCAATCAAGTTATTAATTTCTTTCAGCTTGTTTAAATCATCTTCAAATTCAACAATAGCTCCATTGTTTATATCATTGAATTGATTGTATAGATTCTTAAATGAATCAATTGATATATTAGTATTTTTCAACTTTGTATCCAGATTTATCAAATTAGTTTCCTCTAATTTCAAGCTATTTTTTAGATTATTGATAATTTCAAGCACAACTTCTGGAGATTCTTTTATGAAAGGTTTAATTCTATCCAGTTCTTTTCTAGTTTCTAGTAGCAGCGAATTTTGATTTTCAAGTTCTTTGATTAGAGAATCTTTTTCAACTTTATAATCTGAGTGTTCGGTTGCCAATTTTTGTTGGACTTCAGTTAAATTTTTCAATTCGTTTTGAACTTCATTACTTCTCAATTCAATCTTTTCTAAGCTCAAGTCATTTTTAACTAATTTGTTTTCAATTTCGTTGATATTCAACTTAATATTATGGTTCAATTTGCTTTCTTCTCTATAGTCATTCATTAGATTCTCATTAGATGAAAACAAGTCCAAACAATCATCCAACCTTTCTTCTCTAAATCTTGCGTAATTAATTAAAGAACTTAAAATTAGCTTAACCCTTGCAGATTCCGGTTTCAACACATCTCTAATACTGAAATCATCAAATCCACAATCGGATAAGAATTGAAACATGATACGCTGATTAGCGACGATATTCATTGTATTTTGTGTTCCATTAACTTCATTATCCTCGTTCATTTCAATTTTTTCGATGTTTTGACGTAATGAATATGGAGAAACGAATAAGAATTTATCCATTACTTGCTCGATCAAACTTTGCATGAACGGTTTTGTTGGTTTCAAAATCATTTCTTCTGTTATATCGAGTTTCATCTTGGAACAGAGGGACACCAACTCTGGTATACTCAACAGCGGGAACTGATATCTGTTACGCGTAATCGAAGATGGTTGTGATGACCGGTAAATTGCACTTGGACGAGCCATCTTCTGTATTACGTATTTTGTTGATGAAATATCAAATGCTTTAATGGTTCACAAAGGATGATTCAACGTGTATGTTATCAACATCGGTGGACAATAGTCTAAGAGATAATAAATGAAGAGGTGGAAAGACAAAACAAATTGAATCATCAACAAATCTCAAGAAACGTAAACAAATTATATCAAATCAGGGCAGTGCATTTTTCTTCTATTATCTACACGTTAATTAATTGATTACTTTTGACTAGCTTATATACAGTTTCTTCCTTGTTTTCTGTTTAACAACCACCAATAAATGCCCCAATCAGACAACGGAAACCAAGTTAGAATAACGCAGAAGATTCCAAAGTTTTATGGAGTTTACTTACTAAACTCTTTAGCGAAGAAAAACTCCTACTATATTGGTTCAACACCAAACCCTTATCAAAGACTCCGACAACACAATGGTGAGTTGAGTTCGGGTGGAGCCAGACGAACAAAGAAAAATGGATCAAGACCATGGAAGATGAATCTAATAGTTTATGGATTTAATTCCAATATCAGTGCGCTACAGTTTGAACATGCCTGGCAGCATTTTTATAAAACTAGGCATATAAATAATAAACTATCTAAGAAAACTGCAGTTGGCTCCAAAAGTGTTGGTTTTAGGAATCTTCATAATAATTTGGCTAACTTGAAATTACTGCTGTTGTCAAAGTCATTCTGTAGGTTAGGTTTAAAAATCATGATATTCGATAAAGTGACCTATGATTATTGGATACTCAACAAATTCAATGTTAAACTTTCGAATTCAATACCAATAAATTTCGTTGAGAACAGTGAAGATAACGACGCTTCAGGCAATAGTGGTGGAGACAGTCAGTTTATTAATGGTGGGAACTATAACCAGATAAAAAAAGCCGTGGACCAAGAACTGGAAAATAATAGAAATTATAAAGACAGGTCAATGAAATTACTGGAATCCGAAACAGAGTTGAAGATCGAGTGCTTGATGTGCCAGAAGAAAATAGACCAAAATGTAGGTTTGATTGGATTTTGCTATCATTTGCATTGCGATAACCCAATATGTCATTTAAGTTGCTGGTCAAAAGCAATGGTTAAAGATCTAGAAATTGAAGTTGCAAATAGCAATGAGAAAGATAAAGATCCAGAAATGATGGTTGTTCCATTGATTCCAATCAAAGGAAAATGTTCTTCTTGTGAGAAAATTAATTGGTGGAGTAATGTCGTTAGAAATAGTTTAAGCATTTACAATGAATTGAATAATACAAAATAATATGTAGCGATATCGAGGTTTATATGCTCTTTGCATCGTTGTTTATTTTAGTTACTATTGGTGACAGAAAAGAAAGCATACATTTCTAACAGAAACAATCACAACGCATTAAATAAAATAAAGCAAGAAGAATAAAACTTTTGATAAATAGCAAGAAAAGGGGGGGGGGGGGTGTAGAGTAAAATTATTATAGAACAGTTCAACGTTTGCTCACTTCTGTTTCATGTTTTTTGAATTGAGAATCCTTCTTAGATTCTTCAATTTTCTCACTTTTCTCGTTAGCAGTAGTGGATGCTGATGAAGCAGGAACTTCTGTTTTACTTTCAGCAGGTCTTCCAACCAAGATTAAACTGGCGATAACTAATAAGGAGGAACAAACAACAATCGAAAAGAGTAATAAGATAACGGAATAGAAAAGTAATTCTAAAGGTCTCTTTGAAATGGTCTCAACAGGAGCATTGCTTAAATCAAACATATAGTCGTATAAATTCTCACTGAATTCATTTAAAGATAGCTGTGCTTGTTCATAGACTTCAGTCCAAACAGACACTTGATTGGACTGTTGTTGTTGAATCCCCACCTCGTCTTCTTCATTATCAGACTTCTGATTTGATTTTGGTGCGTTTGAAGCAGCTTCCAATTCCTCGATTTCAACTTTTGGTAAGAAAGTTGAATTACCGATGAATTCAGCTTCTGCAATAGAATGGCCTAAGTAAATGTTGTCAAACAAAATGTTATCATTCATAGTCCATAGTTCGAAACCAATGGAGTTGATTTTTTCTAAGTTACTGGGAGTCAAATCTTCGTAGTAATCTGGGTTTTCAATCAATTTAGGTGTCCACTCACCTTTATAGTTTGGGTTTTCAATCAAGTTAGGTTGCCATTTACCTTTGAAGTTTGGGTTTCTAATTCTTGGTGGGTACCACTTACCACAACCGTGTTCTTCACAGTATGGATTCGCAATTTTTGGGGCTTTCCATTCTCCGTCTTCGTCATCATCCCAGTATTCCGGTTTTTCTGCATCCGGGTCTAAAATGTACTCAGGTGCATCTTCATCCCACTCAGCAGGTTTCTTGACATTTGTATCGTGAATCATGTAAGGTTCATCTTCATCCCAATCGTCAGGCTTGGTATCGTTTGGATCAGTAATCATTTCTTCATCAACCCAATCATCAGGTTTGAAATCAGTTGGGTCATCAATATATTTTGGTGGGTTCATAGTAAAGTATTTTTCATTTAATAAACTACCGGATTTGATAATATCACCATTGATTCTAATTTCGAAATCTTGATTTGGAGAAATCAATAAGGTATACAACGTTGAAGTCTTAACAACCCTTGCCATTGGGGCAACTAACAAATGTTTCTCTTCATATTCTTTGGTGATTGGATTCAATCTATTAATAATGAAATGGATTCTATTGGTTGTGCCACATTTATCAGGACCGAACATAATTTGATAGTTTGATTCATTATCAAATTCTTCACCATCTTTCAAGTTTAACAACTTAATGTATGCACCACCACAATCTAACCCGTTTTGTAATTTAACTTCATATTGTAAAACCAACGTGTTATTAACGTTATCGAACTCAGTTGGTAAGCGTCTTGAAATACCATGACGTCTGGCTTCGGATTTAACCACTAAACCATAATCATTCTTGAAGCCAGGATTTACAGAAGATTCTTCGATTGACCATTCACCATCATACAACAATTCACCAGTTTCCTTGTTCATAGCCTGCGAGATCTTCCACTTATCATTGGCTTCATCAGCGAATTGCTCGAAGAATGAATCCTTTGAAAGTTCATCTAGATCAAAGGCTTCAAAATCAGGATGTTGGATGCTCTTGTTAACAACTTTAGCATTAGCCAACAAGGTTAATGCTATTAATGACAGCGTCTTCGTTAGCATAATTTGAAGTGAATTAGAAGGAATTTATCTTCTATGATAGTTTAGTCTGAACAAACTAACATTGAAGGAAAATGTCAAAAAGGCTGGGTCATATGAACTTTTTTGTTACGGATGACTTGTTCAAAACTATCTAGTTATGACTTTGTTCCACTAACAGCGAATCGGCAACAACATTTAATTTCTGGAACTTCCACCAATTACTCCTTTTGGACAAGTGCACTCGCCGCACATACCTTTTATTTAGCTAGTCAGTTACGGAGAAGATCAGACTTATATTTCACTTACTCCATTTAAAAACTATTCAAAACTAAAATTGAAACATTACTAGGAATTTTCACCATAGAAGTCTTTATACATAGCTTTAATAGCACTACCAAATCTTTCACTGGCTTTCAACAAATCATCTTCCTCAGCAAATGCATAAGTTGCCCGGAAACCAATTCTACTCAGTTTTGGATCAACCATAAACCAGGATCCTTTTGCTAACAACACACCATTTGATACACTAGATTCAAACAGCAAGGTTTCCAATTTTTTTATCCATTCAATCGAAGTCAAATTTTCATTTTCAAATTTAGCTGGAATTGGAAATTTTTCAGTCTTGATATCAACCCATAGAAACATACCTGAGCTTGGTGAATTCCAACTGCACAATTCCGCTGGTAGATTTTTTTCAAAAGCATCAAGTAAAATGGATCTTCTCAATTTGTAATGCTTTTTCAAGTTGATTAACCATTTTTCAAACCCATTCTTACCATCTGAAGAGCTAGTTTCTAATTCCCATGTAGTTAGCAATTCATGTAATAATAATTGAGATGGAGCAGATGACGAATTAATACAAACTTCATTATGGGCGATTAATTTGTCAATGAAAACTTTATTGGCGGTGATGAAAGAACATCTTGTACCAGGCATTAAAATTTTAGAAAATGAATCGAATCTAATAACTCTGCCATCAACATCAAGCTTCAATAAACTTGGTAAAGGTTCCCCGCCAGTTTCCAGTAAATTGATTTGTAAGTGATAGTAAGGATCATCTTCAACAATAATGATATCATGCTTTTGACAAATTTTATACAATTCTTCGCGTCTTTTCAAAGACATGGTAACACCAACAGGATTCTGACCAACTGGCATTGTATAGTAAAGCTTTGGTTTTGGCTTAGGAGAACTCCAATTTGTTAAGATTTCGTCTAAATCTTCAGGCATAGCACCATCATCATCCATTTTAATTGGAACAACATCTAGTCTTAAAGGTCTGCAAGTTTCCAAAAATGCAGGATAAGTCAATTCTTCTGATAGTATGGAATCTAAATTAGGCTCACATAGCAATCTCAAGACAGCTTCTAAAGATTGGGTTGCACCGGCAGCTATAATTGTATCCCAGCCATTATAGCTTGGTTTATGATATTTTTCAACATGATCAACACACCAAGTATCGAAAAATGTCGTACCTCTACCACCAGTGTACTGGAAAGCCTCATACAATTTATCGTCATTCGGATGAACCTTTAGAGAATTAGTTTTTTGGAAATCAGAGTTTGAGGAAACGTAGTCAAATTCTATTGATTTGATAGGAAAGCAATCTGGATGAGGTAGACCTGTACCTAGTGAGATGACTTCACTGATTCTGGTCATGAGCTTCATGACAGAAGGCTGTCTTAACTTAGCTTCTTCGCTTAGATAGTTTGTCCATTCGATGGTCATTTTCTTGTCAGGGTTATTAGAGTAGCTGTATATGAGGTTTTGGATAAACCAGTTGGTACACAAAAAACAATTGAATTAAAAGAAAGTTTGATTGCCGAACCTAAAAAGTGGAGGAGAATGGGGTAGTACTTATTACTAATGAAACCCGATGAGATGAACTTCACAATAAAGAGAGAGAAAGAGAAATCTAGAAATGGGTAGAACCTAATAAGGAAAAAAAAGTGGAGGAAAGTGTGTGATATTTATAGCTAATGAAACACGATGAGTTCAGTTTCCCAATAAGTTAGAAGCGGGAACAACCTAAAAAGGAAAACAAGATGCCTTTTCCACCTTTTTCTGTTGATTTATAAGTCTATTGAACAATAGGTAGATATGAATGGGATAGTTTAATACCGCCAATAAATGGGTGTTCATTACTCCCGTGTCCCTTTAGCGCTCGCTGTGGTATATTATCATTGTTATTATCCATCTTATCACTCTGACTCTCCTTATCGGTGCGGCTGACATAGAAGACAAGTGGTTACGAAGCGCTGGGTACACTGCCCTTTTATATCAACCGCTAACGGAAATCGATAGACAGAAACTACTTTTAGTGTCTATAAACAGGGAAAACAGGGAGGATTTGCTTGCATATTTATATTTGGTTCTATTCTGGTTCAAGAGGCATTAATCAAACCGTCGGAAAACATCCATTGTTACCGCTGCTTAGGATGAATTTGGTAACTTGCGCCTATCCAAGGATGAGATGGAGGAAAAAAAACAACAATCAACAATCAACAGGTGAAGATAAGGTGTGCATAGCATAGCTGCTATACCGTTAACAAAGAAAATAAGAAAACATACAAGAAAAAGTAGGTACATTTGATCTTATTGACGAGCATTTAGATAATATGTAAAATAAAGAATATAATCTAAAAGGGGTGCTCTCCCAATAATAAACCCCAAAAAAAAAGATTCTTGTAGTGAATATTGAATGGTGAAAAGTGGGTAGCAAATAGTGCCGATAGTGACCAAGTAATGAAGAGGTAATTTGTGTAAGGGCCGGGCCATATATATATATATACATGTCGCTCTATGAAATCTTTTAACGGTTCCTCAACTGGAACAAGCACACACGCCACACATCCGCCACACTAAACTTTCTACACATACCCACCACCAGTCACCAGCCACTGCTTTCACCATCTCAAATGACAGCTGCACAACTCAATTTATAGCAGAGATAGAATAATCTAATAGAAGAATATTAATCTCTAGATTAGCCACCAGATAGACTCTTCATTTTTCCGGAGCTCTACTATACCATTATATATTCATATCCATACAATTCGACAGACATTTAAACAATAATTTGAAACACAGAATAATTTTAATCATGTCAAATTATCAACAATATACTGAAGAACTGAACGAATTGAATAAACAATTCAAACAACAAAACCCTTCTGATATCTTACAATTTTGCTTTAATCATTTTAGTAAACGATTATCAGATCAAAGATCAGTTCAATGGGACTTGAAGGATAAAGCGCAACTGAACGGTTTTAACTTATTTCCAACTTTGAACGATCTAAAGGAACTCAAAGCTGACGACAAATCCTCAATACCTTTATTTAAAACTCCCTTTGCTGATAATGATCCACATACCATACATCAATCTCATGATGAACCTCCATCTTCATCTTCGGAAACTGATAACAAAAAGTTGACTTCATCTTCTTTGAATATGTCAAACCAACCACCCCAGTCGAATGTATTTAAAAGTGACTATGGTAATTTATCCTCATCTTCTCCGTCATCAACAAATAACACTTCATCTCCATTCAAGTCTGCTTTTTTAGCTCCAAACGATCCAAATACTGCATCTGCTTCTCAAGCTAATAAGCTTGCTTCTCGTTCTGGCTTTGCAGCTGGAATACCAAAACCTTCTCCAATGAATTTCAATGCTAACAGAAGAACTTCTGTCTCCGCAGAAGCTTTAAACCCTGACACATTTGGTGACGACGATTGGACTCCTCCAGTTCATGAATTTACTAACGATCAATTAGAAAGATTGAACGCCTCTGTTGTCAAGAACTTCCTATTCAGTCAATTGGATGAAGATTCCTTACGTACAATTATTTTTGCTCTTGAAGAAAAGACCTTCAAGAAAGGTGACGAAATTATCAAGCAAGGTGACGAAGGTGATTTCTTTTACGTTGTTGAAAAAGGCATTGTTGATTTCTACGTTAACGGCCAAAAAGTTAACACTTCTGGTCCTGGCTCTAGTTTTGGTGAACTAGCTTTAATGTACAATTCTCCAAGAGCTGCTACCGCACTCGCTGAAACTGACTGTATATTATGGGCTTTAGACAGAATGACTTTCAGAAGAATTCTATTAGAAGGCACTTCTAAGAAGAGATCAATGTATGAAAGCTTCTTGAAAGAAGTTCCAGTTTTAAAATCTTTATCAAGTTATGAGTTATCAAAGTTGGCAGATGCTTTAAATACCGAAGTTTATCAAATTGGTGAAAATGTCGTTAATGAAGGTGAAGCTGGTGAGAACTTTTACTTTATTGAGTCAGGTACTGCTAAAGTTATCAAAGAAGGTGACGGTGTAATCAAGACTTTGAACAAAGGTGATTACTTTGGTGAATTGGCTTTGTTACACGATTCTCCAAGACAAGCCACAGTTAAAGCCACTAGCTATCTTAAAGTTGTTACTTTAGGTAAGAGTGGGTTCCAAAGATTATTAGGTCCTGCCGTTGATGTTTTGAAGACACAAGATCCAACTAAACACTGACTCAGGGGGAATACTGACGTAGACGAATCTGACGATTGTTTCAAAAGACAAAAAGTTTGATTAATATTTATTCACATTTTTTTTCTTCTTTTACTTCGTTTATGTTAATTCAAGAGGAGGGAGGTTTACTTTTGGTTTTAACTTTTCACTTTTTTCTTTCGTTTGTTTATCGTTGTTGCTGGTTACCCGTTAATACCAACTGCTTTGTTTTTTTCATTTATTGATTTTGTTTGCCATCTTTCACCTATGTGTTTTGCTGTTATTTTCTATTTGTTTTTATCCACTATCTTCCTGATGAAATATCAGTCAAATAAAAATATCGTTAACAATAACAAAAAAAAAAATGTAACTTAATGGTCATACATATAACATATATGATTTAAATAGCTTCTTTGCCATTCAAAAGCCGGCACCGTAGTACTCTCTCTGAGAATACATCCAAGTAATAGAAACGGTACTAACGATCAGAGGACCTAACAAACCTTTACCAAACTTGGCAGTCTTGTAAACTATCCATTCAGAGCCAAAATGAGCAAATGCTAATAAGTAGCTACAGAAGCAGATCTGATAAACTTGTGGGTTGGTAATGTAATAGGCAGCATAACCTCTAATGATACAAGATAAGAAAGTCCAAGTACCGAACGTACGTGCGGACAATGAGGAAACTTGATCTGGCTGTCGTTCGTAAACTTGCGTTGTTAAGCTGGTATTTACGTAGGTCTGCACTGAATTAAATACCGAAACGACAGAAATCTATAAATTTGAGATATTAGTAATTTTTTTTAATATTTTGTTAGCAATCAATTCCTGGAATGAAAAATTAAAAGATGTGGTGAAGGGGGTAAGTAGTGAAGATCTGACATACGAAAAGTAACCATTTTGGAAGTAAGCCTGGTGTGGGTGGTAAGTATGAGGTAAGTGAGTCAATAAAAGACATGTTTACAGGTGTTGTCTAATCAATTGATACTTCAGATATTACAACAAGGGGACTTTTGAGCTGACACAGACTGATGAAACGTATACAATGCAAAGCAATGAAAATAAAAATGAAATGGTTCCACATGTCTGGAGAAACGAACCAAGATCGAAATATGCCAATTTTGAACACGGGCGAGATATGAATCGAGTTGAGTGATTGCTCTGTTGTTAAGCTGTATATTAGTTAGTATATTAATCTATTATCTATCAAGCTGTGTTCACCTTCAGAAACATTGTGAAAGCTTACGGCCTGCCAGCTAATTTCTTATTTTTAAACATTATGGTAAGTAATCTTTCCAATTGATTTACAGATAGGTTCTTCTAGCCAGTTTGCTTTTAATTTTAATGCTAACAATTCCTCTTGACTCGCTAAACATGAAAATAAAGTCTGAAGAAGTATTTGATTCATCATTAGATCTATTAAGAAGATTAGACCCTAAGAATATCTCAAAAAATTTGAACAACATTTGTAAATTGCAACCGGAACTATCGGAAGATTTATTGTCCTCCATAGATACTCCACTTCCAATCTCCAGATGCTTGAAAACTGGTAAGAATTTCTTATGCTGCGATTACAACAGAGACGGCGATTCATACAGATCTCCATGGTCGAACACTTATCTTCCTCCTATTTCTGATGAAGACGATGATATACCTTATCCAAGTGAGCATCTTAGAGAATTAGAAATTTACGCCAACGAATCTTTTGATATTTACAGAGATTTATATTACGAAGGTGGTATATCATCCGTTTACTTATGGGATACTGAAGACGAGCTTATTGATTCAACTGGAACAATTGGATTTTCTGGTGTTGCGCTATTCAAGAAAAGCTCAACTACGGCTACTAATACCGGTTCTTGGGATTCTATTCACGTTTTTGAAGTTGAACCAAAATCAAATGGTTTAGCCGATTATAAAGTAACTTCGACTATTTTATTAGATTTATCAAACAATGAAAACACAGGCGATTTGGACATTTATTTAAGTGGTAATCTAATCAGACAAAATTTGAAAACTTTGAAATTTAACAATAATTCAAGCAGCCACATATCAAACCTTGGCTCAATTATCGAAGAAATCGAGTCTAATTTAAGAAATAGTTTGAAAGAAATTTATTTCAATAAAACTAAAGATATCTTGGGTGATGTTAGGTCAATTGAGAAACTCACTTTCAAGAATGATGAAAAAGTTAAACATGAAGAATTGATTAAAAATATGCAAGAAAAATGAGTTGTTGAAATAGTTCTGGTTACATTTATAATATTATTAAGCACTTGAAGAAATTATGTCTTTTTGTAGTCGATCCTTTTTGTAGTCGTAGTTCTTGACCTGAAAGATTGAAACCTTTAAAGTAGTGGTAGAGGAAAACAAGGAGACTTCTCCCTTTGATACACTCCTCGCACCTGCACTGCCTCTTTCAAGGGAACCAACAACTAGGAGCGATTGATGAATTCGATCGAGTGGCTGGCCAGAATATAGCCGTAACGTATTGTATGCCAACAGCATAATGTGTATATGTAGTGTGCATAGATATATCTACACAGACTAGCAGAAGTTGACTGGAACTCGGAGGATCAAATAGACAGAAATAGACACAAATATTATCCCATTCAAGAAATGTCTAGTATATCAAGAGTTTATGCTGATGCTAATTCTTCCAGACCACAGTCATACTGGGATTATGAAAATGTTTCAATATCATGGGGTTCTCAGGTAAATTATGAGATTATTAAAAAAGTAGGCCGTGGTAAATATTCTGAAGTCTTTGAAGGCTATCAATTGCCTATTGGCGAAAAAGTTATCATAAAAGTCTTAAAACCTATTAAAAGGAAAAAGATTAAAAGAGAGATCAAGATATTACAGAATTTAAGTAATGGTCCTCAAATTGTTGAACTATTGGACGTTGTCAGAGATTCAATCTCAAAAACTCCAGCTTTGATTTTCGAACATGTCAACAACACAGAATTCAGAATACTCTATCCACAATTATCAGATTTGGATATACGATACTATATGTATTTACTTTTAGAAGCTTTAGACTATGCTCATTCTATGGGTGTGATGCATAGAGACGTCAAACCACATAATATAATGATTGACCATGAAAGCAGGAAGTTAAGATTGATTGATTGGGGGCTAGCTGAATTCTATCATCCCAATACCGAATACAACGTTAGAGTTGCTTCCAGATACTTCAAAGGACCTGAATTGTTGGTTGATTATAGATTATACGATTATTCTTTGGATATTTGGTCATTTGGTGCCACGTTAGCTTCAATAATTTTCAAAAGGGAGCCATTTTTCCACGGTAAATCCAATACTGATCAATTAGTTCAAATTGTGAGAGTTTTGGGTACGGATGATTTATTCAAGTATTTGAATAAATACGGGCTGACGTTAGGGTCGGAATACGAAGATCTAGGCCATTATATTAAAAGACCTTGGATGAGATTTATTAACTCTAGTAATGAACATTTAGTTAATGAAGATGCTTTGGATTTCATAGATAAAATCTTGAGATATGATCATGCTGAAAGATTGTCCGCTAAAGAGTGCATGGCTCATCCCTATTTCGACCCTGTTAGAGATGAAATTACAAACGACTCAGTTTGCTGTTAATGAAAGAAATAACGAAATCCTAGATGAATACAAATAAAAATTGAAAATATAAATTCATGCTATATTTGTTCTAATGATAAGGTGTATTAGTATATCCACATATATATAGCTATACTTACGCCTGTAAAAAATGAAGAGAAGCAATAACAAATAACTGAAAAGAGAACACTTCCTTATTAACACCATCTCAGTTGATCAGCTTAAACAATTTCAGCAAATTGGTATTACTATTTAATATTAAAAAAGCTTGTAAATCTCGTAATTTCAAGTACATTTGTTTTTTGATACTTTTTACTTTTGATATTTTGATTACTAGATGAATTAAATAATATAATAGATGCTGTAAAGATTTGTTATGTGGTTTCTTAACAAATATTTGACTATATTTAGTAGCTTCTTTTTTAATTCTATTCTTATTCTTGAATTGATTTATCAAATTGATATAAACTTTACTATTATTGGTATTCCTGGAACTTATTTGACTTCCGAAATTCAATAAAATTAAAATCTGAATAAATTCAAGTAGCTCGATTATCTTACTTGAGTCAAAATAATCATTCATTTTGATAATCATAAAGAATAGGCTGATTAAAACATTGTAGTTGGAATCAGCTATTTCAATATCTGCAATTTCCAAATTTGTAATTAATAGCCTTCTTAAACTGGAATATATTCTCATATTTTTGAGTTTCAATTCAGATTCACTGACCGATTCAAGCTTATCCAATTTGCTAACAATTTGCTCTGAAATTGGAATTGTGTTTTTGATTTTCAATTCCATCAAGTACTTGATTATATTTATTAATTGTGGAACTTCATTTTTTAATAATATAGGGCTTGCATTTGAGGTTTTAAATATGATTCCGTTCTCATTTATCCCTAATTTGTTCAAAATTGGTAAATGCTTGGACTCAAATTTAATTTCTGCTTTTTCTTGCAAATGCTGTTTCTTTAATCTGGTTAGATCGGATTCAATTTTTGAGCCAGTTAATTGTATTAAGAACTCTGTAATATCGCAATAAAAGTAAAATCTTCTTGTTAGTTTGAGTCCAGTTTAACAAAACAACTGAATTAAAAAAGGATTAAGAAACTCACCTTTTAGATTTAATTTATTCTGCCTTTTATAGGCCGTTATTATTGATATTGCCTTTTCAATCAAATAGTCAAAACAAACTCCGGTTAGTAGTTGAATATTTGGACTGAGACATATTGGAGTTATAGCTGTTAGTGGTATACATACAATTGATAAGTCAAAATCCTCAGATTCTTGCCTCATTTCTTTCGATCAAAAAAGCAGAATATTCTGCCTTATATAACCAAAATGTTCTTGGTTTGATTGACTGATAGGAAGACAGATTCTAAATATTTCCCCTATTTGAAATAGTGCCCTTTTTCTGTTTTTCTGGCTATGATAATAACCCGTTCCAATAGATTCACGCAACCTAACACTATATCTAATAGCAAACTTTTCCTGCTTTTACTGAAAATTATTTGCTATATTTGGTCAGGGCGAAGGGAATACAAGTTGGCAGTAATTACTCTGTTCATTTCGAATATGAGCCCAAATAAATCATTGAGTTGGCTTTTACCTCGTCAAACTGCGCGCACGTGACTGAGTACAAAACAGGGTAGCTCAAGTAAGTATTCCAATACTCAGAAATATGTGATTCCATTCGGAAATACAAATGTAAGAATCTTAAATAAGCATCAGAAAACATTAGAAGGAATAATAGATCAAGAAAAAAACAATTAGATCAAATAGTATAAACTAAGGGAAAGTTTGATGCTTACCATATTGCTCAAAGTACGCCGTTGAGGCCAAAGCATCCTCAGCATGAACTTCATCACGATGGTTAGCATCTTTTTCAAGACCGTAATCATCAAATTGCGTGTCACTTCTAAGCGGTTGCTCAATAGAGTACACTCACAATCCGTCAGCCCAGCAACTAAGCGCCAGAGGAACAGACGAACATTTATGAATCAAGGATTAGCAATTATGGCCTGTAATCTAATTGATAGTCATCATCAATCTCTATTTATAGGTTATTTGATTATATAGAGAAACTAAGAACTATCTTTCTGATTATTTTGTAGTGTGCAAATTGCGAGCTTTCATGTTTCATAAACTATCCGTATACCTCATTTGTCCTCAAACTTCAATATTTAATTGCTTTAACTCTTGTAATGGTGGAATAGAATCAAACATTTGTTGGTCCAAAACATCCCATAAAATACCACAGGTTGGCTTTAGAATTACATCCACTTCAAATAATCTAGTATTAGTGACAATCATGTCACAAACGGTATCGAACTTTTCAGGTTTCAGTTCTTGATCCAGTAATTGACAATTATGAACGAATGCAACCGTATTAGTATTTCGATTAACGACACCGATAGTATATAACATGGCCCATTCACAATCAAAAAATCCATGGCCTTTCCCCAAACGGACACCTTGATAGTTGATGGCTCCTGTGCCAGTTATCATAACATCAACTTTCAAACCACTGTCGATCATTTCTTTCAATGTGATATGGGTGGACACTTTTTCTAATCCGTCTAAAGTTGAAGCATATTCATATCTTTCTTTTGGAATTTCAGTCGGATCTAATAACCAGAAACCTCTACGAATACCGTAAGTTGTCATCAGTATGGTTTTACTATCTTTCAAAGCCTCATATCGAAGTTCTTCAAGACAGTTGTCAGGTGTTATGAACAATACTTTCGAATCTTTATACCATGAATGGTTTTTAAATAATGTAGTAGCATTATTTGAACCTTCAAAATCTGCAATGAATTCTGAAAAGTTGAAATGGAACTTCGGATCTGGTCTGGCAACCTTAATAAGCTCTTTCCAAACCGTTGTCCTAACGTCTGACTTATGGCCTCGGATATCATATGTAGTTGACATTATTATATATTATAATTCTCCAATTGGGGTAGGTCCACGGGAAAAGCAACTGCATTAAGGGATCTCAAAATACTTATGCATTTGAAAATTTGTACTATGGCACCTTGATAAACTTACAAGACAAAACCGTTGAAATATTGGAAATGGTTTTTCAGACCTTGCTTTGTAAAGGTTGATAGAGGTGCATAAATGCTAACGCTTAAAACAATAGGCTGCAGCCTTCTAGTGTTCCTGTGCTCATCTATTGCCCCTATCTACTCCATTGAATTACAATCAATGCCTACGGACCGCTGGAACTCGTACCGATCGCCAACGATACAATAAATGATTAAAAGATCACCGATAATCAATACTTCAATCCGGATGCTTCACAATCTGTTAACAAACAGTTTCTCTCTTTGCTGCCATGTATTAGTAATGGGTTAATGCTCCAACAGACTGACTCGCCGCAGGGGACAATCCGACACTCCGGGAGCACTTGCTTCATGGTGCCAAGAACATAAGATGAACTAACTGGTCTTCGTAAAACGGTTTTAGTCACTAATTTTTTAGCTATCAAGTACATATGCTGTGAATTAGGATTTGAGGCTCCGTAAAACAATAACAGAGGACAGCTTGGCTATTCAAGTATAGACAAACTCGATCTTTGTACACTCTAGAATTTGTCCACCAGAAGATAAGAGTCTTGTTCCGTCTGTTCCCGTCTTCGCTTGCAGAAAAAGAAACAAGGCATGTCGGATTCTCTGAGCAATTTTTCAAACCTTAAGGCTCGCCCCCTGTTTTTATTTATGGTTGAATGCTAGCAGGTGTTGACGGATGAATCATATACGGAGCAAATAATGGATAATTTGGCTATTATCGACTCTTATTGTAAATGCAATTTTTCTCAATAATTTCGTTGCAGAGATAACAGTTCAACTTTATGTAGCCTGAATTGGCACCCTTTCATATGATTGAATAGGCATTGTTCAGCAGCTTTGCACGGCGAGAAATTGTCTCAAATATAAAGACACTAAACTGCCCTACCTTATAGTTATATTTTTTATAATATTAGCTATAGAATTCAAAGAAAAGTTAAGCAAAATGTCCGGGGAGATTGAATCAAACAAAGAGATCATTTCTCCTACAACTTCCAAGCCATTGCTCTTGGCTAACATGGTGGAAGATCCAGCAGAATCTTCCGTCTTATTCACACCAGATAATCCATTCCATCCTTACCACTGGCCAATGCCAACTAAGTACCTTATTGTGGCTATCTACTGTTCATTACAAGTTTTTGTCACTTTAACTTCCACAACTTATGTTGCTGTCGAATTTATGGTTGAAGAAAGATTTGGTGTCAACTCCCAAGTTGCTACATTAGGTCAATCTATGTTTATTTTAGGTACTGCGATTGGACCCGCATTCCTAGGCCCTCTTTCAGATATCGGTGGTAGAAAGTGGGTTTATGTGTTCTCTATCTTGTTCTATATTTTCTTCAACTTTGGTTGTGCTTATCCATTAAACATGCCAATGCTAGCTATTTTCATGTTCATCATTGGGCTTTGCGGTTCAACCGCTCTTTCCAATGTTGCTGGTACGATTGGTGATTTATTCGGTAACTCTGACGGTGCATCTCAACCAATGGCTTTGTTTGTCTTCAGTGCTAATGCTGGCCCATCCATTGGTGGTGTCGTTGGCGAAGCTATTGCTGAAAACTCTAATCTAGGGTACAAGTGGATTTTCTTGATCAACATTATTGTTGGCGCCTTTTTGGTTGTTGTGATCATGTTTGTTCCTGAAACTTTACCACGAGTCGTTATCCCGGAAAGAATGGCTGTTGCTGGTAAAGATGTGCCTCCTGTTCCAATTAGAGAATTCCAGTACTTGATTCAAATTATTACAGGAAAGAAACCAGACTACAGCATTGTTGCTAAAGAAACAGAAGAGGAAAACAACACCGTTACTATTCAAGCTATGGATGTCATGACTGAAATCAGATTTGTTGCTGCTATGGCTTTAAAGATGATGGTTACAGAACCAATCATCATTTTCTTAGGTTTATTCAACGGTTTTGCTTACGGGTTACTATTCTTGTACTTAGATGGTATCTTTGATGTTTTTGCCTACAACAATGGCTTATCTTACATGAGCGCTGAATTAACGTATTTGAATTTTGTTGTTGGTGTTTCGGTTGTTTTCTGTATTGTTCCAATTCAAACTTGGTTGTTTAAGAAGGATAGACTGAATAATGATGGCATTCCGAGACCTGAAGCTAGATTCAAAATGTCATTGGTTACTGTTTGGGGTTTCCCAATTTCATTATTCTGGTTTGCCTTTACCTCCGATGGTTCAGTTAGCTATTGGTCTCCAATTTGTGCTGGTTTCCTGTTAGGTGTTGCTGATCCATTGTTATGGTTAGCCATGTTAAACTACATTATTGATAGCTACTCCGAAGCTGGTTTATCAGGTTCGGCAATTGCTGCATTCACTATTCCTTCTTTTGCGATCGCGGCAGCTTTAGCCCATGCTGGTGTTGCAATGTTTCAAAACATGTCGACCAAGTGGGGTTTTGCCACTTTAGGTTTCATTTCTATTGGTGTCGTCGTCTTAGTTTATACCTTTTACTTTTTTGGTGCAAAATTAAGAGCAGCATCCAAATTGGCTAGAATCACTGGTAGTGGTATCGACAAATAGTGGTATTGGACTATGTGAGTATATTGTTCCTGTATATAATATCTAATGTTTGTGCTTGTTCTCCCTTAATATCTACGACAATAGCTTCCCTTCCCTTATCGAATTATATGTATCAGCCACAGAGAAAGGTGTGGCCCCTCTCTCACACTAACTTGGCACATTTTCTGCCCCGCCACACACAATCAATGACACTTTCTCACCCTAAAAGATTATCGGCGAAATTGCTCCATACAAGGAGTACCCTGTAAGTTGAAGATGTAACAACTGGACTCTCTTTTGTTCATTGTCCACCTTACTTCTGGATACTGTATTTGATACGGCAACATATGAACATAAATATAGTTTAAATAGCTTTATAGCACTAAACAATCATTGAACAGTTAAAGATCGATAGGTCCGTTTTAAAATAATCAGCTGCATATTCTTTCAACTGTCATCATCTTATCAACTGTTGCCAATCCACACATATTACTATCGCATTGCACGCACTGAATCATAATTCTACAAGATAGTGAATTTTTTAGACCATGAACTCGAACCCAAGCGATTCACTAATGGATAGCGATCAATTTTTCAAGCAGAACTACAAACTAAATCAGCAAAACCCTTCTTTTGACCAACAGCAATACCAAGCTCAGCAACAACAATCGTACCAGCTACAGTTACAACAACAACAGCAAAACCAACAACAGGTTCTAGCAGGGTTACAGCAAATGTCTTTGCCTCAAACTAACAACTCTTCTTCAAACTCGTCATCAGTCTCCTCAAATTCATCATCATCTGAACCTTCAAGACTTGCATCAAGACTCTCAACATCTCATACCCACCAAAGATTACCTTCTTTATCATCACTCGCACCTCCGTCACCACTGGGACCAAACCAATACACACCCACTGGTAATACACCAAGACAGTATAGACAGCCAGAAAATGACCTAAATCAATCTTTAAAGAGACACCAACCTGAGAACCTGAATCAACAATTTCACCCTCAAGCGCCATTCAGCTCATCAGGGAGTAATAACCAATTCAAAAACCCTTGGTTTAATCAACCGCAGGAACTATCAACTCAGCAACAGCACCAGCAACCGCAGCAGCATCATCTGGTGACTTCAAACTCTGCTTCGCAACAGCGACTACCTCCTCTTGGCTCTCAAATACCAAACGAACAGTTCTCTCCAATACTGATGCAGCCTCCAACCAAAACGCAATACAACATGGCATTACCGACAACTTACGAGTATGACAATATGTCTCTTCACCAACATCAAAATCAGCAACTGATTATTCCACCTTCTAGAACAAATGGCCCTCCTCCACAAGCATATATGGATGATTCACCTTCTCATTTCAGACCAGACGACGTTCCTAGAAGACAATCTGTTGCTACTGGCTACGTTCTTCATAACCGCCCACCACCTCCCCATACAGCAGCAGCAAACATTGGGTATAATCAAATTGAAGAGGAGCAAGCAGTAGGGAGACTAATTTATGTTCCGGCCCCAAGATTTAAAAGGCTAAGAGGCAGAACAGATTTACATCCCGTGATAAATCCAAATCCAAAATACAGAAGGGCTTCTTCATCAAACAATTTTGTTTCTCCACTAAGCGCATTAACTGCATCTATTTCGTTGACGTATTCTATGTGTAGACCTGAATTTGATTATAGATCTTCTAAGAATCCAAAGAGAGTGCTAACTAAACCAAGTCAGCCTAAGTCTAACAACGGCAATGATAACGAAGACAGCGATTACATTTTATACGTTAATGATATCTTGGGTACACAAGAAAGCAAGAAATATATGGTGTTGGATATCCTGGGACAAGGTACCTTTGGTCAAGTTGTTAAGTGTCAGAATTTGAAAACCCAAGAGATTGTGGCAGTTAAAGTTGTTAAATCCAAACCCGCCTATCTGAAACAATCTTTGACTGAAGCCAACATATTGGAACATTTAAATACCAATGTTGATCCTGATGATAAGCACCATTTCTTAAGAATGTTGGATAAATTTATACATAAGAATCATTTATGCTTGGTCTTTGAATTGCTATCGTCCAACTTATACGATTTAATCAGGCAAAATCAATTCCACGGCTTACAAATGAAATTAATAAAAAAATTCACGATACAGTTATTGGACTCCTTAGCTGTTTTAAAGGATGCCAAAATCATACACTGTGATTTGAAACCAGAGAATATTTTGTTATGCTCGTTGGATAAACCGAATTTAAAGGTTATTGATTTTGGATCTGCTTGCCATGAAAGACAAATCGTTTACACTTATATCCAGTCCAGATTTTATAGATCTCCTGAAGTGATACTGGGCTTATCGTATACCTCATCTGTTGACATGTGGTCGTTAGGTTGTATTATTGCCGAATTATTCTTGGGATTACCGTTGTTCCCAGGCACTTCTGAATTCAACCAGCTAAGCAGAATTATTGAAATGCTAGGTATGCCTCAAACTTGGATGATTGAAATGGGTAAAAACTCACTGAACTTTATGAACCAAGTTACGCTACCCAACAGTAAACATCAATATTCATTAAAACCTATCGAACAGTATTCAAAGGAGTTCAATGTTAGTGAAGATCCAGGAAGAGCTTACTTTAACCATCAATATTTGAACGACATCATAATGAATTATCAACTACCTAAGAAAAACATGACCCAGTCGATGATCGACAAAGAAATGGGACATAGGAGATGCCTAATTCACTTCTTGCAAGGTGTTCTAAACCTAAACCCGTTAGAGAGATGGACACCTCACGAGGCTGCGATGCATCCATTTGTGACAGATCAACCATTCCATGGCTATTGGAACCCACCTGCTTCTAATTATAACAGCAGTCGATCAAATTCTACTGGTAATTCGAACGATAATAACAAGAAGCAAAGATCAAAAAGCTTTGGTAATGATGGACCAAACAACAACAACGAATTTAGAAGGCAAGGTGGAGCACTGAACGGCATGTCGAATTTAAACTGAAAGATTATTGTATAGTTTATGATATATACATTTGCCCTATTTTTTTGATCAATAAATCAGTTGATCAACTAACAAATCTGTTCTCTACCTCTTTGTAGACTTGTACTTAACCTGAATTACGTGCACTAGCCACCACCGCCACGGACATTCCCAAACCGCCTTCAAAATCTCCCGCACACTTTAAAAAACTCCAACTTCTTCAAGGAGCCCTCGAAAATTCAAGGTAGAAAAGAGTCAAAATATTTTGGCTGAAATATCTTAACTTTGAAAGTATACACCAGCAACTGTATTGAAAATTTTTTTTTGTAGCCTTCACAAATACAAAGCCGGTTCAAAGTGTTTTAATCAGCTCAAACTCAACAGCATCGAACACCTATATATATATCAAAATGTCTACTCCAGAAGCCGATCATTCAAGAGATCCTTGTCCAATCGTTATCTTGAACGATTTTGGTGGTGCCTTCTCCATGGGTGTATGTATACAATATATCATCTTTGTTTTTGAATGAGCTATACTTTCAAAAGGGAGATACAAAATATAGACTCGGTCCAAAGTTGCATATAATGTTATAACAGAATATACTAACATAAGCTTTTTTTTTCGAATTACAGGTTATTGGTGGTTGTGTCTGGCATGGTATAAAAGGTTTTAGAAACTCACCATACGGTGAAAGAAGAATAGGTGCAATTTCTGCTATTAAAGCAAGAGCCCCAGTTGTTGGTGGTAACTTTGGTGTTTGGGGTGGTCTGTTCTCCTTCTACGATTGTTCCATTAAAGCCATCAGAAAGAGAGAGGATGCCTGGAATGCCATTATGGCTGGTTTCTGTGTCGGTGGTTCTTTAGCTATTAGAGGTGGCCCAAGACATACATTCAGCTCAGCTGTCACTTGTGCCTGTGTTTTAGGTGTCTTTGAAGGTGTTGGTATGATGTTCCAAAGATATATGGCTTGGGCTAACAAGCCCGTTGCTTTACCAGTTCCCGAGCAACCGGGTGCAGCTCCGTTGGGCGCCTAAATTTATTAGAAACAATCAATTATACTATTTCAACCACGTCTTACGTCTCAACCATGTATGTTATTTTTACTTTCTTTCTTTCCTTGTTCAAATTTTGTTTTAATGATTTGAAGATTATGAACAAGTAGGGTTTTTCCACAATTACTATTTTCAATGTGTTTTCAAGTGTCATTGCATTTTTGGGTGTCAAAATACACAAACTGCGACTCAATATCAAAATAAGGACCTAATATGGTGAAGTGATTTTCAGCTATATGCCAATCAAATACTAGAAGACAATAATCTAAACATGATCAAGAGAATCCTGTATATATATTCTACTTTCTTGGCGACGTTTTTTTTTCTGTCTCTTTACTAGTTCCTTAACTTCTAAACTTGTTCTTTATTTATTGTTTGGTATATACATCTATATATATATATAATAATGTCTTAATATATAGCAAAATGTATTATCCTATAGCTATTTTGAATCAAGGACTCCAATCCCTTATTAAACCAAAGAGTTAGAGACAAAAAAACTGCTCAATTTGGAGGTGCAAGGAAGTTTGATTTCTCTGCGCTAGTATTTGTACTTGCACACGACTTCTTGATTATCGAAATTTAACCAGTTTGGATACTTAGCAGAAGTTGAAATAACACAAGTTTATCGAATGATAACTATTTAAAGCGATATGATCAGTTTTAGCAGCCCATACGCTAATAATATATAACTCATAGACATGAACATTTCAACCTCCACAGTTGCCACTAGAAGAAGAAAGGCCAGATCCAATCAACAAGATGAAGAAGAAAATGCTGCGGAACTACAGCTTGGCCCAGAGTTTCAATTGGAACAATTGGACAATTATGGAAATCCTATGAAATTGATGACTTTAAACGTTTCAGAAGCTAGAATTTTGATAAGAACTGCATTAAAGGAAAGAATGGAAATGATATCTAAATTAAACGGCCAAGATATGGACATGATAGACCAAGAACCAGACGATGATAGCTTGGCCAAGATGGCAACTGCACCTGGTGCTAATGAAGTTTTAAGGAAAACGCTAGACTATTTGTCCACATTTTCTAGATTTAAAGATGCTGAGACTTGTACCGCTGCTGAAGGTTTAACAAGATCCAACGACAATACTATCCTGCATCCTTTTGAAATCGCCCAACTAGGCTCCCTTGCCTGCGAAGATATAGATGAAGCTATTACACTCATACCAAGCCTAAACGATAAGAAGGATGAAATCGATCTACAAAGAATATTAGACGAATTGAATAGATTGGAGGCTAACTATTCATAAGTTTAATTCAACAGAATTTTGGCTAGAATCGTTCATATAATTATTTGTTATAAAGGGGCCGTATTTTTCAACTGTACTATATATGATAGCTTATTTACATAATTTCTATGTACTTTTAAAAATGTTTTGTTTTTTCATTTCAAATAACTAATGTCCAAATTTGTATTTGTTATAAAACGGTAAAAGCTGACAGTTTCATATGTAATCCTCTGCATGGAAATATTCCTTAGTAAATCGTTTACCACTTCCAAATTTCCACCATCTACTCAAACAACTATGTGCCTCTAAATCAATTGTACCTTCTCCTTCATTAGGACAAATGCATCTTTTACCGACTCTCAGGTGTTCAGCCACTGGACAGGTAAAGAACGGAGTATGTGAGTACCCTATATCTTCGAAATGATGAATATCATTCTTATCCATTAACAAGGCAGCGCCGATTGTATGAACTGGAGCATCACCCCATCTTTCGTAATAAAATCCGCCTTTCATACTTAAAAATTTGAAATAAGCTTCGTATTCTTCAGATCTAAAGAAATTCAAATTTCCGATTTCGAAATTAGACCAAAAATGACACAGATTATAAAAGCTCTCAGTATCTGGGACCAACTGTATCGGGCCAATTGGATCTTGGTTTGTAACAAATTCAATAGCTGAATTTCTATGTAGATATTGTGGGTATTCATTCAAGAAGTCCTCCACTGCATCCCACAAACTTTGTATTGTTTCAGGATATTCAAGTAACGAAATAACAAATCCGTATTTCTTATTGTTCTCCCGCAGCAGCCTAAATGGATCCATTTGGAAGTCACAGAAGTATTCAACATCGGGTTCCACTCTAAAATACCATTCGTACTTCATCACGAGTTCTTGCTTATAAAAGTGCCCTGAATTAAAATGACACATGTTTCTATACGATTTTGAGAATCCATAAATAACTTCACGCTTGACAAAATCGTCAACACATTCTTGATACTTTGTATCATTGATATGACTCGGGGTATTCCAGTCTTCTGCCGGGATTAAACCGTACTCTGTTTTCCCACTAGCCATTGCTGTTGTTTCGTATTTGAACTTTTCTGTGAACTCAACGTCATTTAAAAAAGTCCAAGTATAATGATAATCTTTGTTAAACCTATCCTCCAATGACCTCATTGACTTCAAGACCCCCGGTAATTCGAAGTTTCTACAAAGCATTAAAATCGTTGCATTCTCCAATTGCGGACTTTCTGAAACCTTGGGAAACACTGGATCGATATACGAGTTTGAAGCAGCTTTCAATTTTGCTCTTTGTATTACTGTTAAAGTATTGTTGTGCCTGATATCTGACCTTGATTTGGATTGCTTATGTAGCTGTCGTAGATTCACCCCAATATTGTCATATGAGTTGATTTCCAATGCTGTATGTATGAGAACGGATATTATAAGTATCACTATCGAAAGAAGATACCTTTTCTTTATTGAGAACATTGCTATGAAACTAGACAGTAATTGGAAGTAATTCTTTGCTTTTGCAATCAGATTCATTAGATTTAACCAGTCCACTTCTCTGTTTATGAACTGCTTTCAACACCAACAGAATATGAAAAATATTTACTAGAATAAAGTAACCGAAGATACTTCTGCGCCAAGTTTTAATATTCGGCCGAACTTTCTTCGGGATTTTGAAGCTTTGCGGACTTCTTTGCTTAGTATAAAGACTGGCATATAATTTGAAGGATACAACCTACCCTTATTAAGACAACATTAGCCAAGCTACAACGGATATATATGGTGTATACATTGCCGCTGATTGGACTCCAAATTAACGCAGGGTGCAATAACGATGAGGCGAGGTTGACAAGACATCTGCCTATAGTGACCCCAATAGTGGGTCCTATCCGTGAGGCTCGATCTCGGCCTGAGTCGTTTTCTGAGTTACGGACGCATCTTTGACATCTAATATCCAACTATTAAACTATTAAACATGTTAGATATATTTTATATTTTTTCTTTTACATACAACCCCTAGTTTCGCTTCTTTTCCATAATTGGTAAACTAACACTCTCACTAGTCTTCACATGTAGATCATCAATTCCTTCTAAACCATTCTTGATCAATCCCCCAATTGGCTTGAACTTGGCATCGATCAGATAGTTTAACACAGCATCAATGTTTAGCACCAAGTTTTCAGCTTTAAAATCACTGTAACCAATGACAATGGATAAGCATTTGCCCGTTGTTGGCACAAAAGTTGTATTCTTTGCGATTGATTTCACTTGTTTTAGAATATAAGCTGGTTCAACTCTTTCATCTTTCAATTTGCTGGATCTTTTAGACTTCACCAATTGAGCTTCTGCGTCTGGTCTAGCCATTTGAACCATCAATGGGATCTTTTTGTTATTCTTGTAGAAAATTGTCTTGCGAAGTATATCGGGCAGCAAACGATGCACTCTATGATCAACAAGCACCAAGTCGTTATCATGATACAGTTTGGTCATTATCTTTGAATTTTTGGACATTGATCTCAATTTCTTGAAGCAAATAATTTCATTAAAAAGATCCTCAGTAACTGATTCCTTCTTGGTTATTGGTTCTTTATATGTCATGAGAGGATCCTTAGTAACCAACAGAATCTTTCGGTTTTCAGGCTTATCTAGCTTGCTATATAGCGGTATGATTCTGGGTATATGATCGTTTTTCGAAGACGTCGGAACTACCGTGTCTATAATCAAGTAAACTGGCTCATGATGCAACGCTTTCTTAGAGTCTAGATGAGATTTCAATGCTTTTAAAGATTTTGTAGCTTTCAATGTCAGTTCTGAGTTAAGGATGACAGGTTCCGGAATTTGAACCACACTCTTAACCTTTACTTGATCGGTCGGTTTTGGGTTTGCATATCTGGCCATTCTGTGGTCTCTTTCTCTTACTTATATATTTGCTATTGTACGTTTTCAAACACTCATGTTGATCACCACTATCACCGTACAATACTGAACTTCAGTCAAACCAAAAACCGTTGAAAAGTATAGAAGTCATAGAAAATTTTTGAGGCGATAAAGGTAAATAGAGTCGTGTTTCTGCAGATTCTAACTTGTTGCCGTTTTGGGTACCGAACCTGGAGAGGATAAGAGGATGTTTTGTCAGCTAGGTAGACTCTTCTCTGGATTGTTAGACAATAGCTTCTTTCCCATGTCGCTATGACAGCGCAAATGATCCCTTATAATCAAAAATGTACATGTTAAGCTATATCGCCGAGTTTCTTACTCTCTCAGCACAATTTCCTTTATCTTCAAGACCTGCCACTTTCATCGCCCCGCAGTTAGACTCGGGGGCTCCAGCGTCTCTTGAACAACAATTGCAACAACAAAGCGCTCGGCTACCATTAGTGTTATGGCATGGAATGGGGGATACTTATAACTCTTCATCAATGCAAAGAGTTGAAGAGCTCATCCATGAGGTACATCCCAACATATTCATTCACTCCATATACTTGGATACGGACCAATCTAAAGACCAACAAGCTTCTATACTAGGTGACTTAAACGCTCAGATATCAGACGTTTGTCAACAGCTACAACAAGTACCTCAGTTAGCAGATGGATTCAACGCAATAGGATTCTCTCAAGGCGGCTTGTTTCTAAGATCCGCAATTGAAATCTGTGGAGTGAAAGTGAATAATTTGATAACGTACGGTTCACCACATAACGGTATTGTCGATTTTCCACCTTGTTCTGAAGGTAATTGGTTATGCGAACGTCGTAATGAACTGTTAAAGAAACAGATATACAGACCGAATATTCAAAAATCAATTGTTCAAGCCCAATATTTCAGAGACGTTTACAATTACCAAACCTACATTGATTCATCATTGTTCCTGAAATTCGTCAACAACGAACAGATCACGGACGATTCCTCGGACTACAGCAAGAACTTCGTTGCTTTGAATAAGTTAGTTATGGTTATGTTTTTACAGGATGATATGGTCGTTCCTAAAGAGAGTTGTTGGTTCCATGATTTAGACCCAATAACTAACGATTTGATTCCATTCGAAAACACTAGATCGTACAAACACGATTTAATCGGCTTAAGGACACTGTTTAGCAAGGGTAAGATTGACTTTTTAAGCATTGATGATCGTCATATGATCATTGAGGACGACCATTTGAAGAATATAGCTAATAAGTATTTATAATTCTTTAAGCAACCTCAAAAAGCAAAAAGCAAAAAGCACCCGAAACACAAAATTTTATACACATAGTTCTTCATTCAATTTCAACATCAGAACCCAAGAAATCTAAAACACCATCACTTAATGTATTGTAACTGCTTAATGTTTCATCCACAGGAGCGTCTTTTTCATTACCTTGTAGCTCATCAACCGACTTTCCTCTTTTATCCAAAACACAGTTATCCTCAGTTGTAAAACCAGTGTCCATCGTAAATTGATTGGATGACGAAGTGTCATCTTTAGAATAGTTATTGAGGTCCGCTGATATAACCCTTATTTCATCGCCATTATTATGTGAGACAGATGTCTCAACAGAAAGTGGCAATACTTGCGTAGACTTCGTCTCAACTTTCTTAATATTGGGTGCTCTGCCATCCACTATTTTTAGCCTCTTTCTGGCTGGTATGAAAATTCGGTCTAAAACATCATCAAAATTATCATCAAAATCACTGAAAGAATCATTCATATCTAGCAAATTTTCCTTTTCTTTTGGTCTTATACGTTTTGTTTTCTTTCCTGTGACTTTTAAGCTCATACTGTTGACATTTTTATTCATTGGCTTGAACTTTGGTAAATATGTGGTTTCCTTGGAAGCGCTGCCAGAAAGAATGCCCAACTTCGATCTTGTATTATTAGGATCCACTTCCGAATCATCTTTGATAAATGTTGACGAATCGCTTTTCAGAACTTCTGTAATCTTAGGCTGTTTTTTCGCTTCTCTTTCGGCTTCCACTGATTCTCTGCAACATAGATGTCTGCACTTTGTCTTATCCTTACACGCATGGTTGCAGCTAACTGCGCTCTTCGCTCTTTTTTCTATACCTTCCTTACAGCAAAGATGCCTGCACCTGTCCTTGGTCTTACATTTATGATTGCATTCAAATCTTCCATCGTCACGCTTATCATGTGACCTAGTGAACGTTGAATCGTTAACACCAGATGTGGTTTTAGTTGAATGATGCAATGCTCTGGCGTTTAGTATTTCCTCCATTTCCGTTTCATCATCAGAAAATTCAAATTCACTTTCGCTTACTTCATCTTTCGGAAGTATTGCAATATCTGACTTAGAAATAGAGGATAGGTCGAGTTTAGATGTCCTTCCAACGCCAGCTAGTTCATCACAATTGATGTAGATTATAATAGAATTGTGTGGGGATTCAACTTCAACGGACAAAGTAAAGGACTTTCTTCCTACTATTTTCTTCAAAGGTAACCTTCTGAAATCAATCAATTGACTCGTATTGGTGAATTCAGTAACAACATTAATGTAGCTATATGAACCGTTATAGAAATATCCAACCTCATCCGGGTTTTCAAGAATAATATCAACTGTGAAACTAATTTTCAGCTTTTTGTTGGAAACATAACTGTTTACTAAACGAGACGCTAGTTTTAGCCTAGGTAGTTTTTTGATACGTTCCACAAACTTCACGCCACCGCCTGGTTTTAGTCCCAGATAATATTCAATTTTTTCTCTTGGTAATTTCACTATCTGATCAAAGCTGGTAATGTTCTGATTTGCCAACTTTCTGACATAGGCAACACCCACACCTTCGAGTTGTTTTAAAACCATTGGATTATTCTCCCAGCATTTTCCTGAAATACACCGATATAACTGTAATGACGAAAGTAAGGACTTTGAATCCTGTTTTTCAACAAACACATCAATAACTGCCTTGGTAATTCTAGGACAGTTTCTGAAAACTTGCTTTTTGTCTGATAGTAAAGTCGCATGCATATTAACAGCTCCGCTGTGAATGGGATATTCTACGCCCCCAAACTCGTACTGCATTAGCAAGGAAATTTTATCCGCATTTCTCTCGACTTTATTATCCTTCACAGGAAATAAGATTAAGGGGTTAGAATTGATCTCTTTATAAAGCTTTTTTTCAGTATGCTTGAGCCTTATTTCTCTGAATTCGCTTGATTCAGCAACTAGTTTCAAGGCCTGACTCAAACTTAAATGTGGTTCTGATTTAGTAAAAAGCTTCATCGTCTCAAATTGAACATAATGCTTTGCCATGGCAGTCCCGAATTTTGTACACTGATACTGTAAATTTGTTTCCGTAACCATGCTTTCTACTACTAACTCTTCTATGACAACTCTTATAAAGGCTGATAATTTAGCTTCCGGATCATAATGATCTTTGACTTTCTGATTGACCACCGCATATGCGGTTGGGTTTCTTAGATATCTCTGGTAAAAAAAAGTAGACTGTAACCATTCAAGAGCTGTTTCTATTGAGGTAATAGTACCTAATGAGATCTCTGCTGTTACATGTTCGTGTAACCGTCTATGCAAAGAGCTTTCCAATTTTTCTAGCCCTTTTACTAGTCTTTGATATTTTTCCTTTCTTCCCCCATCAGTTAAAATTACGCAAGCACCCTCGGTCTCAAACTGTGGCCTACCTGCTCTACCCATCATTTGCAAGACATCTAGCTCAGAGTACTCGTCGAACACTCCGGTTGTCCAGGCTTTTGTTCCCTTGATGACGACTAAGTAAGCTGGCAAATTAACACCAACTGCAAGAGTTGAAGTAGAACATAGCACTTTGATGGATCCACTTTTATATCCATCTTCCACTAATTTTCTATCATTCAAACTTAATCCAGCATGATGATACGAAATGCCATTGTCTATAAGTCCCATCAGCTCCTTATTTGAGGAGATACTCTTATTTGTGTTGGATCCAATCCCATTAAAGTTGCTGAATATTTCTTTCATATTAGGAGACAAGAATTTAGCTGTAGTAATACAGCTTTGTCTCGTTGGACAGAAAACTAAAACGGGTTTGCCTTTTGAGTGCATTTTCAAGACTTCCACTAATTTGTAGTTTAGGAAAGTATCAAATTGATATTCGTTAGAAGTTCCAGCAGTTTTATAACCATAAACAGTTTTTTCCAATTTGACAGATCTGTATTCGTCGCCAAATATCAAAGTATTAACTTTGTGTGAACCTTTCTTCATCAACCACCTTGATATGTCCTCAATGTTTGGGACGGTAGCTGACAACGCAACGATTCTTAGGTTAATTGCCATTGTTTTCATCCTTGTTGTAACAACTTCCAATGTAGTACCTCTACTTTCTTTCAAAGTATGAATTTCATCAATGAGCAATAATCTGATCAAATCAAACAACTTGCTATAGTCAAACCATCTTCTTGTTAAAACATCCCATTTTTCAGGTGTGCATATGATGATATCTGATCTCTTAACACTTTCACTTTCCAAAACACCAGTATCACTAGTTAATAATCCAACAGAACAATTCATATTTTGGAACTTAGAACACCAATCCTCATATCTCTCAGTACAAAGAGCCTTAGTTGGGGCAATGTACAAGACTTTAGAATTTCTGTAACTGCATTCGTTTGTTGATTTTGAGATCAAAAGTTTGATAATTGCTAGTTCAAAAAGTACTGTTTTACCAGACCCTGTTGGACTTGAAATCACACAGTTATCATCACACTTGAAAATTTTATCAAATGACTCGGATTGCATTCGATTAAAGCTATTAAATTCAAAAATGGATCGGTATTTTTCTGGAATTTCATCTTTTGACAATTGACGTTTGTTTGCCTGATGGTGAGGAACAGTTCCCATGTACTGGTGAGATTGATTGGAATAATCATTTTCGAACTGGTAAGGGATTGGCTGCAGGTAAGGATTTTGTTTCTTATAAAGTTGAGTACTTGCTGTTTGATTTAATTGATTCAGCACTGGCCTCTGAATGGCAGTAGTTTCCATTCCAAGTGATGAATTGAAAGGTATAGTGCTACCAGAAGGATTTGAGCTGTTTGTTTCATATTTTTGATCAAAATCAAAAAAAGCTGTACCTCTATTACTTAACTGTGTGCTGTAACTGTTTGAATGGTTTGAATTAAAATCAAGCTTGTTGTTGAAGAAATCTATTTGAATGGGGAGTATGTGATTTGTCAGTAATCTGTAAATAAGGAAGTTTCAACCCAAATTTAAAACTATCAAGTTGGAGCTGACTTACTTTCCGCAAAAAAGGTATCATCGTTATCATTTTTTAAAAGCTGATCAAGGCTCTGTCTGAAGTCACTCATGTTTATTTATAGAGCTGCTTGGGTCTGTTGAATCTGTGAACTATGCTGCTAAAGAGAACAAAGGGGATATATTCAGTAGAAATAGAAGTCCAGTCCCACTTTCAAAACAATAAAATTTCAGTAAACAAGGGGGATTCGGGCTGTGCATGGTGGTGGGCAGGTTTGTTAAAAAGGTGGGAAATGAATAGTTGCTGATGGATAATTAGCTCTACTTATCTCATCCATTTTGAAATCAACTAAATAGAATTCAAGAAACAAGCAACTTTGATACTTTCAATTAGCTGATATTTATAATCGTTGCAACAGTAAGTATTTCCTAGATTTTTATTTTTTTCATTTTAATCAACTTTATATAGCGTAATTCTTACTTAGCCAACTTTTTGAAGATTACAAAACCATACGTACAACCGATGGACATCGAAATTGAAATTGAACCAGCTGAAACTACACAAGACAAAATTGAAAGCCAAAGAAAGGACAGTAACTACCCTGGCTCTTATTCAAACCATCGATACCGGGATCAATCTGATGATGATGTAGAATTGATGTATGATGACGAAACGCCACAACAACGTGCTCAATCTGATGTAGAACTAAACAGCAATATTTCAATGACCGAGGATAATGGTGAGGACTTAACAAACGACTTAATCATTGATGATGTAATAGAAAGCGAAACCATACTATCTTCCCGTTCGAATATACCAAATGACCCAAAAATAATGAACACCGTAATAGTCCATGGAGAGCCCGACGAATTAGATGACGAATTTTTGGAATTTGAAGAACCAGAAAGTAACGATAAGACTGCCAATGAATCTGCTATATCAGAAGTTCAAGGATCAACGACAATAAATGCCGTTTCTAGCACCGAAAAGGACTATGTTCTAAGTGACAGTGAACTAGAATACGAAAGCGATGAAGTTTCCATCGAACCTCAAGGTCCAGTATATACTGACGATTCTACTTCCCATAATAACGAAGAGGGGCAGATAAGAACTTCCAGCCATAATAATGAAGATAGTGCCGAACCAGATACTTTGAATCTTTCGCCACAGGAAACTAGCTCTAACGAATATGGTGAACCGATTGATTCCCTTTTAAGTGAGAGTGATATAGATGAACCGGCTATTAACGAAAAAGGAGAAAAATATCATGATGATCAGATAAATCGTGATCTTGGCGATGATGAAACCAGCAATGGGGAATCCGCTCTTGAGGAACAAGATGTGTCACATGAAACTACAAACATAAAAGTAGAGAATGCTATTGCAGAGCACGAAACAGCTGATTTTAGTGAGGACGAATTAAATGACTATCAGGAGGATGTAATTGAGGAAAACATAGAGAATGACCCTAGAGAGAAAGAGGAAATGGAAACAGGAGCATTTACTGAATTATTCACCCAAATTCCTATTTATATTGACATGGGTGAAAATGTGTACAAACTATTCACACCAACGGTTGAAGAGGAAGAAGATTTTCAAGAACTCCCAGTTCTTTTCAATACCGATCCTCATATTCTATCTCATACCATGGGATCATTCTTTGGGAGAGTGAGACAATTCTTAGTTGATAACAAACTATTGTTTAGTATTAATGATGAATTAACTTTAATTTTCAAGAATTTGAACAATTTAACAATTAAGGAGGATAATATATTTTCAAACAAAATTGAATTAAACGATTTAATTTCATTATTTTCAAAATTGAAATCAAATTGTGAAAATCAAGACTTGTTTAAGTTTGCTCAATTTGAAATAACGACGACACCTAGATTCATAACCCAGTTCTATCAATTACATGAATGTTTGAATGAAGGAAAAGGTTTGGAAGATATTGAAAGAGAAGGGATTAAGATAGATCAAACTAATGATCTTACTGAAATGGCTAAGAGAATGATTTATAATCTTCGAAACACTAAACAGCTCGGAGCTGAAACAGGCCAGGAAGATGGTGAACTTACTCTCAAGAGAGCTCGCATTATATAGCTTTTGTATGGTACATTCATAGTGCAATGTATAGTTATGTAATTTTCGTACTTTAATCTAATGTGCCGGCTCTTTTTTTCGCTAGAATCTCAATGTATCAAAACTGTCATCTTTAATGAAAACTGCATAAAAATGAAGCACTATGGCAGGATGGGAGGTTGAAAAAGGGATATAAAGAGTACAATATCATCCAATACTTTTCTGGGGGTCTTATAGTTGTATAGTAACACGTAATAATAAGACGTGGAAAAGAGGGCAAGTAAGAAGTCAACAAGCCATATAGAAATGAATAATGAGGAGAATACACTTTTACAGGGACCCACTTTTCTCACTTTTTAGATATCAGTGATAGGTAATATGAAATAATAAAAAGTAAAATTAAAAATAACAATAAAAAAGGTGTTTTTTTTAAACTAATTAAACGAAGCTTGTGACAATTTTTCTAATACTATCATAATATTTAAGCAGCTGTCAATCTCTTTTGAGAAGCTAGTCTACCTTGTTGTCTGACGTTTAATCTAACCTTCTTTTCATCCTTAGCCTTTTCAACGGTTTCATCAGCTTCAGTTAAGACTAATTCAATGTGGGATGGAGATGATTGGTAAGCGTTAATTCTACCGTGAGCTCTGAAAGTTCTTCTTCTCATCTTTGGGGCTTGATTAACTTGGATGTGTGAGATAACTAATTTGGTGGCGTCTAAACCCTTAGCCTACAATAAGATTTGTAAAAAACGTGAAAGTTTAAATGATGTTAGTATTTGCTATGCTTTTGCTCTATAGAATTTTTCAACCTCAAATCGTACCAGCTGTAAATTTCTGTCGTGGATGCAATATTCTGTCAAATGTGAGTCAAATATCAAGATAGTAGAGACTTGTAAAGAATATATATGGCTACGTTGTAGTAAGTAAATAAATGTGTTTTCACATAATTATGCTATTTCTCAGTGGAATATGAATCATCGAAGGTAGCAAATTCAAGTTGTAGCAGTTGCTACAGGTGTGTGCCGAAAATTTTGTCCGTGTTCTTTAATTCTGTATGTATAGTTTAAATTCCCTTATGATTTGGATTGTTGTGAAAAAGTTTATTGAAGTAATATGCCCGTATCTGTATTCTAAAGCTGTTTTACCTTCGGAATCTATAATAAGAAAATATGTGATTCATCTTGTAATAATGAAATTCTCTGGCTATATCAAATCACTCTGTTGTAAACTGTTGATTGTCTTCTATAAAACTTGAATACTCCATTTAATAGATTGCAGTCGAAACATGTAATATACTGTTGTTATCGATTATTGTAGTGAATACTTACTTCAGCGTTTGATTCAGCGTTAACTAATAAACCTTGGACAAACTTGACTGACTTGGCTGGCCATCTAGCCTTGGTAACACCGAATTCTTTACCTTGACCAGTTCTACCAATTGATTTGTTGAATCTTCTGAATGGAATAGCTCTTTCATGATCTAAAACTTGGTCTAAGTAGGTCTTAGCCTTTTGTAAGTTCCAACCCTTGATGGCTTGAGCAGTTTCTCTGGTGTTCTTGAAAGAAACTCTTAAGTATGAACCACGGGCAGAAGCTGACTTAGCTGGGTTTGATGGAGTTGCTGCGTATCTAACCATTTTTAATTAGTAGTTGTTGACTTATTAAAATTCAAAGATCTGGTAGTATTATTTAAGCTGTAAAATTGTAGCTTTAAATCTATGTATATCCAGAGTATACAAAATTGAAGATGATAAAATTTTGTCTGAATTTTCCTTGCAGATTCAGAGTGGACTGCGAACTTGGAGAGAAGGGGAGAAATGGAGTGGTGGACAGTTAGACAGTTGGACAGCAGGCAGGGGAAGAGAGACCGGGGAGTAAGGACGGTTGGGGTTTGGCCGGGGGTAGAAGGGAAGAACAGCCAGGGAAGGGAGAGAGTGCTGGGGGCAAGGCCGAGAAAGGACAGTGGCTTACATTGAGACATAGATTGGAACAACAGGGAGAGAGGGAGAAGAGGTCGTGGCGGACACTAGTTGCATACAAGACTAAAAAACTTTTCACAGTCACGCAAGGAGACTCTCTGACACTAATTTGGGTGCCCGCGAAAGGAGGGAATTTGAGGGTTTAGATGTAGCAAAAATATCACGTGCTAAGCTACCTACCCTCGTTTGTGGAGAAAAGCATCAAAATCGATCGACGCAAAATCTCTTGCGTCGGTGAAGTCAGTTGTCTAAGGAATTAAGATTTGAAGAATGGAAATAATGACGTAAGCGATAAGAGAATCCGGGGAATGGCTCCAGTCACTGCAGATTTTGGCTCCAGTCACTGCAAATCTCTTGTTATATAATCAATTATATAATATCATGACGTAATCAGTTATG
>BCKW01000004.1:842829-881327 GCA_001600755.1 Ogataea methanolica
CATAACTGATTACGTCATGATATTATATAATTGATTATATAACAAGAGATTTGCAGTGACTGGAGCCAAAATCTGCAGTGACTGGAGCCATTCCCGAGAATAGTTGAAGTAGAAAGTGACGTGTCTTTTGCGGTGAAAGGGGTGGGCATAACTGATTACGTCATGATATTATATAATTGATTATATAACAAGAGATTTGCAGTGACTGGAGCCAAAATCTGCAGTGACTGGAGCCATTCCCGAGAATCCGTTTCTGGAATTTACATAATGAATGAATGGCCGGTTCATCGTTCCCGTACCAGTTGTAGTAGTTCCTTGTAGAGTTTATTCTGTCATTCCTGCTGAATATACAATTGACCAGCCTAGTAAAAAACGATATACTATTTTTAAATTCTAACACGAATCCATGATCATTTGCAATTGGACAAAACGATACGCAGACAATCCACTAGAATAATGAAATCGATACTACTTTTAATCGCCACGTTATTTGTCAACTTGTCATTAGCAATTGACCTATCAGATTCTCATTTTGATAAATACCCAAACCTTATTAAACTAGGAGGAATACATAAAGCCTCTATAACCCAACAAACACCACCTTCAACTAAGACAATATCGTGGTATATAAACATATTCAATTCAAAATCCAAATCAAACTCCGAAATTGATGTTAGCAGTTGTCCTACTGATTCTCAAATATGTGGATTAACTGAAGTTACATTACCCTCGAGCAAAGACCCATTACTTACTGAAGTGTTTTCCTTTTCGAATAAGTTGAACCCTTCGTTTGAGGAAGCGAACAATTCTTTAATAATGAAATTGACGGGTTCTAACTGGGGTTCTATAACTTTAGATTCTGAAATTGAATTCATTTGTGGAGAGGAAGAAAACATTGAAAATGGATTCACTGTTGATTCGTTCGATTACTCAACTCTTAAACTATCATGGCGTTCTAAATTTGCCTGCATTGCTGACGATTCATCAAATGATCCTTCCCAATCCAAACCTAAGAAAGGTTCTGGCGATGTTGATGATTCAAAAGGTTGGGGGTTCTTTACCTGGTTATTCATTTTAATGGTTTTAGTTCTTGCAAGTTATATTATTGGACAAGCATGGATAAATAGCAACAGAATTGGAGGATCACATGAATTCCTAAGCGAATTGGTGGACTCAATAATTGACTCTTTATCAAAGTTGCCTGAATTCTTGAAGGAAATCATTGGTAAATTTACAGGCGGTAATAATAGAGGTGGTTATAGTGCTGTTTAGTATAATCGCTGACTCAATTCTTTAATAGCAACCCATTTTTCTGCGTGTTTTTAGCTTTTTGTATAAATGCTTTCTTAATTCTTCGTCTGTTTTTGCACATCTTTTCTCAAATTTATTACTTATTTTATGATTCATATTCCCTTAAAATGATGCTGGCAGTAGGACAAGATGAAAACCAACCCACGTCTATATATTTGTCAAATACCAAAGATAATTAATTTAACTATAGCAATCTACAAATATCAATATAACCCAAGTACGCATATATATAATCCTCATTATATTTATTTAGCAGTAACACCAGCAGGATTAATGTATCTATTCATATGTTCATATGTTCTTTCAATGCTAGTTTCTAAATATTCCTTCTTCTTCCTTAGACTCTTACACATCTCATTGTTTTCTTTAATTTCATCTTCTAGCTTTTTTAAATGTGTTTCTGTCTTGGCTTTGATAAAAGTCTTACCACATGACTGCCAAACGTGATCAACTTTTGATGAATTAATTTCACCGATTTGTAAAGTTAGCACCCTTGTTTGTTGGATCAATTTGGAAAGATTCGAGGATGTTAATGAAAGCTCTTTCTGATTAGAAGTTAGCTGTTCTTCCATCTCAAGTAGCAACTAACCAATGTATATAAACATATTTGTTAGTATGAATCTTCTTGGTTGATTGATGCAAACAGCCAATGCGCCTGGAAAACGGCCTTTGATTGAGAGGAAGACACCTCTTCGCTAAAAGGGGTTTGCCTATATACGTACTTTCTGAAGCGCCTCTTGTGACATGGACATTTTGGAAGTGCGGGATGCTTAATATTTATAGTCGGTATCTTGTCTCAATTGGATAAGAGTTTTCACTTTGTTGAAGGCTTATATAACTGACCTATACTTGCTTTAAAGCTGTTTGGATAGATTCACTGACTGATCTCAGACTCTGGTTAAGAGCACTTACCACACAATTCCCAGGCTGACATAAGCCACATTGAAGCAACTTTTTAGGGGCACGCGTGTGTGCTTGAATATATATGAGTATGTCTATGATGCTACCTTTGAATTATGGTGGTTACCAGTTGATTTACAGTGGATTGTTATTTATCATTCGGTAGTTTGTTACATTAGATAATTTCACCACTCCATAGTAATCGACACACAACTGTTTAAATTGGAAAACAAAATTCACCATTAAGGATAATCAATTTACAATCTTACTCGAATACACTCAGTTTATAGAATCTTATTCTGTTGATACCTACCTATCAAGACTCTTTCAATAATTATTACAAAGATCTCATTCGTAAGAAACATAGAAAGTTAATCGACAAGAGACTGCCATGCACTTAGGGATACCTAAAAAATCAGACTTGAAACCAAGATCTACGAACAGATTCATACTTCCAATTCCTATATCATTTCGACACAGAATCAAGAAATACAACAACAAAAGAACCCTTGCGTTCGTTATCTTTGGACTGATACTCCTACAATTCATTTACAACCCATTCATAGCAAGTTCGTCAGTATCGAAAAATAATTTCGATCATTTAAGACGCCACGATGCCTTACAAACATTGCAAAAAAACCACGGCATATACATGAATGAAATTGCAGTTTCAACAAACTACATCTTCCCTCCCATTGAACATGCTCCCTTATTGAGAGAATTAACTTTGGACAAATTACTGAAATTCAAATTAAATCCTGATAATCCAAGTGAAAAAATGTACATGTATAGTGAAGATGAATCCTTAACTGACTTGAATGAAATCAAGGACGATTCTAGTCACGAAAACCCTCTAGGAATAGCCAAGAAAGCATTCCGAGAGCATGGCCGCAAGATCTTCAGACCTGCAAATGGGAAAGCTTCTCCTGAAATTGTTATTGTTACCGGCGTCGATTTCGAAAAATTTGAATTATTGCATTTAACTAAAATAGTTCAAAACAGAGTGGATTATACACATACAAATCACTATGGCTTATACGTGAGATGGATTCAAGAGTTCGTTCCAAGTTTACAAGACTGTAACAATGATTCCACATGGACTAAATTGTTTATTATGAGGGCTGCTATGCATGCATTCCCAAATGCGAAGTACTTTTGGTACTTGGATGACGATTCGTTAATAATGAGAGACGACATCGAATTAAGCTCATACATTTTGGAACCGGACTCATTAGAGCCAATCATATTGAGAGACCAGCCATTAGTGTTACCCAATGGTGCTATCAAGACATATAAGAACACGAAGGCTACTGATGCATCATTAATCATAACACAATCCAAAACTGGACTAAACACAGATTCTTTCATTCTGAAGAACGATATTTATGGTAAAGGACTGCTTGAATTTTGGTTAGATCCGTTGATGAGAAAGTATCCGACTTTTACTTATAATGAAGAAGCTGCATTAACTCATATTTTGCAATGGCATCCTGTTTTATTGTCAAAGACTACTATCGTTCCAGGAAGAACAATTTGCTCGTTACATAACTCTAACACTGCTGGGGAAGACGACGATTCTCTTTACTATACAGAAAACGACTTTGTCATTAATTTCAAAGGTTGCGATACTCATCGTACTTGCGAGATGGTTCTTGATATGTATTGGAAGAAGAAAGCTGAAGGAGTATAAACTACCTTTTCACTTATGTATAATCATATAGACATAGAATAATATAATGTGGCAGCTCTTGCGATGCTAAGTCGAATTAAACCTGCTCCTTCCTTTTAAGAAAATGTAAAGATAATTTACAGAAGTAAAAATAATATAATGGAAACAACATATACACGTTAGTAGAGCACTTTTGTAATTACTTGGATTCTTCAGTATTGACATTAGTGGTGCCTGTGCTTGCAGTAGTAGATGCAGATGGAACAGCACTACCAAAAGAGGATGATGCCGGAGTAGCTGCGGGCCCAGAACCACTGACAACTCTGTCTCCTAAAACTTTCAAAGCAACCTGTCTCCGTCTATCAGAAGCTTCACCTGTTATAGTACCGACCCTTGCATTTAATCTCTTGATTGTTCTCAAATTACCAGTTTCAACATCATCATCATTGAAAGGTCTAATAATACCTAAGAAGACAGAAGAGTGGTAAAATAATCTGCAAACAGGCTTCATTGATGACTGTAATGAATCTGGGAAGAATTGAATAAAGGCAAAAGTATCAGACGCATCACCTCTCACTGATGATTGTTGAGGGTTATTAGAACTTGAAGGCAATAAATCAGTGAGGTAATTGATTTGATAATAACGTAAATAAAACCAACTGATGTAGAAATTTGAGAAAATAGGAACTATCGGAGTAATCGACATCCTTAAAACGGATATCACAACAGTTAGACAGATTAAAATAAATGGGACTTGTTTCATTCTGATTGAAATACCACCTGGTAATTTAATGTTATGCTCTGGTGATAATTGTTTCAAGACAACAACAAAGCTCATGATAATTGAGTAGAAACCGTGGTTGACAGGTAATGATAGCGCAACAATATCCCCAGATAGTAGCCCAACAACAAGTTTAATCAATACAGTAGAGAAATTTGTAGCGAAGGAAACAACAGCAATGAAATAAACAACTTCGCTAAGCAACTTACTATCATTGTTCAAACTCCAGTGCTTCTCCAAATATGTGATTCCAAAATATAAGACACCAATACTAACGAAGAACTTGAAAACGTTAGTTTCCACAAACGGCTCCGATAAGAAAGTCCAGGGGTTGAACAACGATTGATTTGGAACCAATTGTAAAGCCGGTATCACAATGTCATCAAAAGTTATATCCGGTTGAGTTAAGACGATCTTAGCATAAGATTGTGATCTTATGTACGACGTCAACAAGGATAAGGCGACAACGATAATGATGTAGACAGCAGCTAGTGGGGATGGATCAGGAATTGACTTGAATTTTAGAGTAGACATGGTTTGATACTTTGATATTACATCCAAGCGGGATCGTAATTGACGCTGTGGAAGAACAGAACACGGTTGTATATCGATCTATTGGGGATCATAGAGATAGATAGGTTAGACTATATCTCCAGGTCTGTGAGAGAGCATGTTGCACCAGCCACAAAAGAATAAATTGCCAGCTAATACTCTAGCCACCTCGTTTGGCCTTCCACCGAGCCACACCTTATCAGCCTCACAAATATGTTCACCAGCCTTTCCTGAGCATGTGATATTTTCCTCTTTCTCCAGGTTTTGTTTTCTTTAGTGTATTCTTTGAAACTGGTGCAAGTCTTGTAAGGGTAATCTGGTCCCTTATACACTCCCATTTGACTTTTCACAAAATATCGACATCTAAAGCTATATATCAGGATACGCACTTGATTGAAGATGCCTTTATCGCTCTCCCCTAGTCCCAAATCGCATCCAAACTCCCCACGATCTTCTTCTACATCTTCACAACAAGAACAAGGACAAGAACAAGGACAAAAAAGACGTCCTCCAAATTCGAAACAACTATCTGAAGAAGAAAAGAAATTGCACCATATCAAATCCGAACATAAAAGAAGGGAACAAATCAGATCAACCTTTGATGCTTTGATTGAAGTGGTACCGAAGTTGGATAAGTCTGAATCAAGGTCAGAATTAGCTATTCTGTCCAAAACTTCGGAATATATAAAAGAACTTAGATTAAAGAATGAACAATTAGTTCTACTTGCCAAACAAAAGGGAATAGAATTGCCTAACGAGCTATTGGAATGATGTTGGAGATCCTGCAATAGTAATAATTACTCGCTTTTTTGTCTATGTATACATATCTTTTTTTCTGTGTCTTCTTTGTTCGGTGGTTGGCTTTATATATCCATATGTTTCATTCAGCTGTTCGTCTGAGTTGATTTCCTATCTTTCAATTCTATTACCATTATTTATTTTCCGTTACTTATTCTTTTCTAAAAATAGTCACGCAGACATTAGATATATGTACTTTTTATCATTACTATAAACAAGCCAAAAACTACCCGGATTTGGCACGTGAACTATCATCTTTATAGGCTTCGTACTCTTCATCTTCATACTCATCACCGTCCTCCTCCTCCTCTTCTTCTTCAACAGTCTCCTCTTCAGCTTCAGGCCACCATTCAGGAGTGAACACCTTACAGCCAAACAATTCAGCAACCTCTGGATTCGACTTTGATTCTAAAGTAAACTCGTTCTTACCAATACTATTATCTTCATCAATATACTCAACCGAAACACTTGCTAACCCTATATTAGAATCCATTTTGACAACTTTACCAACTCTGGTGTTACCCCCTTTTTTACGCCTAGATGTAATCGGCATCGATCCAAAGGGGTTGCTAGCTGTGAATTGTGAACGTGATGAGGCCTGCGGTTCTGTACTTGCGCTTTCATCAATAGTTTTGGCTTTAACTACTTCCAAATCATCAATACTATTGAGCTCTTCAAATAAAGTGGATTCAGAATCATAATTCAACTCGTCACCAATCTTTTCGGTGTTACTCTCCAGCTTGTAAAATTGAACAGGCATGACTCTTTTTCTGATAACACCACTGAAGTATGATCTAATGGTTAGTTCTTGGCCAACATAACAACCTTTATTATAGTTGATACCGTTATTATAATCTAAATTCAGTTCAAACGGCAAGGCATCGGACTTGAAATCAGCAGCTTCTGATAAGCCTTTACTGATTCTCAAAGCATCATAAACTGATATATCCTCAATATTTGGAATGGAGTAATTAGAAATGAATTTGGAGCTGAAAATCGTATCCACTGGGATAGTGGAAGGTAGTAAAAACTTGATACCAAAATCTGGGACTCTATCATCAATAGCAAACCCATTAACATTTGCTATATGCTCAGAATTAAAAATTGGTTCATCATCAATAAACTTGGTTGTCAATGTGATCGATTGTAATATGCTTTTATTTTTCGCATTGCTGAAATACTTATCCTTCATTTCATCCATCTGATCCAAAAATGACTTCGAATCATTAAAATAAAACCAAGAGTCCATTTGAACAACTTTTAGATCAAGCTTTGATTTCAATTTGTGAAATTTTAACATCATTAAGATTTGGTTGAATTTTGCAGAATTTAATTCAATTAAGTAACTAGGTTCCCTTTCCCCATCGGAATCCGTTGGCTTGAAGGGTGTTGGATAGATAAACATATCTGTTATAACTCTCCCTTTCGCATTCAGTAACATACAATACCGACCATCCCGTCTTATGCCTATCCGTTGTTTATCTAGATCGTCGTATGATTCATCTTCATGGAGTATCCCCCAGTTTTTGCTTTCAATCTCATCTTCGGACAATTGTAGACTTTTTAAGTTCTCCAAGTCTTGTAAATCTTTAATTGAAATTGTTGTTCTGTTTTTTTTCTCAAACGACGGTAGTAATTTTATTGTGACTAATCCATTTAAGAATTTAGCTGAATCTTTACCTTTGACCGATAGTAACTTTTTCTTGCTGTTTAACTTGATCAAGCCCGAGGTTGGTAATGAGAGAGTGGAATACGACCTTATTTTACGGCAAAACATAATCAGAACTGCCTTATACTGAGATAATAAATCAATTGCTTGCTATGTGAAAGTTTTGATTTTGTGGTTCTGCAATGTGAGAAACTGGAGGCGTAGATGTAAAGTTATCTCCAGTAAGGTATAATTTTTTAGAAGCGCAAGATGTTTCTGTATGCACAGTGGAACAAATTTATTCTAATAGCGAACTGACACATCTACTGAAGCCATATTTAATTTATTATCAAGCTCATGGCCAGTGTTAATTGATATTATTGGAATCTAAACAAATAATTAAGGGTGTGCTAGAATACAAAGAAGGGTATATTAATTCAAGGGCAAATGTACATAAAAAATGTGGGGAGAAGGGATTACGAATATAGATATGAATATTTTCAGTCTGTCATGTATATCTGAATTGCGTTTAGCATGTCAGCATCAGAAAGAAAGCTAATATCGGGTTTAGGAAAGTTTTTAGTGAACAATTTATCAATTAATCAGAGTCTGACTCTTCAGCACCTTCATCAAGAACTCTTCTTTCAATATCAATTTCCACACCTTCATCTTTTGAGGTATCATTCTTCATTCTTTCAGTTAAGAATATATTCACATCATCCTGCAATGTCGTTAAATACGTTCTTAGTCGACCGATATTGTTGTCAGATGGCTCACTTGGTTTGTCTTTATCAACAGCACCAGCATTTAGGACAAAGTCTGAAGGTCCCGTAGTCTTACCATCTGCAGAGTGCACCTTTTCTGGGTCCACCTGAAACTCTTTTGCTAGATCCGGAGCAGTGTATATAGCCTTGGGTAGTAGTTCTTCTTCATGTGCCATTTTGTGATGTGATATTGCCTATATGGATCTTTGTATACATATATATATATATATATATTTATTTGTATTGCAGAGGGAATACAAGAGTTGATAAATGAGGTGTAATTGTGTACACATAGAGTGTATATATTTCCATAGAATGTATATAAAAGCGGGTAATGCTAAACAAATTGATCATCGCACGATTCTTCCATACTAAAATTTTTTCAGAATTTTGGCTCTAAGAAGAGATAGACAGTCTGAACGGTGGTGTTTATATTCAACTGATATTTCAAGTTGAGATGTATTGGTACAGTCATCAGCTCCGTATACTGCAAATAGGACCCTAATACTCTCATTGATCCAGTTAACATTCATTCATCATGGCTTTTACTATCGTTCTAGACAGATTCTTGAATGAATCAGCCATTGAATACGCTGCATCTTTAGATCAAGATTTAAAGACACAATTACAACCTTTATTCGAACAATTGTTAGAACAAGATAAGAAACAAGAGTTGTTGGAGCAAGTTTTATCATCAATCTCTGGTTTCAGTAAACTAAACGACAAAGTTTTTGAACAAACATGCAACCTATTACTACATCTATTCGATATACTTGCATCAGAGTTAGAGTTAAAGTTGGAAGATTTATTATCCCAAGCTTTATATACCTTAACTCAAATTCAGACCACATCTGATGACTTATTCAACAAAGACACCTCGGTCAGATCTTCTTCTGTCATTTCTGTGCTCTCAAACTTTTTTAACTATTTATCACAAGAATCACATTTAAGAGTTGAAATCTTGCAAAATATCTTGTCCATCATCTCAAGAGATAACTTGAAGAATGTCACTTACCCGTTGTCTAAAAACTTATCTGTTTGGTTAAAAAATGCTGGCGCATCTGATGACGAATTTAAATCAATCTATATCCAAGCTATTGAAGCATTGTACACTGAAAACCAAGATGAAGCGCTTTCGTTATTCAATTATTTATTGACTGAAAAGTCATCATTATTACAAGATAAAGACTATCAAAATTTCTTTGTCAAATCACTAAATGCGTCAACTTATAAAGATTTATCATCGTTGAATTTGGAAGCTTTGAAATCCAACCAAACACTATTCGAATTATCAACCATTTACAAGAACTTGGATTTGCAATCATATTTATCATTCATTAAATCAAACAATCTATCTAGCTATCAAATTAGCACTGATAAACTAACATCTAAATTACAAACTTCTTCCATCACAAAGCTGGCGGTTAACAAAGCTGAATTATCTTACGAAGAAGTCAGCTCTGAATTATCAATTCCTGTTGAAGATGTTGAATTATTCTTGTTAAACTGTATTAAGCAAAAGTTAATTTCTGGTAGATTAAACCAAGCCAAACAAGTTTTATACCTACAAAAAGTGACTAAATTAAACTCATTAACTAGAGAAGAATGGTCTTCCATTGGTGAGAATTTGAACTCCTGGTCGACAAAGATTGCTGAACTAAAAACTTTTGTTGAAACTTTACAAGCCAAGAAGGGAAAGAGAGTGTCTCCTCCCCAAGTGTTACAGATTTTCCATCAACAAAAACAAGAATTGAAAGAGCAAATGCAGCAAGAAAAGGATAAGGAACAGGAAGCTAATACAAATGCCCCAGCCACCACCACCGTTTAAAAGCTTTGAGGGGGTTGATTTATTTTCTTTATGTATATAAATTTAGTTAATACTTGTTCGTGTTTTACTGGTAGGGGACTGCGTTCATCATGTGCAGACGTGCATGCTTGTGTTTTTTGTAGTTTTAATAAACTTAAACTTGATTTTTTGATTGTGAGAATTGTGCTTTAGTGTTAGCGTAAAGTTATGTAAACGATCCTAAATTGCTTCGGAATTGGAGGAATAAACATATTGGGAAAGGCACGCCTCTCTAAGCAGGGATTGGATTTTGGGTGCAGTTAGGTACTTAACTTTATACCATTTAGTACCACACAAGTCCTTTGAAGCATACCGGAACGTAGATACGGTATATACCAGTACTCAACCCCCATAGCTTAATATCATGCTGTTTGGTGCATCAACCACAAGATTGCCACTGCTCTTAAGTGCAGGTCCCTTTAAGGCAACCAAGAACGTTAGATTCTTGACTACTTCCAAATTCCTTTTGAACCAGAACTCTCAACGATCAAAATGGTCAATAAAGACACACACTCTGTTTAACCCTTCTAAACTGAACCTAGCATCTAAATTCAATCACTACAAAGCTGTATTCAAAAGAACGTATGCTACACACCACCAGCTTTCTTATAGATTAAATCAGCAAAGAAACAATAATTCATATAGATCGTTACTCAGACCATTGATATTTACTGGTGCGTTTTCTGTTGGGACTTTGATAGCAACGCCATTCTTATTTGAGAACACTCCACTGAAATACTTCAAAAGACACCCACAACATTTACTATACACGATTATTGGTTTAAACGTTGCCATTTTTGGATTATGGTTCTTACGTTACCAACCCAACATGCCTATCTCGGTATACAGGATCCTAACTGAATATTTCTTACTGGATAGATCCCCGTCAAGAAACTCACAATGGGCAATGTTATTCTCTGCCTTCTCCCACCAAGAATTCTTCCATCTATTAGTCAATATGGGTTGTTTGTATTCTTTTGGCTCGACGATGATTAACGTGTTGGGTGTTGATAACTTCACTTCATTTTATTTAATCTCTGCTGTGGCGTCGTCTTTCGCCTCACTTGCATTCAGTTTTGTGACCAAGTCATTCGGTACATCATTAGGTGCCTCTGGTGCGATCTCTGGCGTGTTTGCTTCGTTTGCCACCATCTTCCCAAAAGCTGGTGTTTCACTCTTTGTGTTCCCAATCCCTGGCGGTGCACAAGTTGCATTACTCGGCTTTACAGCTTATAATTTGGCGGGCATGATTTTGAAATGGGGGTCTTATGACTTTGCTGCCCATTTAGGTGGCACTGCTATGGGTATTTTGTATGGATACTGGGTGAAACAAAGAATTCAAAGACGTAGAGAAAGAATGGGATATAGATAATTTGAGACTTTTCCCATTGGCTCCAATCCCAACCCCCCTTGTTTATATTTTGGTATATAGTTTTGATTAGATTTCTTAGACGTAGCATATATATATTAGTATACTTATAGAATCGAAGATTTCGAAATCCGTTGGTTGTACATAGGGATAACCAGGAAGAAAACTCGCGTGGGTTTCATCACGTGATAGCTTGATTAATCCGCTCTTTCTTTGAGAGAGGTCTCCGATCATTTGACCTGCTAGCATTCTACACATTTGAAGTTGGCCCACGATAAATTATACTACCTGTACCACTAAACGGTTTCTATCTCTCTTGCATCGACAGCCGTTGCTGAGCTGTAAATGCAGTTATAGACATAAATGGAAAGAAACGAACTAAATGGTTCATTCTCATCATTCTCATAGTGGAGAATATGTTTCTCACGCAACAAGCTCGCTGGAAGAGGTTGTCAATAGGGCTTTATCAATGAACTTTCAAACTTTTTGTTTAACTGAGCATGCTCCAAGATACGAATCTTCAACGTTGTACCCAGAAGAGATTGAAAAGCGATACACAACTGAAGACTTGTTAACAGCCTTTAACTCTTACTATAAACATGCCCTCGAAATTAAATCAAGGGTTAATAGCGATCAATCTAATAGAACGAAGATCTTGATTGGGTTTGAAGCTGAAGGAGGAATAGATGATTATCATTTACAGAAAGCTTATCAATTGAAATTGGAATGTAAACCGGATGTTGTCGTCGGCTCTGTTCATCACTTAGATGGAATTCCCATAGACCTCGACAGAGAATCTTGGATACGAGCTAAAGGTGATGATTCATTCAGAGATTACTTCCTAAGATACTTTAAGCAATTACGTAAGATGATCATTCAACTGGCACCTGAAGTTATTGGCCATTTCGATCTAATTAGATTACTATTGGATCCTGATGATAGATGTGAATTAACAAACAAGTTGATATCTGAAGTCAATATTGAGTCAGACTGGCCGGAAGTTTGGTCAGTTATTAATGAAACGATCGATATTATTATTGAACAAGGTGGATTAATAGAATTGAATTCCGCAGCTCTTAGAAAAGGTTGGGATACTCCGTATCCTAAAACAGATATCATTCTATCAGCGTTACAAAAAGGTGGGAAGTTTTGTTTGAGTGATGATTCTCATGGAGTTAAGCAGGTTGGTTTGAATTACGATAAAGTTCTTAAATTCTTGAATAGCTTAAGTGATTTCAAAGAGATTTATTATTGGGATTTAAGTGCTGATGGAAAGAAGTTTATTAACTCTTTAAGTCTGCATGATTTGTCAAAGGATGACTTCTGGTTGAATTATTATTAGTAAAATTGTGTATGTTCTGCACCATACATTCTAAACACTATTATTGTAATAATCTAATAATATTCAAATTGCCCCGATTCTAATTTAATCTTTTTATAATCAAAAGGTCAGTGTCCTTGTTAGCTGAACTTCGCCTTCTTTACAGAAGATTTATATTCCATAGGGTAGATGTGATAATTGATGAGGTACTCCCACAGCCCAGAGAAAAATGCAAACTAGCACGTACACCCCCAAATAAACCATCAAATCATCCTCCAAACTACTATCCGTTTTCATCATCATCTTATGGCGAATTATGCAGTCTTGAAGACACCATCAGAGTTTGAGCCGACTAGCCGAGATGCTTCACACACAAAGTACGAAAAGAGGCGGCCGGGACAGCACTAGCAGCAATAACGGGAAAAAAGCATACTATAATTATTGTAACCAAACCAGTCGTACCGTTTTATTCATGCGCAATACAGATGATCAAGCAGCTTTGCATTCAATCAAAACAAGCGACCTGTAGACAAGACTTCTGTGCCATGCAGTACATCACGATCTAATCAATCGAAACTATAGCCGTATTCTATGTTCTTAATACGATGTAGTAGAAAGAAAATTCACCCAATACAACTCACAAACCTCTTTAAAGTACTTAAATCATGTTCAAACAGGTGCATTAGAACAGGAAAAAAGAGCAAAACAGGTGAATAACCCACAGACAGGCTCCCAGCCCTGCATCTACATACATGATACTGCATGATGTACAACAACTATTTTGGTATGTGATCTTCCTACAAAACGTGCCTTTCTGATATGGCAGACACACACACACCACCTTATGGAATTAAGGTTTTATTCAACTTTGAATCGAGAAGGTCCTCGATTCTAAACGTTTCGACAATCAACTGATTAGAACAAATGACAACGGACAATTCTGTTACACAGTTTAAGTTACAGCTTTTGTTTCTCGTTGAGGCATATTCTGGATCTGTACGTTTCTAGCATAAAAAATGCCTATCAGCGGAAAATATTACCCGTAGAGATTCCCTGTCGTATAGTTTTGGGGATTTCGGTTTTATCTCCAATGACTAGCAAACAATTATTAGAATAGAGATAGCTGCTAAGGAGTTTCCAAGCAAACTCCTTTTCATCATGTTCTAGAAAAATTCTTTTTTGTGAAACTTTCAAACTTAAAAACTCGGAGAGCAAACTTTTTTTTTTGATAAGCAGCAGCTTCAAGTAGGCGGACATAATCTTTCATTAATCTGTCTAAGCTGTTTCAGGTGTCTATCGAATGTGGGACGGAAAAGTGACAGACCTTTTGATCCAGTTTATCTCCGGATGGCTAGCATGCATAAACTTAGTAACTCTTGCATATGGCTATAACCTGGCCATATCTGATTTAATTTCTTTTTCCTTGCCGAAAAGTAAAAGCACCGTATAGAGCTATACTAAGACACTATTAATCAAATTACCTTTGCCTAACAGATTCAATATTCGGAATAGGGCCTTTGAAACACCGCCAGAGTTCCCTTGAATGTTCACTTTGGCAGTAAAATTTCTTTTCAGGGCTTGAATTTGAATCGGGTTAACGAACTTAAGCTTTAATTGTATGGAGATCTTTCTGCCGAGCTCCATCCGTAGGGTATTATTTTATTGAATTTCCTACCCTTTGATGCTTTGTTTTGCTTCTTCCTGTTTTCAAATTGACTATTCCATTTAGTTTGCATTTAAACTAACCGTACCTTCTGATGTGGAAGCGTCAAGCGCTATATTGTTCCTAATTTTCATGAATAGCTTGCGTACTAACAATGATCCTATCAGTGTTTTGACTTGCTATTGTTATCTCTTTATCATAATTTTTGATTTCTTTTCTCCCATTTGGACATTTCGTCAATGGCTTTACTGATGCAGAAAATATGCCATACATATCCCACCATATAACAGGAATATTAAATGCTATTGGGTAATTAAAAAATGTAAATTTGAGGAATCAATCATTATTAAGGGACAAATCCAAAATATAGATATCGTGGTAGCTTTCGATTCAAGTTTGGCTTGTGGCTTATCTTGTCACCAAATCTAATTTTATGGAAGAATTTTCAATTATGAATTTTTTTTGGAAAGAAAACGGCGAAATAGCATTAACCTAACAAAGACGCAAGAACAGCTTTGATTCCTTAGATAATTTCACTTTCACTTCATCATGCCTTTTCTCCCTTCTTTGGAATACAATACACCATGGCTATCGTGACTATCACGCGTATATGGGTGAGTGGACTTGAAAGTAATACAAAAATCTAATTTGGGAGTCTGAGGAAGCCATTGCTATATAGTCCTTGGAATCTGATAAAAGAGGCAAAATTGTGAATCTTAGGCCAAAATCACTTGAAGGATTAGATTTAACAGGGGTCAATAGAAGTATGGGTTTCTAATCCTAATGTAAGCAAAGCAGTATTCAATGGATCCTGTTGCATTGTTTATTACACCAAGAACACCGCACAGTAAAAGTAAGGGGGCCTGATGTCCTTTAATTATAGGGGAAGAGCAGAGCACCTGTCAGGTGCAACGTGGTTTTTTCTTGGTAGGTGGTACCGCGGAAGGTTCAAAAAGCCTCCCGCCTAGTCCTACCTCGGGTGACCTTGTCTTTGTAATGTTGCGTACTGGGTATCAGGTGGCACCAGGCCTTTGTAAATTTTTCTGGCGGTAGGAGCATTCCGAGAATTCGCACTTTGAGAGTCCGGTCCACTTCCCTGCCTGCTCGGCAATCCTGACAACCTCCCGAGCGAACTTACTAGGAGGAGGACAACGTGCCTGGGAAACTTTCTTACAGCCAACTTGCTATTTGCTACCAAACGGTTGCCTTGTGATTCTTTGTTTGGCCAAGCTACAATGGAATCTGAAATCGAGTACCCTCATATATCCCTCGAGCTTGCGATTTTGTTCAGAAAGAAGGATTCAAGACAATCCTGAATCATCATGGCACTGGATCTTCTCTTGGTAGCAACACTTAAAGCTTGAACTCTCTGTGAAGAATCTCTGGTGCATGTATCCATAAGAAGAATATATGTATACATACATAGTTGGTTATTTACTTACATACTTAGACGTGGAGTCGATCGAACGATGCTATTTATTCAGATTTGACACATACCCTTTTCGGAATCAATTCGTCTTTACCCACCCAAGGCACATATACTTCATAAATTTTGTGTACCCCTTGCTAAACCGTTCTGGTTCACTGGTCTCTCCTTGAATGAAGTAATAATCCATACTATTGGAAACAAGCACAGCAACGCGTTTTGTTTCCATTTTTCCATTGGTTGAGCGATTGCTCTGGATAATTAATAGCACTGATTTACTGTAATTCAATGCAATTGTTTTAACTCAACAGCAATCAACACCGCAAATTCGACAAGATCTCATTGGCCATCCCAATAATCCTAATTTAACTGCTTTTGTCAATTGGACATCATTCTTTCTTTTTAAATGATTCTGATTTACTATTGAAGTAGCATAACAAGCAAACAAAGCTAAATGTACAGATCGGAAGTTTAATACAATTGTCAGACAGCTATCAAAAATTTAAGTTGTCCTGTGTGATTTGCTTTTTCGGCTAAAGTAAGGGTTGTTTTTTTATCCAAGGGTAACAATAGAAGCAAAAGCAAAACAAGAACTGAAGAGTCTTTAAAGTTGATGAATAAAAGAAATTCTTAGATGCTAATTCAATTATTTGATAAAGTGACTATACATGTACCAATCCAACTTACTAGAAATTTCCTGGTAATAGGAACTGACCAGACGAACAATAGAAGTAGCAATAAAGTGAACAATCAGCCTTGCTAGCCAGTCATACCTGTCATGAAATTGGGGCAACATACTTTACATAAAATTCCGTCAACAGATGTTCCTCGTCCTACTTAAATTAGGCACCGACTTCAGAAAAATGGCCAAGAAATGAACTAAAAGAATATACTGTAAGATTTCGTCTCATTCCAAAACCAAATACTTTCAGCTTAATAAAGACTAACCAGATAACCTCCTTTTAAAACAAAAAGCCCACAATTATGACGTGACTATTGCTCCCATTTTCTCCATTTCCCCTCATTTCCAAGTGGCGACCATAGCGGCTACGACTGCAATTACTGTATTTCTGTTAAAACTGATTGCGAACTAGCTTTTCCTACTATCTGAGAAATGATGTAAACATATATACGGTTCAGTTAAAGTAACTAAAGTAATATTACATCAAACGTGGATCAAACTTGCTTTCACGTCGCCTACTTTATCTGCCTCGTATATGCATTCCTCTCTTTAAACTGCAGCAAGCTTCCACCATAATTAATTAATTGCAGCTTAATATTGAAGGTACAGAGTGCTTTTCTGAATTTATATGCTCAAGCCTTATCTCATTCATTCAAGTACAGCTTTAGACTTCCTTGTCATTTCCCTAACAGTTATGTACAACAGTATTTAATTCTTCCCCTTCAGAGAAAGTAACATAAAAATTGAAAAAACAGTAAGAGCGATTTAAGCAGTATGTCTTATTATACATTAAAGGAGACAGCAACCAAAATTTATCTGGAACTCCTTCCTGCTTTCTGCAACATCTTCAAGAAGCTTGAGAAAAGTTTTAAATCATGGGTCATTGAATACATATATGGCACTGAGCTCTTTTCGCATCTTCTGCCTTCTCTGCCTCTTCTTTCTTCTTTTACTTTCTTTCCTTCTTCATTTCACCCCTTTTATTTATTCTATTGTTGGTATCAATGAAGCTATTCCCGCTTTTTCCTTCGTTTTATAAATGTAGCGTTTGCTTGGATTAATTAGATTTTGCTTTGTTGCTATCCGGAGCAGGTAAAGAGGGTAACGATGCTCTTCCCCGTGTTGATCGTGCTGCAATCTGTTTGCTACTATGATGAATCTCTCGCAAATGCCTAGTTACATCAGATCTCCTCTTAAATGACCTTGTACATAATGGACAATTCACCCTGGGGCTGTCTAAGTGTGTGATTTCGTAATGCTGTCTTAGATTCCATTTACTTGTAAATGCTTTTGTGCATGAAGTGCATTGAAACGAACGTTTCTTGATAGGTTTGGGTGGTCGATCAGCTTTTAGCTTTAATGAAGTTGTTTGGGGAGTTACTGATTGTGCTTGTTTTTGTGAAATTGGATTTATTAGTTGTTCTTCCTGTAAAACTGGTGTTATTTGCTCTTGTGTTGTTACATTGTACACGGGTACGGAATTTTGTTGCTGATTAGGAAGTGATATTGATGAGAGAGATGAGAGACGATCATGGTTATTATCTGTTGATAATTGATGGTTATAAACCAACGGAGCAGGAATAGCTGACATCAGTGGCATTGAATCAGGATCCATGCTACCCACGTAATACTGTTGTGGTCCTAACGGTCCTAACGGTGCTTGTGTTTGAAGTTTCTGGTGGTATGCTGTTTGATTCTGGTCATGATTTTGTTTTCCTTGTTGTTGTTGCTGCGGCTTCAACTGTAATTGCAATTGTGGTAGTATCTTTCCAGTGCCAATGACGTGCTGCCGTTGTTGCTGTTGTCTGGGTTGCTGCTGGTCATTTTGACCATTGAACAGCATATTAAACGTGCAGTCACTAGAATAGTCGGGCAACGAATTGTCATTTAGAGAGTACGGAACAAATGAATCCGGTCTCTGAACTGGAGTTTCAGTATAGATGGAATAATTTAACTGTTGCTGATGTGGCTGAACTACTAGACCTGGAGGGTTTGGATTAGCTATATAATACTGATTGTTACCTTCCGCAGCTATATACTGCCAGTTGTACAAATCAACCGATTGTGAAGAATTTAATTCATGATCCTGGTGTGATTGCAACTTATTAGATAATATTTGAGGCACGTTGGGTAATTGATGAGGGTTATATGTAAGCTGAGGATGATGATACGCTATCTCTTGTCTGTACGTTTGGTCTTGCGATGTTAGAGTGGGAGATGAAGGATTATTTACCATTCCCGATCCATAAGATGGCCATCCCGGTGGTTCTGGCTCCTGTACCGGTTCGTGTACTGGCTCTTGAACTTGCTCGTGTTCCTGACTTGGCAGTTGATCTTGCCCCATATATGCAGTTGGTGGTATATACAAATCTCTCATAGATTTAGATTCGTTGTCATAAGGATGCATAACCTAAGTAGACTCTATGTTTTCATTAATCTTGTATTTGAGATAGTTACTTCTGGAGTCAATCAACTGCTTTCGCTGTTTGGGCCCTTTGCTTCCAGTATTTTTTATTCTGTCTAAGTGAAAGTTTCCTCTTAGCAGCTGAACAATTGATCAAATGGTAAATACCAAAATCAGCATAAAAAACAGTACCAAGCGTGCAAACTAAGTTACAACTTAGATTTGAAGTGAGTTTCGAATAGACAACAGTTGAGTGGACGTTGAAATTGAGATCCTGCAGGGCGACCAGAATTAATTGGTGTAGTTTTTGTGTCTATAAATCTAATGTTGAGGCCAGTCAATATAATAGAGTTTAGCCAAAGAACAAAAGAGAATAAGGTTGGAAGCAGGAAAAGAGACTTGACTTTAAGCGGCGAGCTTATCTTTGGAATTCTCTTTGGAGGGAACAAGGTAGTATTGAAGAATAAATTAAGATCTAGTTAGATATACAAAGTATTTTCTTGACACCGAAGAAAAGAAAAACTATCTGAAATGTCTCTTCTAAGATGTGATAAATCAATAATAATCAGTTAAGACATAAGGCACAAACAAGAGAACAAAAGAGACTTTCTAAAAGGGTTAAACAAAATAGGTGCCTACAAAATTGTAGGTGGAGTGGGCGCGCCTGTGAGTTAGGTTCTAAGCTTACCTTGAAGGAGTGGTGTTTACTTTGACGGATACCTTTTGGAGATTCATTTAGGATCAGGAGGCAATTGGATATTGAAGTCGAAAGCGGTATACGGACTGCTGCAAGCAATCACTTTGCTGCATGTCTTCATTTATCCGACGACGATGCAAGGGAGAACGATGAAGGTGGTGGTGGTGGTGGTGGTGATGATGCTTTATTCTCTCTGCGGAGAAGAGACGAAAGAGAAATAAGCTGCTTTGCAAATGTCTTTGCCTCCTTTGCAGCAGCTCACCTATCAGTACATTTAGATTTAGGAAAGGTGATCATTGAGATAATTAGGATAGGATTGTAAGCTTTCATTTACAAACCAAACGAATCGAAATCAAACAAGACAAGACAAGGCAGGGAAATATAAGGCTGGGGAAATCTCGGGGTTAGTGATACTGATTTTTTTTTAGATTTCCATACAGATCCCGATTCGCAATACAGCACCGAGGCTTTAAGGTATTCTGGCCATAATACAAAGAATAGCAGCTGACTGAGCAAAGATTTCTCCTCTACCAGCGTTCTCACCATCATCTATCCGAATCGCTAAGCTTTTAATACTGCTAATGGTGATCACGGAACAGCGCAATGTCCATAAAATAATAGAGATTTATTTTTTCTAGATTTTATGCTACTTGTTTTTCTGTGTGCTTTTTTTTCACTTAATTGTTAGACAGTGAACTTACCCCTTTATGTCGTGCATTGAGTACTACTACCACGCGGACCTTTGTTTTGCGGGTTTGGTAGAGGTGTTGGAGAATTGCAAGGGCAAGCTCTCTGGGTTCTTAGAGAAATAATGTTGTGATTGGTCACTTCCATATATGTGTATGTAAGTCTGTAAGTTCAAAGGTGTTTGTTCATTGCACTTGATTTTTCCAAACCAGCTCTTCCACTTATAGATATATATGTACTACAAACTACGGTTCTCTGTAATAGCGCCCTTCCATCTCCTGCGCGGAAGCAGCCCCAGAGCTACAACAATACTATCAGATTCCAAGTTTTCCCATCACATTGCTCATAACTAGCCATAACTAGCTGCTACCACACGCTGAAGCGCAGAAGGGTAAAAAGCTGGCAAGTCCGGGCGCTATGCGAGTTCCGGGATTTTCATCCGGCGCTCGGTGCGCATGGTGTATAGTGCGGCTTCTCACGCGGAGGGAGTCTTACTGGGGATCAGATCCTTGCAAGTTATGCGGTGCCATCTATCCCTGTGCCAATGCAAATGATATGATATTGTATTGCATTTATTGTACTGCCACAATCTTTTTGGGTTTCGCTGACTTCACGATTGAATGGCTTTCTTACTTGTCAGTATCTGGGGTCAACTTCAAGTAATTGGTCACATTTCCATATTCTGGTTGAACACTATCCAAAAGTTTGTGGTCAACTAGGAAGGTAGATGACATGCGTTGCGTATTTTTGCTTGTTTATTCGTTCTCGCGTCAGTGTTACTTTCGATGCACAGGTATCGGAGATCTAGAATCTGAGTTGAATCTTGATTAATCAAGCATTCTATCTACATCTAGCTATCTATGTATCTATGTATCTATGTATCTATGTATCTATGTATCTATGTATCTGTGCACGCATGTATCTATCCTCCATCCCACCCCAAATTGTCAGCTTGGTTAACACGTAGTAGAAGAAAATCGAATATACCTCGACTGTCTTATACATTCCAAGATATATAGGCATATCTATATGCTCTGTGTGCTATCTGTGCTATCTCATGATTGTGATTTTATGAGAAGCCAAATAAGTTGACTTATTGTGAACTCCTAGATAGTATAGATTGATCAATGCCAATCTATGCCAGCTTATGAATAAGTACAAAACTTGCACTTGACAGAGACTAATGTATAATAATATGCTTTAATCTTCGGATCTCACGGTCAATTTTTTATAAGCCTATCTATAGTAGTGAGGTGCTGCATTTTTTAAGCGGACCACCTATAGATGGAATTGTCTTTAATCAGATGCATTATGGATTCATGGGTGTATATGAGTTAGTCTTCTTTTTGTTCCGAAATTTAAGTAATAATAAAACAGTTAAGGCTCACCCGATTTGCAGATCCAGCTGTCAATCAATTGAATGCGAGCATTCATAGAATAATGCAGTCAAAGAAAAGGGATTTAGCTATTATTTATAAGCAATCTGTTGATGTTGAGCAAGGTAAATGACGGGCAACTACAAGTATAAACTAAATTAGAGAGCGAAGAGGAAAACACCAGAAGAAAACAAGAAGGTATACGGATCAATTCGGCATTCGCAGATTAAACAAACGTACAACTTCAGTTACTTTGTTTGGCTTGCTTGTTTATGCCCCTCAGGGGTTTCAACACTCAACCTCCTCAAAGTCGATCAAAAGAAGTGAGATTAAACATTATCTCTAAGATCCCTGGTTTATCCGCCACCCAGCCCATATTGCGGCTAGCCAATAATGTGAAGATCACGGTCGAATCCTCAATTTTTAGGAACTTGACTGTTTGGGGTGGATTTTGAAGGCTTAACATTTTGTGCTCGAACCGTATAGAACCTGGACTTCATACTTTTATGTTCATTTGTCATAGAAGTTATGCAATGACGTGATAGTAACTTGCTTGTATATAGAGAACCTTTATTTCATTCCGTTGTGTTAATCTGAATGGTCTAACCCGTCTCCACAGGTTTCATCTGTCAGAGAATTTTAGCAATTGTGTAATTATTGGTTACTCTACTGGCTACTAATATCTGGCAACAACACAAAAGATTGATCTTTTTTTTGCGCCTGGTTTTTGTATTTATATTTATATTTTAACTAACCTATTTGCTAGCTTCAAGTAATCTCGTTATTATTTTTGCTGTGTATTTATTATTTTCAGAGAACCAAACTTGATTCTAATCTACAAGCGAAGACATTAAGCAGGTTTTTTTATACAGCAGCCATCAGAAAGGAGTAAAGCAACAAAGCCATCAGCCTAGTACATGGTTTCTCCAACCGCAAAATATCATTACTATTGTTTTAAAGAAACAAAAACCTACTGCTTTCCGTACTTTCTTAGGCTGGCATTTTGAATTGGTCTCACTAGTGATTATTGTTGGAGGGAATTTGCCCGCTTGTGACTTGCGGGGGGTCGAACTATCAATCAATTCTGCAGCATTCTGGTTTTAATTTTCGCTATAAATTGAAAAGTTATTCTGTTCCATTGCAATATCTGAATCCTTTGAAATTGAATATATGTTAGCATATCTGGTAGGTTGTATTGATGGTACCTGCTGGTTCGCGTTATTAGGTCACTTAAAGAATAGGACTATCTTCTCACTCATGATCCGGGATTTTGGCCGTTCGATCAACTGGATTGCATCGATGAGGGTCCAACGGGGGGTTCAGGTAAAGTAACTTGACGTTGTGTGTTACGATGTATTTCCTTGATGTGCCTATTCAGATCTGATTTTCGGTTAAAGCATTTAATACACAATGGACATTTCGTTGATGGTTTCTTTAAATGATCAATATCGAAATGCTGCTTCAGGTTCCAGTTTCTCGTGAAAACTCTGGAACACTCACTGCAACGATAAGCACCTGGTTTTCTCTTTTTTCTTTTAGATACTGGATGATTACCCTGTCCTGTAGTTTTATAGTCAGTTGGTGGTGCAGTTGAGGAATGATACGATTGTTGTAAGTATCCTTCTGGGACTGTTGGCTGTTGCAGCGGCTGCTGTTGCGACTGCGAGTAGGAATGTGTGTGTGTTAGAGGAGGAGGGGGAGGAGGAGGCAATAGCACCTGTGATGGGCCACCACCACTTACAGGCATACTTAGACTATCAGTCGAGTTCATTCTAACTTGAGGTTCAGCAGTTAATAATTGATTCCCTGTGTTTTGATAATTATGTAAATTAACACTATGATCCACCTCGGCAGGTTGCATGCTTTGATTTCTGTCATGGAGCGGCGACTGCATACCTGACTGGTAATAAGGCCTGGAATACGTGGCATACGAAGAGCTATATGCCTGTGGGTACTCAAATGGATTGTGCAACGGAGGTGGAAGTTGTAACTGTTGTGGTTGAAAATCAGTTTGATACTGTTGTGGCCTGTATGGGTACTGCTGCTGCACATATCCTTCTTCTTGTGATATGACAAATCCGGTCACCCTATCATAGCGATTGTAATTAGCACTAGGAGGCTGATAGAACTGCTGAGAGATAAATTGTTGCCGACTCGCCATTGAATTTAATTGTGGAATGGAATATTGATGGTTCCCCAGGTTAGGAATCGGAGGTTGTGACAAAAACTGCTGCCGCTGCTGTGATGAAGGTGGTGGTGGTGGTGGTGGTGGAGGTATTGACAGCTGCTGTTGCCGTTCTATTAGGGGGTCGTAAATAGGAGGTCGAGTGTACGCCATATAGTTCTGGGAAGAACCATGTAGTTTCTGATATTCTTGTTGTTGATTTGAGTCTGGTATTGTGTGTGTGCTATAGGGTGGTAGGTATTGCTGAGACTGCTGTTGGATGTGTTTTGATTGTTGTGTTTGTGGTTGTGGTTGTGTTTGTGGTTGTTGACGTTGGTTTTGTTGCTGGTGAGAGGAAGTATCACTCCGATCTAAAGCTGATGAATATTCTGAGTCGGGTGACTCCATTGAAGTTTAATGTAATCTATTAAATTAAGATACTATGAATTAATAAAGGCAAGGAAGATAATAATACAAATGGAAACAAAAAAGTAGGGAGCTATATTGGATTCATGAAGGTCAGAAACATATATATATTTATATGTACAATTTCCACAACAGGTTAAGAATATAGAAGACCTCAGTTTTCTATCAAGAGGCTTTCCAAATGTTAGCGGTTCTTTCTCTCTTAAATACGAATTGTATATAAAGATATAATCAGTTGTCAATTGTTAAATCAAGAATGAAAAATTATGAGACTTTTGGTGAGAACTAGAAAAGAGCAATAGTGTGTCCACGTAAGATAGTCTACAGGGGATAAACCCAAGCTATCAAGGTTGAAGTTCAACTTTATAAAATGAATCGAGAGAGACTTGCTAGCCGCCGTTAACGTTATGTCCTCTGACTAATGCAGGTTCAGCTTTGCAAAGAACCGAAACACAATGCATATCTGAAACTTAGCACCAATGGAAGCTACATGTACACCTGGATGTTACCTCCTTTTAGTCTGGGTTTCTCAGACTTTGGGCAGGCCGGCAATACAATGACACATGTACAGGGCTGCAATTAACGGAACAAGATCTGACACACTTTACATATTGGGGGGACAGCCCTGTTTTTCTCTTCTTTCTGCGTCAATTATTCTGCGTCAATTATTCTGCGTCAATTATTCTGAGGCCAAGTCGAATACCTTGAGGGGGGACCTTTTAACTCTGCTGGTCACTGCCGACGTGCCGTGTCCCGCTAGAAATTTTGGGATTGTTGCCATACCAGAGTATTTATTGAACATAAGATTCCAATCAACCAACTGATGAGCATCAGCTTGAAATTTGTCAAATCAATGTATGTAGTGCTTTTTACTACGCTTTCTTCTCTTTTGGGAAAGAGTTACGAAGGGAATATCTGACGGCAATACCTCCGGTACGTTCAAAAATTGTGCTTCCGTTCACAAGCGAATCTTAACAGTTCCTACAGCGGCTTGGACCATTCATTTATCAGCATTAGGTTCTTGGTATTGCATCGCTGAACTGGTCAACTTCATAATAGATCGATCATTGTGGCTGTCATCAAGTCGATGTAAAATAAATGTTGGCTTTACATAGTCGTGACTGTGAAGGCTTACAGAGAGAGCAAGGGAGGACAAAGAAAAAAATCCGCATTCCAACTCTTTTAAAAGTCACCACAGTAACACCCTTTAAGCCAGGTCAAAGCAACTAGCCAGCTTCTTAAACTTAGGGGAATGAAATTCAAAAACAGAAAAGCACAATTTGCTCTTCTCCGCCACTGACATGCCAATTATTCAGACGGCTTCATTTACTTGGCTTAGAGAAGATAATATTGGTAAACAGGAATTTTTATTCCAGTGATAGTCTTCCAAGAGATGATAACTAAGGTTATTCAACCTGAGTGCCAGTGGTAGCTACCGAGATCAAATTGGATATTGGTACAGTGCCAATTCATAGTAATATTGAGACTTTGTAAAGCAAGTATCCATTTCTATATATTACGTTAAGTAGTAAGCTGAATCGTCAAAATTGGGATACATTCAATTCGAAGAGCCTAATCCGTCTATTGATACCGGGGATAAGACAGACGGTCGGTCAAGATACCGTCTAGAAATTCATTATTCTCACAGAAATTGAAAATGAATGGTCAGAATTGAGAGGCACTTTGATTTAACCACACAGTAATAACAATTGGCAAATAGTTAAATACCCAAGAGTAAGTTAATGCCCGCAGCCGGATCTAAGCGTGCATGGATGGAGACAACGAAGTGTTTAGCAGAATTTGCAGACTATAAACATTTCCTGCGTTATATTGAACTAAGAGAACACCCCGATTATATACTGGATATTTGCAAAAGTTCAAATCAGTTTTCACCACGTTTGAACTACACTATTTAAAATTAATATTTTCATCTGAGAACGTTTGGAAGACGAATCAGAAGCATTTTAACAATATAATTAGTAGAATATACGTGTATAATGGAAATGCTACCAATGTAATAAACTGTTGTACACCTCTAGATAGATATATCGTCTTGATGGATACCTATGGACTGGGCAAAATAATAAGCGTCCAAAATAAAGTTCTAAAGAAATGGAAAAATAAAGACCTTATCACAAACCTAGCTACCTATGTATACATATATCTCCAAATGAATCTCAACAGTGGAAAGTTTTTGATTTCATTCGTGGCTGGTGCCTTGGTGGTGAAACTGTAAAGGTAGCACTATCAAAGCCTCCCCTCCATGTCAATTTGTTCATGCACGAGCTGTATTCTCACGTGTACCTAACGGTCGCTGTTAGGGATTCTGTATATAATTGGTTAATGCATTTTCACTCAATTCCCTTTTTGCTTGAACTTTCATTTGCTTGAAGGCAACGTGAGCTGCAAGTACATTTCAAACTTTTACTCGTTGGTGGTTTCTCGTTTCTTAAACTTAAATCTTCGAAGCAAATCGATGGCCCCTGATTTTTGAATGGAGCTTCTGTCGTTTGAAAATAACCCTCAAAGCAATTTTAAACGCAAGTTCTTAGAATACCTGTCTAAGAATTACTTGAAGTGGAGTATCTTTTCAGTTGGATGTGATCTTAACTGCAAACGAACTAACAGCACAAATAATATCACTTGTTGCTGTTCTCTATGGATGGGTAGATCCTCATTTACAAATCCGAAAGGTTATCCGAAAGCTAATTCCTCGAGTTGTCTTACTGGGAAAAGATCACCATTTGGAATTTGCATTGGAATCGCAGAAACCAGGACGCACCCGCGGTGCAGGAGAATGCTGCAAGCAACACCAAAGAAAATTCTCTGCGGCGGAAAAATTTCCTGGCTGAATCTTGGATCTTGCCTTAAGCAGATTCATTCCCTCGATTTAAAGCTCCAAATGCTTCCGTGTATTTTAATCAGTAAATCTTCTGTTGGTCTGGGTTTTGATCAAAAATGATTGAACGTGCACGACACTCTATTTATATGTGTATGCATACGCCAGCGAAGTCCAATCTGTTGAACCCGAAGACAAGGCTATATATAATACAAAGCAAGTTAGAGAAGTTCGGTAAATGGCTCGGATTTATCTATCGCTATCCTATTGGATGATGGTTAAGTAAAGCAGGACCACATTAATTCAACACAGATGTAACACGATGCCCACCCATTTGTCAGCAATATGGTATACACTCTTCAAAATTGAAAAATGGAGAAAGAGGATTCAACTGAACGGTAAAAGCATGAAACGGAGGATATGGTTGCATACAAAGTTACCTTAGAGTGAAAACATGTCTTGCTAAACGGCTTGTTATTTAACTAGTTGCCTAGTGTATATTTTAGTAGATTGGATCCCGAATTTTTACCTTGGCAGCTCTTGCCTAAATGATGAGCCTGCGTTGTTCGGTTGCATGAAGAACACTATTTCACAGTTTGGAGTCAAGCAAAGTTTAACCTTGTTGTAAAATCATCTGAATTATGCAAACCGATGCAGACGCGGATGGAAGACATGTACGACCTAAGCCAGCGTGAACTGTTCCAATTGAACTGCGTCTGCTTTATCTGTGCAACAGTATCTTGCCATCTAGTGAATCCTATTTGTATCGAGGTTATATAAACAATGCTGAACATATATTGGCATATATATAAAAATGCAGTACACAGGGAATATGAAGGCAATTAGATAGGTCGTTAGGTAATAGCACATCCTTTAAGGGGAGCTAGGTCAAGGATATCTTTAGTTCTTACAGTATCCATACATAACTTAATGACTTCGGGTTTAATGTCTTGAACTGTCTACGTACCTTGCTTATGTGTTTAAGTAGGAAACAAAAATAGTTGCGGATGCTTTCCAACAAAATAGTTCCTAAGTCCAATAATAAATATACGGACACCAAATCAAACTCAAAATTAGTTACTCTCAATAACAGCATTAGGCCTCTAGATGCGTCTAGTTCCGGCATTGGAAGTACTTCTGCCAAGGCTTGGATCATATCCAAAAGACTGGGCATCATCATCAGTATCACCGCCAACATCCACAACCTCTGGTGGGTTCCATTTATTCTTATTAGCTTCAAAGCCAAGCATTGGATTATCTGGATCTGGCGGCATCTTTTCAGTATCAACAGATTTCTCACCTTTCTTAGAATTAACTTGAACTGAGTGGAGTGCCTCAGAATGATAGAACATCCTTCACGTCAGAAACAGTAGCTCGGTCGTCTCCTAAATGTAGTGCCCTTGAGTGGGCGAGCTGATCAATTTCATTCAAGTAGTTGAACAAATCTTTTCTCAGCGGTTTTTTCAAATGTTTATAACTCTCTAATAATTCATGATACTCAACGGTCTTTTGCTTTGTATCACCGTTTTTTAGTTTGATATCTTTGATCAAAGCTAGCTCCTCCTTGTGATACCCTGTTGTTTTATACGTGAGATAGAATTCTTTTAGGATTTCAACGTCTTCGAACAGGCTTTGCAAGACAGCCACTTCATGTTCGTGATAGAATTTTAATAATTTAGTGTACCTCATCGGTGCACCTTGTTCAATCTTTCCGATCGCCCTTTGAATTTCCCGAAGTGGTAGCCAAAATCTTAGCTCGTTGATATACAAATGTTTATTAAAATATTGCTTTGATAGCCCGGTAGGGTACTCAGATTTTAGAACTTCTTCGAAATCATTTGGAATTAAACTTGGAACACCTTCCATCATTGACAATGATATTGGAGAAAGCTCTTCGTAACTATAGAAATGGCTGTTTCTACAGTTGACGATTTTGAGTTCTTTATTTCTATTATATGCTTCTTCTGTTGGAAAATCTAGTTCTTTTGAAGACTTGGCCCTTCCAAAAGAATGAACTTTTGGTCTAATTTGGGATACTGAGGCAAGAGGATCATTAATATCCTCATCTTCGTCTTTAACAGCTATTGGTGTATTCAGAAACTTCTTAGCAGCCGCTAGGTCTAAATTCCGACCCTTTCCGTATGGTTTTCTTCGCCTATTCGGGAAGCCTTCAGTTTCTCCTTCTTGCAATAAAAGAGCCATTTTGACAGCTTCCACATCTTCCGCATCCTCCACATCCTCGGATGTAGCTTTAGGATCGTCTTTCTTATAAAGTTTCTGAAACCTATTTGGTAACCAAACATTACCAGTCACTGATAATCCAGTTATGTCAATGTATAACCCACTATCAACGTCAATGAATCTCGCGTCAATATTATTCTTACCATTACCGTTTGTTCTGTGAGTCATGAAAGAGCCGCAATCAATATAATATTTATTGAAACCATAATGTATATCTTCAACAACCATCGAATTATTGAACCGTCTAGCGAATTTATCCAAGTCCATAATTGGCATTTGAACATCGATGTCATTATCCCACTCAAACACCAAACCATCCCAATACCAAGAAAGTAAGGAACCATGTGCAAGTAAGGCCACAATACCTTCCTTATAAGTGAACTGTAACCAAGTGTGTAGCATTCTATGAAGGATTGTCTTTCTCTTTTCATTAACGTCATCGTATTGGTTAATTCGAGATTCAGTTAGGAGACCGCTAAAGAATCTGAAGTCGTAATGGGCTCCACCTTCAGTAATTTTATGTCCATTATGTGTGGCTGGCCATTTGATGTTGACTTCTCGGAATGATTTCGTTAGTTCCGCTACTTTTTTGGATTCTGAGTATTTCAAAGACTCAAAATGACGACGTTCTTTGTCAGTTAGCGAGTCCTTTCTTGATTCATAGTCTGCGATGATAGCTTTATACTCGTACGTGAAACTTTCTATGGGAATGTTATATTTATAATTATTTTCAGCTGTGAATACTCGATCAAAATCCAATTCAGGTTTTCTACCGGGAACAGAAGTAATAAGCTCATCAAATTCTTTCAGCGGATCTACAACTAGTGGAGCAGTATCATCATGAGCTTTAAGAAAGCTGTCAAATAATCCATTGGTTAACATGTTCTGGTCTGCTTCTGGATAAACCTCATAAGTCCCATTTTCAGATAAAAATAGAATAGAATTAGGGACTGGAGCACTTGACAGTAAATACGATTTAGCATGAATTTTCTTTTCTAAAAATGATCTCTTATTCGTTCTATCAACAAAATTGAAGCCAGGCAGTAGTTCTTTTGGGACGAGACCTGTATATTCACTGCTATCAATGCATGAATCATCATAGTCTAATTCTTTGTTGGCCTGGGTTTCAGGCGAGTAAGCTAAACCTTTCAGAAGCATATCTTTGCAACTTGGCTTTTGAACTTCAGGGTATTCTAAATATGGATTCAAAACCGATAAATCGACCCAATCTTGCCATGAAAAGGGAACTTTGATCAATTTTTCCTCGCTTTCGTCGTTATTGAAAGGATTTCTAGATTCATATTGATTCTTAATGTAATTGAGATACACGGAATAAGTAACTCTTGGGTCAAAGAAATGTTTTTTGGATCTTTGCTGGGAATAAAACGATGGATCAAAAGTCAATTTGTAATTGTTAAGTTGAGTAAAGAATTTCCAATATCTGCTATAATCTTTAGAAAGGTCCAAATTTGCAAGATTTCTCTCTATTTTTGCTATGAAATCGATGGAAGATGAGGCATGTGAACGAAGATCTAAAACAGACGTAGCATTGTTGAACTGCTCTAGTTGTGGATGTGAATCATAGAAAATATAAAAACTCATTTCCACCACGGATACGAGCAGCAAAATAAGCAAACACTTTCTCTTTCTGGGTATCAGTTTACGCCTTTTTGCTGAAAATGTCTTCAATGCCATGATTAGAATATTTATAGATGCTTCCTGCCTTGTGACGAGCGAGATCAAAGAATGACGCTTGATAAACTCAATTCTGAGAAAAATTAACTGAATGAAAGGATATCGTTATGGTGATATATATACGGATCTGGTTTTATCTGCTATTGAACGGTTTGAGATGTGGTAATGTACTTACTGGTTGATTAGTTGATGGACATGAGATAACAAAAAAGTTGGTGCTCTCAAGACCTTCAAGGAATGGTAACAGTCATAGAATTAGCAAAAAAACAAAATGCCTCGGTGTCCCTCAGTTATTGTTATTGTTGTAAATGTTGCATGCGTTGCTATCGATGAATGTAAAGTAATTTGGTGTCCAAATTGGTAAAGAATGAAGGGAGGACAGCAAAGCCAACGACTGAGCAATATCTTTTAACTTCACGTACTAAACAAGCCTTGGTTAGACAGATTTACTCTTTAAGCAAACCGTCGCGTGCACTCTGATAAGCTTTTCATTCTACTTGACGTCATCTCTGTGTCTCTGGTTGCCAACTCCGCGGTGCTCCTTGCTATCCCGAAATTCCACTCCTGTTGACTGTTGACCCACTGGTGTATTCTCTTACAGACCATTCCGAGCGTGCGGTAATTTGTCGTGGTCCACCAGGGGGTGTAAGGAATCCTGCTCTTTCTCCCAGGTTTAATTAGTCTGTCCCTCTTCAACTCTTCAACGGTTTCCCGTTCGTTGTAATAGAACTATAAAAACAAATAGTCATCGGCCATAGTCAGTGCCCTCCTCTGCCTCACTTTCCTTTGGCCTTAGACAGTAAACATTCACCAATTCCCATCTCCGTAGAGCTTATGGAAGCGTACAAATCACCAGCATCAATCCAAAAGCTCCCCAAGATTCAAATGCGACAACCCTATGGGTTTCAAATTTTCATTAACTGATTCAATCTTTTAAACAATAAATCATGATATGTTAATTCTTACAAATGCATTCGAGATTAAAATTTCAACGATCGCACGAAGCTCAAAGTACAGTTCAATTATCTAAAATAGTTCATATTCATTATTAAAGCTCATATATACACTTCATTTCTGTTTTCTTTTATTCCTAGTTGTTCAGGAAACAGCTATCACTCTATTACGATCAAAACTATAGTCCAATTTAACAAACGACTAATAAACGGGGTGCGGAGAGTACGTCTACGTAAAATGTCACTTAAACCCATTCAACTGGTTCCACTAAAACTTTGACCAAGTCATGTTCTCTGGTACCTTCCTCTGGATGATGATTATACAACCAACTTGCAGTCATTGGTAAACTCATCAAAATAGATTCGACTCTTGAGCCTGGAGTTTGCAAGCCGAATTTGGTGCCTCTATCGTACACCAAATTGAACTCAACGTATCTGCCTCTTCTGACTTGTTGCCATTGTTTTTCTTCGGGAGTGAAATCGAAATCTTTTCTTTTTGCGACCAATGGTAAATAAGCAGGTAAAAATGCATTGAAACAAGATTCCACCATATTTAAACATTGCTGTGGTTCAAATTCATCAAAGTCATCAAAGAAAATACCACCAATTCCTCTAGTTTCCTTTCTGTGTACAATGTAAAAGTATTCATCGCACCATTTCTTAAATCTAGGATACAAATCATCACCATATTGATCTAAAGCTTTTTTATGTTCACCATGAAACAATCTGCAGTCTTCTTCGTATAAATAAGAAGGCGTTAGATCAGCTCCACCACCAAACCACCAAGTTTGAGTAGTTCCATCTTCGTTCATAATTTCAAAATATCTATAATTCAAATGGGTTGTTGGTGCGTGGGGATTCCATGGATGAATAACAAGACTTAAGCCACAAGCAAAAAATTTGACTTTTCCAGTAGGATCAGTTTTGATGTTCTTATGATCAGCTTTCATTTTTTCAATTGCTTGTGGTGGTAAGTCACCATGAACAACAGAAATATTAACACCGGCTTTCTCAAAAGTAGTTCCATCTTGTAAAACCATTGACTTTCCCCCTCCGGCAGATTCACCTCTTGACCATTCATCCGAGTGGAATTTTTTGGTATCTAGGGTTTCTAAGCCTTTGGTGATTTCCAGTTGTTTCTGTCTAATTAGTCTCTCCATTTGAACTCTCATTGGTTCACCGGGGGTTAACGCTGATGTGGGCATGATGCTTGTTTGTAACACTTCTATTGAGTCGATTGTATTTGTGGAATTTTTGTATACCGATTTTGAATAATGAATCCAATATGAAAACGTAAAGAGACAGAAGGAGAAAATCTAAATATATATATAGGTCTGTATACGAGCTTCCACTCGGGTTTATCCCTAGATTCTGAAGTTTGAATCGAATGATAAAATAAGATTAATAAATCTCAGATGATCTTGCCTGGCCGGAATTTATCAGATTCGCGCACGTGACTGGTACTAAAACAACTCAAGGCGTTTGGTAATTGGCAAGAAAGTAGTCTTTAGTGTAGAGGGGTACGGGTGTCGCCGACTACAGATCCTAGATAAAATTCTACAAGTGGCGCACGATCAAAAGTTACTTGTGCCCATTTGTACACATACTATTCCACCTCCAACTCCCTTGTTCTCTTTTTAATTGATCCTCTTTGGAGAGGGATTCCACAACTCTGAAGTATTTCAAAGGGGTATTGTCTATTCTATAGAAATCAGCCCTGATTCTCTCTCCGCTTACTCGTAAATTAGATAAATATGCTCCACAGATTCATGAACTTTAAAAAGAGTATAAGATAGTGATCAGAAAATGATCAGCCCAAAGAACCCACGGACTTTGCGCTGAATACGACAGGTTTATTAAACGCTTTCTTGTTCTTTTTTTGGAAATTGCTTGAGCAGCTAAGGTCAGTCCAGAAATAGAAACCAATGGATTTTCCCCGAAAAGCTCCTACTTGTTAATAGTATAGACCATTAAATGACTGTTATCATAATGTGGTACGTTTTTACTCGTATACAACGCTTTTTGTGGCTTTTAGCGCTTAGTCATTGAGATAATCGAAACCCCCACTCAATAGCTATTGTCAGCTTTTGAGCATAAAAACTCTATTCTTTGGAATACTGGGTTCCTACTATAAATAAACTTGATTAAAGTTACCTGATTCAGTAAACTGTGTCACCCAATGTTCAACCTGATGGACAACAAATTTCCATTGTTTCTTTTAATAGTGTATCAACTTTGAGTGCGCATGCCTTAGTGAGATAGAATGATATTTGCAGGCTTTTTTCTGTCGTTCATCCACTCGGATACGAAGACCAATAAACCGGACACCTCTGACCAAATCTTGAGGCACTCCCGGAATACAATAACTAATTCTGCTCCGTAAGTATAGTTGAATCGTTAGTGCTGGCTCGTTGAAGTAAAAAATCTTTCCTTATCAATTAACAGTCACTCAGCAATTTGAAAATCAAAAAGAAAGAGTTTTGGTAATCTCGAGTATTACTACATGTATAAACATATCAACTAAACTACACCTGTCCGAAGACGCAAAAACCCCGCGCGGAATCGAGAATCTTCGGGCTTTATCTTTAGAGACAGCTCGGCCCGTATTGTTCTTGTGCAATGCCGCCTCCGTTCCTAATCCCGTACCCGCGCCAGACGTCCTCTCCCCCGTCTGCGAATGGACGCACGCCCCCACGGAGGGCTTGAATACAAGAGAAAGAAACAAGAAAAAAACGTTTCGGTTCAGGGTTCACAGTGCCAAGGAAAAGTTGTCGCAGGGGTTCAAATCCCTGGAGTGAGTAGACTTGGCAGGAGCGAGCTTTTGTTGGCAATTCTCAACGGCAGGGCATCAGAAGGCGATGTCTCAAATACTGTTTGGGCCGTGAGCTTGAAACAATCAGTATGAAATACCCTTTCATAAAATTCGAATAATCACATATATATCTAGATATACAAATATATATTCTTCTAACTTGACTTGTTACTTGTGTGGCCAAATCACCCTTGGAGGGGGAGGGAGAAAGCCAAGTTACTAGCCGTGTCGCCTGTCCAAGCAATAAACTTTTCCCCTCACAGGTTCTAAATATAGACTTGGTAAAAGTTCCTACCTCCTGTAGAGATATCAACAAGAAATGAATACGCCTGTAATATTCAGTTGACCAGTACTAATTTTTACTAGTAAAAGTCTTCATAAGAACAGATAATATTAACCAAAAAATCAAAGAATAAATGCAATAGTTAAAACAAAGCAATAGCAGAACAAAAAAAGAGTTAAAGCAAGAACAGACGAAAGCAAAAATATTTGAAAACACAATAAAGCTTAAAAACTCCAGGCATAAATAATACCTCTATAAACAAAAAAACAAAGAAGCAAAAGTAAAAAAATACAATCCAATAACTTAAACTTAAAAACAAACTAACCCAATCGTAGCAAAAAAAAAATCTATAAACTCTTTCCTCTCTTCCTACCTTTCTTGCCATTTAAATGGGTTTTGTAATGCTGCATACAGTTATCTTGTCTTGAAAAGCGGGCGTCGCATCCTTCATGGGGACATAAATGGTTCTTAACACCAGTATGAATTCTTGTATGTCTTGCTAAATGGCCTGAAGTGGTGAACGTTTTTTCACAGGTCTTGCACTTATATTTACGGGATGGGGAAGGAAATTTAGATAGTTTTTTATTCAATCTTGGGATGAACTGAGGAGAAGTTAAATCACCAGAGCCAGTAGATAATCTTGGCGGTGGTGTAGTGACTGGACTTTGTATTATTTGTTGTGGTTGAGTAGCAAGTGGCATAACTAGCATACTGTGCGTATTATTAATGTATTGTGGGTATGGCTGTGTTTCTCTAATTGGATTCGGCAGCATCATATGAGGACTGGATAGAATACTTCTTTGTGATGAGTTTCCATGGGATGACAAGAGCACCGTAGATTGCAAAGCACCAGTTGTAGGGAGTGGTAGTGGCTGTTGTTGTTCTGACTGAATCTTATTTAAAATGGAGTTTAGACTCGGTAATTGGAAATTTGAACCAGTATTTTTACCTTGAGTTTGCATGGAATAAGCTTCATCAGAGCCTAATACTTGAGAATACCGTGGCATTGAAGGGAAAGGACCTGAAGTGCTGGATTTGTTTGAGTGTATTAGAAGTAAAGCGTCAGACATTTTAAGCTTCTTACAATGATAGCATATGATTGATTCAATTTATGTTCTATCTAGAAAGGGAATAGTTTCTAATACCTATAAATTTCATAAATCATATGGTGAAGATGAAGATCAGCTCGGAGGAACAAAAGACTACCAAAAGCGATACGCTGATATGGTACTTATATATATATAAAAGTAAACTGGTTTCCAGTATTCACCAACTGCAGGGCTTTCGATGAATTTGAAAACCATCGATTCCGGATGAACTGGAAGTCTCCCTGTAGCCTGATTCAAAATGACGCAAGACTCATGCCCTATCAGCGAACTGATTCGCGAATCAGCCTAAAAATACCCGTGGGGTCAGCTGCGAACTCCCACGAAACCTATTTGCCCAGTCCCCTCTTTCTGGCTTCACGCCTCAGCGGGTCGCCAGAATCTGCCTGCTGTCTCTTACCCTTGTACTGTTATCGGCTCCAAGTGTATCCACAAGAAACCAACTTTCAGACAAACAAAAGCAATTATGCTTCAAATATCTTTCTTAAGGATCAGTGGAGGTAAAGTTATATACATCTTTCTATATATCTATCGGTGTTATTAATGGTACGTAATTGGCTGTCTGCTGTTATCTATTCACCGAATTATCACGAAGGGAGGAGGGTTGAAAATTCTCTTATTGTTCCTTTCGACCACGTTGCACGACAACCGCCGCGGATTATAAAAATGCCATGGAATGAAGATTGCACCCTTCATCTTGGCACTGGCATGGCATGGGGGACATTTATTTGAACCCTGCCAAGAGAAGAGCGAGAGATTTTCTAATGCATACGAACTGACGTTTGCCTTCTGATGAGTATCTAGTTCAGCGTCTCTCATCAAATACCACAGTGAGCAATATATGTTTATGAGCCACTGCACCTCCTGAAGAAGTGGGACAATAGTCAAATTACGTCAGAGTATATCATATGAGTTTAGTTCAAAGACCTCTTATTTTTATATACTTTGAAAGTAACTTATAAGTACGATTATATCCTTATGCAGTTCACCAAATGGCAACCAACCGGCGAACAATCGCTATAAAAAGTCATTAACGTATATATTTACGTACTTAAAGAGCATTGATATACCATGATGCGCTGGGTTATATATGGTGGCATGTAGCTTTCCTTTCTGCTGGACCTTTGCAGTTTAAACCACTTTAGCATAACTTCATTCTGGTGTGGAAAAGCGTAGGATCATATCCGAAAATAAAAGATTGGGATCGGAGGGCATCCGAAGAAAAACAAATAGTCACCAAACAACAATAGCCCTATGTATCAATATGTTTAGCGGCTGCGTTGCGCACTTCTTTCTTTTTTTTTTTCTTGTTTTATTTTTACGAATTAGTTTAAGTTAGAACTGTTGACAAATAAATACAAAGCGTAATAATGTCTCTATATGCTTGTAGGAAGTTAATATTAAAGAGGACGACTACCTTGCTGGACATCACTAACAGCTATACACTAATTACCAGCTTATGATGAGCCACAAACCAGATACTATTCTGTAACAGAAAACTTTATATTTCTTATTCAATAATGAAGACCTATAAACTTGATTAAAGAGAGAAGAGAACAAGAAGAACATAAAAACTATATGGTATAGAAAGTCTCAGAGTAAGAATACTCTTATCAACTTATATACCTTCAAGTACATTGTAGCTCTGGAAGACTACTTCATAGATTAACTCTGTATGCCCCAACAGGATTTTCAGAATCAACCAGCCACTTGCGCCACTTGCGCCTCATATGGCATAGGTAATGTTGTATCACACAAATAATATCACAACAAAAAATAAAAACAATCGACGCAATGGCGATCACCTAGATTGCCATTAGGGAGCGTCTACAGATACCCCAGACTTGCCCGCTGAGTTCGCAATGTCTAAGGAGACAGGAGATCTGTCTAGGTAAACAACAATTTTACGTAATATTCTCATATTATATGGGAATGGCTCCAGTCACTGCAGATTTTGGCTCCAGTCACTGCAAATTGAAAATTTCTCTTGTTATATAACCAATTATATAATATCATGACATAATCAATCTTGCCTACCATATAGAATAACTCAAGGAGAGTTTTGTTGCCAAAGTTGAAACGTGC